>KN839879.1:162959-208916 GCA_000827185.1 Hydnomerulius pinastri MD-312 | reverse complement strand
AAAAGGGGGTGCACTGGTGAGGAGTGGGGCTGTACACCTTTCAGCTGTCCTTCTCTAGAGAAGAAAACATGGCAGTCTGAGCATCGAGTGAACTTCGATTGCAATCACGAAGGTAAGATTAGTACGGGGCATACCTTTGCAAATAATGCTCGGAAGCACAAGTAGCTCCTTTCGTTGAGATTTGAATGAGAAACGTTCAAAGGCCAATCTAGGAGGATCCGGTGCTTGGGATGCTACGGGTGTGAGTTACATCAACACTTAACGGGCATTACTTGAAAGCTTGAATCCTTACAGGACTGTGATGTACCTTTCGACCAGTGAGCGACGAGGGCCGCTTTGAGTAAACGGAATCTAACGGCGTTCCATCATTCGTATTCGATGTATTTCAATCTACGCAGGCAGCTGATATTCTCCTCGTCACCTTAGCTTGCCGATGGGCGTAGCGACGTGCGTACCTGTATTCCAGCGGAAGTTTGCTGTGTCTCGATAGATTTGTGGGTTTTCAAGATGCCACGCAGTGGGTGAAGCGCTCGTCGGTGAGCTTACAAGCTCTCAACACGGTCAGCGTTGGGAGCACCGAAGAAACTGGCGGCAACAAGTTGGCAGTGACTGCCAGTACTTGGTACGTAACGGTGGTGCTCGAGGTACGGCTGTGCTTGGTTCCACCGGACGTCCACGTGAGGAACGACCCCTATGAACCGGGTTCTACCTGGTTCTTTCCCATTTCCTGCGCTCTCTTCTGCAATGATTGCAACACATGGTGACGCCGCAAAAAATGCGCACCACGGATAAAGGCGGGGTTTGGGAACTCCATCGCCTGTTCCAATGTATTTCAAAGCTGCCCTTCAAAATTTCCCCCGGGTCGCTCCATCTCCTGATGTACATACTTAGAACGGCTATAGGACATACTGCCACCATAAACTTGATGGCTTTACTGGCTCACAACTCTCCTAATGGGGTGCTCATACCACGATCTGGCGAATCTCTCTAAGTCAGGTCCCCAAAAACACCCTCATAAGGCCCATTTCCTAAAGAAGGTAAGGAGAATATAGGAAAAGGAGAAACGCACCGTGATACACTCCACAGTGTAGACATGAGCTTGTGCGAGGTGTTATGCCTCTGCGGAGCTTGAGGGCGACGGGTATCTCGTCAAGGGCTTTATTCATCCCGGGGATGATCTTGCCCAATTTCGCAGGTGCGCCCAACACCAGCAAATCCGATCCCCCCTGTGAGCCCACCCCACAAAATGAAAGACCACTCATGCGCACTCCCACTCCTGGCCCGAAACCCTAAATCAATCGGACATCAACAAAATGAATTCCCCCTTACAAGTGGACGCTGAATATGGTTCCGGAGGGGTGCCGGCGAACGAGGGACCATTCTTCGCGGGAGATGGTGAGGAAGGATGTTGCTAGGCCCACTGGGTTGACGTGGGAGCGAGGTGAGAAGTTGGGATTCGATTTGGGGGAGACAAAGCGGGAAGGGTGCTTACTTTCGCCGCCGGTCATAACAGCTCCTAAGGAGATATCTAGTCGTCGGAATGGATGGATGGCCTGAATGACAGGGACACTTTGGCTAGTCGGGACTTAACGTACAAAGTTCCCAATGGTCGTAAGGGGTGTCAGGTCTTGGTGGGCTGAGTATGAACTACTTCGTTATCGCAGAGAATGGTCGAACTTATAGGTTTTTCCACTCCCATGACGTCCTTTCTTTTCTGAAAAGCGCGTTGGCGCGTCGGGCGTGTCGTTTTGGTCCGTCCTGTACGCCCCGTAATGACGGTCTCGGCTGTTTCAGCTTCAGGCTTCATCGCGTCTTCTTTGTCGTTTTCCCTTACCGGGGTATATTTACATCCAGTGCTGACCTCGTTAGCGATTTCCAGTTCCTTGAGGTACGCGTCTGTGGTAGGCCCGGGGTTATCTGCAAACAAACCGTTCGAACACAGACCTTTCTTTGACGAATTATTTTCAAAGCTTCTGCGCTCACTCGATTGAGTTCGCTATTCCTAAGAGCGATCCTCGATTTCTTTTCCTCGCCCCGAACGAGGGTGAGAACACCGTTCTCATCCTTCCTCGCATGAGCTCCGAGGAATCGACATATGAGACCGAGGCGGCACTCGCCCGCTTCTTCGAAACACGGACAGGCGGTAGCTTGATGTCCTCCAAGTTCGGCTTAGCAGCAAGATACGAAGGTATGTCGTGTGTGAATCGGCATCTGCACCAGATCACCAGACGAACGTCAAGACACAAACACCTTCACAAGGCAGATCAAGAAAAAACACTCACTCGGCTCCACACTCGCAGATCGCCCCCATTCACGACGCGCCAACAAAGTTCCAGCTCATCGCGCACTCTCATTGGCCTTCGTCCCTTGTTTGCTCCACGCTGCGATTTATTCTGTTCCTTTCTTAGTTTCTTACGGTCGCCTTGGTTGCGTTCACCGCATATAGCTGGCCCTGTTCCTTTGCTCAATGCCTCACTCGACGCTGAGGAAGTTTAGTGGCAGTATCCCTTAACATCATCGTACCGGATTTGAAAGGTGCTAACAACACTCATGAAAGCCCGCAAATGAGACAGACTCGCAGCTGGGCCTGCAAAAGAGGATGTGCAGTGGTCGAAACGGATGGTAGCTGTGAAGCGGAGGACTGCCAGGGAGAGGGACTACAGGATTCGGGGTAGATTTAAATCAAAGGATGGGGGTTGGGTTGCGGCCAGACACGCTGTGCTGCTTGTTGGATCCTACGAGCTGCTATTCACTGTGCACGAAGGTCTCCCCGGCTAGTGATCGAGATCGAGGGTCGGCATAGTGCTTAACGTCGAGTTCTGGCTGTGAGCAGCTCCGCCAGCGATATCTGTGCATGCGCCACGAAGCTAAGATTAGGATTAGTCCGTGCTGGGTAAGAGAAGAGTGAATTCGCAAAGTATCAGAACATTTGATAAAAATGGGGCCACGTGCGTGAGGAAGAGGCTGATCTGAGCGGACTTGGGAGCGCCAAGTACTGGTGGTGATGTTGTTGCCGAGGGCACCGAGGCGGATTATGGGTCTCCAGCACGTGAGGGGGTCAGATGAGCTGTCAGCGCTTCAGCCGCCTCAGGACCCAGTGTCTTTTTGGGTGAAAGTTCTTAGTTAACGCGTTCTGGTCACGTGAGACACTGTTTGGGAAATACGCGAGACCCGTTCCTTGCGCCTACGTAAGTACTAGAAACAAGAAACGAAATCGCTCTCTCAGCTGCGGCGACGCAAAACAAGGAAGCGCGGAGAAACTCCTTCGAAGGGACAAATTAGCACGAGACTCGCGACAACACGGTGTCAAGACCAATGGCGTCACCCAGCCAAAGAAACGACCCGCAGACGAAGAAGTGACTAGACTCGGACAGGACGGACGATGATGACGAAGGCGGAATTGTCGATCTCAGTCTCAGGGCGGACATCGAGCCTATGAGTAGTGGGGACGAAGATGTCGAGGAGACACCTGCTGCGAAGAGATTGAGGCTGGCGAAGATTTATTTGAAAAGTGTGAAGGAGGGACTGGGTGAGTGGTATCCGTGGCCATCAACGGACGTGGATGGCTGATTGTGTATGGACGACAGCCGGAGATGAATTCGATGCAGGAAAACTCGACAAGCAGCTCATCTCAGCCCGACTCCGACAAGGTGTCCTGAAGCACTCTAGAAAAGCCCACCTCCTCGTCGCAGACTCCGTACGTCGTAGTCTTCCTATTTCACCACGGGTAAACTCACCGAACGCACACATATAGTCTTGCGTATAGAACGACTTCACCACCCCAACCTCTAAATTGCGACTCTGAGGCTGCCGACTCCCCGTCACCCAGCACTCACAACCGAAGACGCTCGTTTCCTCTTCACCTCCAAAGACGAGACTATCCACACATGAGACCTCGTCCCCGGTTTCAAAGCGCACACTTTCCACAGAAAGCGCGTCAATTTCAAGGGGAAGGGCAACAACGAGAGGCAGCGACGAACCCGATGGATATACAGGGCCTGGCGCTTGCCGTTAGTAGTGACGGGCGGTATTTGGTTAGCTGTGGGAAGGATAACAAAGTGGGGGTTTGGGATGTCGAGACAAATGAGTCGGTGACGGGCACACGAATTTGATTTCTGTCAGTCAGCTCATTACAGCCGACACCCCCGATACCTCACCTCCCCCACCCCTTCGAACTCGATCACAGAGCCTTTCCTTCCAAAAAGGCACCCACCAACTTTACATAGCGTCCTGTGACTACACCTTCACAATTTACGACCTTCTGCAATGGGCTACCAAGACGTCATCGTCGTTCTTGATGCGCTGCGGGGAGAGACTGGTTATTGCAGGCGCTAGTGATCGGACGGTGAGGTATTGAAAGACTCGGGAGGAGGGTCAGCCGGTGTTTAGGGGTGGGGGGAGGAGTGCGGTTAGGGAGCTGTTGGAAAGGGTGCGTTCGAGGGGCTCGAGGAGGAAGCTGAAGGGGAGAAGAAGGGGAAGGAAGGGAAGAAAAAGTTCGTGGAGGGGAGTATCGAGTGCGTGGCGATGATCGATGGGACGAATTTTGTTAGTGGGGGTGATACGGGGTTCGTGTTTCCCGTTACTCCTTCTCCACCTCGAACATGCACTAACGATGATATCTCTCCTTCGCACTGATCAATATGCCTCTGGAACATCCAAAAACAGACACCCATATACACGCAAGCGCTCCGTCATGGCTTTCACAAAACGCACTCGTCTGCGGAGGGCATCGTTCAGACTCCGCGGTGGATAACCGCTGCTGCGTGTTCGAGGTATTCGGATGTGTTTGCGAATGGTGGGTTTCATCTCATTTCTTTTTTTCTTCTTTCTCTCTTCGTTTCTTCATTCATCGCTCGTTGCATCTTTGAGATATTCGTATGTGTTTGCGAGCGGTAGGTCTCATCTCATCTCATTATTCTTTTCTTTCGTTTCTTCATTTATCGCTCGCGACCTTCGTTTTTGGGGGAGATTGAAATACTAATGGAACGACACGACCAGGTTCTTAGGACGGCTCCATCTGAATATAGAAATTCGACCCCAAACTCCCTTCAACTACTCTCTATCCCAAAAGGCTCCTTGGGCGGTACACGATGAGCGTCTTCCCCGTCCGACTCTTCGAATGAACTACCTCCCACAACCACTTCGAACGCGAACGCAGCAGACTCGATTAACAAGACGACGCCCGCGCTGGACAGATCCCTAGCAATCAGCGGCGTGCAATCGATCCTTCTCGTTGCCAGGCTAGGCACAGAACATCGGCTGGGAAGGTAGTTGAGATCAAAGGCGAGGTCGTCGTTAATTCGAGTCTGGTGGTGATGCTTCATCCTAGATCGAGGTCGTCGTTATGATACACTTTCTAATACAGTGGCGCTTTATCACGAGATGTGCTTGTGCGGATTTTTGTGCACGGCGTGATGTCTTCATTCACGACAGTTGCTTCTGATTGTCGATGGGGAGCGTCAGGAGAAATCTGGGTCGGCAGGGAATAAGAGAGTAGGTGCGTCACGCGATGCATCCTACCCATGCCCACTCGAGATGTACTTACTCTTCCAGGTGTCACGAGATTTCTGTTTCACGACCCAGAAAAACGTCACGCAGACTGCGTTGCTTTACGGGCTGGCCCCATGGGGTCACAAATTGGGCAGAAAATGTGAGCTTCTCCAGCAAGGTAAACCCACCGATGTGCGTGGAATGCGTCAACGACAGCAGCACGTGTGGGCCGATGAAGATGGATGCCTGAAGCACGGGTGGGATCAAGTTTAGTTCTTTATCGACCGTCCGGAGTTCCTGGCCAACTAATGAAATGTTTAGTGGGGTATTGCTAACTTTGAATGGTCAGTTAGCTGAGCTGAGTTCTGCTGAATTGTTTATTTAGATGGAACGCCTGGTGGAATATCAGACATTTGAACGAGGGTACAATGAATCTCCGAGGACAAGATAGAGTACGTTTATCAAAACTACAACTTGCGACCTTGAATGTTTCTTTGAATATGTGCCATGGACCGCGCTGTTGGTATATGGAAAAGCCATGCCAAGCCGCGCGTCCTGACGTCGAGTCGAGTCACTTGGTTCTCGGCGTGTAAGAAGTTAAACCGCGGATCCACTCTCGCTAGCTCGGATCATCTGGAGGCGATTCAGGGCTCGCCTTCGCCGATCCTGCAAACAAAGTCTATAATGACTCTAAATTAGCTGCCCAAGGAAATTAGAAACAATGTCACTAACCGAAATATTATGACAGGGAAGAGGGGCAGGACAATAAACGGCACCGGTAAGTATACGAGCATCGGCGCTATGAGGAGCAACACTTCGACGGGATAAAGTAGAATCCTCAGCAGTGCGTAGCTGGCCGAAACGGCTAATCGACGCCAGTGCTGGATGTGAGGCGGAATCGAGTTTCCACCAGATATCGGGTCATCCGCTAAGACACCATCTTCCGAGTCCACAAGAACAAACATTTTAGTCAGTATGTCCCGTAAGTCCCCTGTTACTCGCTCAGCATCTGCACACAATGAACAAGCATATAGATGGCGCCAACCTTTGATTGGTCTGTTGACTTGCCAAGGCGAAGGTTCTGGATCATTGTATCGAATAAGGGTTCCGGATTGCCATAGCTGTCTCAGTTCCCCAAATTCGGACGAATTTCGAATTTTATCCCGCAACATCTCTGGGACATGTGGTCAGTTAGTCTTTTGAATATGGAAGCGTCTTGGATCTCACGATGGGCAGAGAGAGCATGCAATGTGCAAACCGGGCCCAACATAAAGGAGAATGGGATCTCTGGGGAAAGGAGCAGGGAAATGACCTCAGATATGTGATCTCCAATGACGCCTCCTATGTATCCTGGACAAAGTTGAGGTTCGAAGATGTCCACGGACTTGACTGACACACTTACTTTCCTGAGCGAGGGTCGAAAGGATGATCACGCCCGCCTTCTGGGTCTTCCATTCTCTGCTGTGCAGGTGCTCCAGCCCTTTCTCCACCAACTTCTTGGCCAAAGGACCATCCGGGTCTTAAACACAAACTTAGTGACAGGCTGATACTTGTTCGTCACCATACACACCGGACGAATGAAAAATGCCAAGGCTGAAAAGACTCGTCCGGACATCGCGAGCCTTGCCGGTTCCCAGCTTATCGGCGAGAACTTGCGCTATGTCGTATCTCAAGACTGCCTGCCTTAGAACCTCTATTTGCTAGATAAGCGAGTCGATTCGTGGGGGTGGCTAAAGTCTTACTATATTCCATGAGGCTCCTGAAAATTCGAAAACCCTCATGTTGACCGATTGCTTCGTCAAAGTAGTCGAGCCTGAGCATGTCGACGATGTACTTTGGAGCCTGGGAATCACGACCGATTTTTTGATGTGTATTCTCTGACGCAATTTTCAGGCGTACATGACATGGATGGATGTGACTCTACTCACCATATCTCATGAAGATTGTAAGAGCATATGCTGCCAGTAATGCACAACTTGAGTACTGAAGTTGTTTGATAAAGGTGTCTATGATTCCTTGTTTCAGAAGAAATTTCTGTAACTCAGCATCTAAGGAGCCGTCAGCGCACACACATGACCCCCTCGGTGATCGCACCTTTGAACAATGCCAAAAGGATCATGGTTGGAGCGATATGCTCGCGATTTTTATCTGCAACAGTTGACAGCATTGCAAGGACCATTCTCTTCTGGTCTATGTCAAGCCTGTTTGCACCTGTCCACAGCACGTCAAACTGGCGTCAGCAGTGCGCTCGAATCATTGTCGTCACGTACCAAGGCCAAATAGCTGGTGCATGGGCAAGCTGCTGGCACAACTGGGAAAGCCTGGGCGATGTTCTGTGCTGAGGCAGTTTAGGACTCTAGTGAAATGATGGGGAAAATTGAAATCCTGATGTCCGAGATCTTCGAGGAGCATTTCTATGTTGTGGATAAATATGAGACCACGGTCCCCGAAGAAGACACTTACCTAAATCAGTAGATGGATTGTACACCGCAAGAAATGCTTCAACGGCCAGCAGACCCATTGGGCCGTCACAGTTTTTAAGCGTGTACAGCCGGTGCTTTATGTGGTGGCATGCTTGTGGTTCTACGTACGAGTGATGAACAACGACAAATCCAGGGAATGCAATGCTGGTACCTTTCTGGGCAATCAAAACAACTACGCGCAGTGAATGTATCATGTAGTGATCAGCTGTTCCCAAAAATGTGTCAGAATGGTGAAAACTCCATCTCAGCAGGGGTTTCTTACTGTCCGGAATGTCGTCGCCTAGCATCAATGATAATCTACTGCGACCTTCAGAGCCCAAGCTGCCATCTGCCAATTCTCCGATCATTTGGCTCCGCAATTCATCTTTAGATAAGTTATGGTGAGGATCCAACACAGCATAAACTGCAACACACCACATTCCAAGAGACAAGTCAGGCAATTCATCGCATAAAGCTTGAATTGCTGGAATCCTTGAGAGTGGAGTAATACTTTGTCGAAGAACTGCAAAAAGTCCTCGATCACGTCGGGGCCCAGCATTGATTCCCGGAGGGCCGTGTATTTGGTTAGAGGCCGCAGAAAAGGAACCACTCTACCGCCATCTTCGCTCCGCGGTGAGGTCAACATGCGCTTGAACATTACCTTCACCACACTGGGCACGTGAGGCTGGTAAGTCATTTGGCCCTCAGCTGTTGAAGAACGGCGTGTTTCAATGTCCCGTCTCTCTATAAATCTCACGTAGAACCCACAGGTTTCAAAATAGGCAATGATAGCCATGAGCTTGACTTCGAGGTTGACTCCATTGTTTATAAGATTGTCGAATGTGTTTTGCCACCCAGACACTTGCCGAACGGAATCTTTGCCTTCTGCTGAAAATCGAATGGCTTTGAATCGTCATGAGACCCACCACAATAACAGTGAACTCACGAAATCTAAGCATGAACAACAACCTGTCGAGGTATGTAGGTATCATGCCTTCCCAATTCAGCCTCTCCATGCCGTTGAGAAGCTCCCGTGCTGCCGTACGATCAAAAAGCCCGATCTCCCACAGGTTTGGGGGGAGATCATTCACCGAGGATCGTAGGGGCAAAACTGAAATCGCAAACTCGTGCCTTAACAAAGCCTCCGGTACGACCTCATCCGCAAATAAAACTGATGCGTGAATTTTCTGACCAGGGAGGACATGTCGGGCTCGATGCAGATGGCTTCTAATGGGGTGCTCAGCCCAAAAGGCCAACAGTCCACTTTAATCTGAGTCTTACCGATGAGCCAACTCACCGGACCCGGCGAAGAGTACCTGGTGCTTGAAGGGGATGAGCTCAAGCAGTGCCCATGGGTAGCTGCACAACCAAAAGGTGCTACCGTCAAAGCTAGTAGCGCCAACGTTGATATCACGAGGCATCCAGATTCTGCTTGTAGCCGCCAATCCTAGACCACAGGAAGAAGCTTCTTGTCGCATCCACATGAGCGAAGCATATCCTGTATCCTGGTATTTCCCTTTTCCGCCTCTGTGTAAAACAAATTAGTAAGGACAAGCGAGGAGAGAATATTGGGCGACTACAAACACATCAATGTGGGCTCCTCCAAACCAAACCTCCTTGATATCACCCAGGGCCATTCCATTATGCTTGTAATCTTTGCCGTGCATCGCGGTGTGTGCGTTCACCTGAGAAAAGTACTCGGGGAGAAAAAGGACTCGGTCTTCGTCAAGAGCGAGTGCATGTCGGAAATGACAGGCATGGGTTGCGGACGAGGTTGGGAGAACTGCATGACTTCCTCCAGGGGTCCGGGACACCGTATCCCTAACAGGGGCGAAAATCCAACTTTATCGACCACGAAGTCGTGGAACCAGACATACCACACTCCGATGAAGTGTACCCTCAAGTTCTTCCAAGAATTATCTTCTTTGAATCGCCTTGCGGTCCGTTTTGTCCTGGATTCCCACGAGCGATTAGGCTCGCAGAAGTCGTAGGCCCTGTGGATACACGTGTACAGTTAGGGAGTCCAAACATGACAGAGTGAGACAGACAGACTTTTCAACTTGTTTCTCCGTCGGGTCCCTGATTAAACCAACCTGCGAAGCACGTTAGTTATGTTGTAAATATAGTAATGTTTGTATAAAATATACTTCATATATTAGCTTGGCGAGGACTCGAACTTGATATGCACCTCGAGAAAAACCTGGCGCGCTCGCCATCTTCAGCAGAGCTCAGTTGACTGAAGTGTGACCTACCGAAGAGATATATCTGGTCCCCTTCTGTATATGACCGTGCTAACCAAGCATAGGCATCTTTCACGATTTCCTCCAGATCCCTTTGATGGTTTTAATCGCCCATTCACTCAGCAAAGGTCCATAAACTAACCACGCGATGGGAATGTAGAACTTCTCGAAGGGTACCCTCATTATGCGGTTGATGTACGAAGCCTTCGGATGGTCACTGATCCCCTTGGAATAGTATGCATACTGCGTAGGGTTTGGTCTGCGATCATTTAGGATGATGGATTCAAATAGCCTTTCCACGTTAGTGCCAGTGAGCTGTCCGGTGTACGAATATATATGAGCTGGAATAAACAGAGGCCGAGGAGGTACTCGCAATTTGATTAGGCTCAGAGCGCTCGTATCCGCCATCGATGCATACAACAAGGTTCCTTGAGTCAGTTTTTGGTCGAACGTTGCATGTATGGCATCTGGGTGGGCAGGGTTCGCTGGCCATGCCTACAAACTGACGATTGGATGGGACGTTTGGGTCAGAAGAAGCCACGAGAGTGCTTGGGCGATAAAATACAGCTTCTTGAACATGCTGTATGTCAGCACTGAGCGCTCGAGGCTATTGCACCCTGGTTCGGGTTCAGCCGCCAGCGTCCACACAGTGCCCCACGCGCGAGGGCTCCGAACCGCCTATTCTCGAGATAAGTTCAGGACTCCAGGAAAACACCCTGTAGCAAAAGCGTCTCAATCAGTAGGCTAAACTTACCAAGATCGATGTCAGTGTGGCCAACATCTTTTACTAGTTCAGTGCGGCACACTATACCGTGACAGCGAGCAGCCACGCACCTGTACAAATAAAAGTTAGCATAGGTAAAAAGAAACATAGAAAGTACGGTGTACTTAGATGATGGTGCTAAAACATAAGTTGAGCCTGAAGTCTTGATACATATCATAGGGCGTAAATTCGTAGACCCGCCACTGTGACGCAACAGACATATCCACAAAAGGAAAATTCCACACCTTTACCTTTACCGTCAACGCGCAGCTCATCCCGCCCTCCGAATCCACATCTCCCCACCAACATCGCGCGTGATGGCCTCCCTCATCGCGATCCTCGACCTCAAGGGCAAACCCTTAATCCAACGTTCATACAAAGACGACGTCCCGCCCTCCTACATCGAGCGCTTCCTACCACTCGTGCTCGATATCGAGGAGGAGGGCCAGCAAGTAACGCCCTGTTTCTCGAGTCAGGGCGTAAACTATATGCACATCAGACATTCAAATTTGTATCGTGAGTTCTGTCTTTTCAGTGGCTGTATCGAGATCCTCTGACGGCGATGATGATATAACACATAACACACCAAAGTCCTCGCACTATCGAAACGAAACTCGAATGCGGCCGAGATTATTATATTTTTGCATCGGTTGACGCAGGTGCTTGTGGAGTATTTCAAAGAGCTTGAGGAGGAATCGATACGGGATAACTTCGTGATCATTTATGAGCTTATGGATGAGATGATGGATTTTGGGTATCCACAGACGACGGAGAGCAAGATCTTGCAGGAGTGAGTGTCCTTGCCTCACAGTGCATACGATCATCGACGTCTCGTGCGTGCTTTGAATGGTCGGACTGACTGAACCGCGATGACAGATACATCACCCAAGAATCACACAAGCTTGAGATCCAAGCACGTCCGCCTATGGCGGTGACCAACGCCGTCTCCTGGCGAACAGAAGGTATCCGATACAGGAAGAACGAAGTCTTCCTCGACGTCGTCGAAAGCGTCAATCTACTCGTGCGTCTACTTCCCGCGTCCAGTCTTTCTTATCTCACCCATCCCGTCCCTTCTCGTCTCCCCTTGATATCAACCATCGTGCGCTTTGTCTCACGGGTGCTGCCTTTGGAAAGGTCAACGCGAACGGAAACGTCGTCCGATCAGAGATACTGGGAGCCGTGAAGATGAAGTGTTACCTATCCGGCATGCCAGAACTAAGACTAGGTCTAAACGACAAAGTCATGTTCGAAAGCACAGGCCGCCGTACGTCTCCATTCCCTTCCCCCTCCCCGCTCCAAATGCACCCTGACACACCCCACCCCAGCCTCCCGCGGAAAATCTATCGAAATGGAAGACGTCAAATTCCACCAATGCGTCCGCCTCTCCCGCTTCGAAAACGACCGCACGATCTCCTTCATACCTCCCGACGGCGAATTCGAGCTCATGTCCTACCGCCTCTCGACGCCCGTGAAGCCCCTCGTGTGGGTCGAGGCTGCGGTGGAGAGCCACAAAGGGTCGAGGGTGGAGTATATCGTGAAATGCAAGGCGCAGTTCAAGAGACGGAGTAGTGCGAATAATGTGGAGATTTGGGTGCCGGTGCCGGATGATGCGGATAGCCCTAAGTTTAGGGTGAGTCGGTGTTATGCGGTTTTCGTCTGGTGATTGTTTGTGGCGCTTGTGGGTGGGACGTTGAGGGCGCAGGATGTGTGCTGGGAAGCTTGGATACTAACGTGCACCACAGGCATCAACAGGAAGCGTGCATTACGCTCCTGACAAGTCCGCCTTCGTTTGGAAGATCAAGCAATTAGGAGGCGGCCGGGAATACCTCATGAGAGCCCATTTCGGGTTACCGAGCGTTAAGAGTGGTTCGTTGTTCCTCTTTCCATTCCTCCCCTCCCCTCTCCTCTCCTCTTACCCCCCGCTAATCCCGCACATCCCATCGTAGACTCCGAACCCCCAACCCGCCCACCCCTCACAGTCAAATTCGAAATCCCGTACTTCACAGTCTCAGGCATCCAAGTCCGCTACCTCAAAATCGTGGAGAAGAGCGGGTATCAGGCGTTGCCGTGGGTGCGGTACATCACGCAGAACGGGGATGATTATAGGTGCGTTTGTTTTCGGAGGGGAGGGGTTTTCCCTGTCTGGCCTACTGCGATCTCCTATGGACGCGTTTTTGACCACGGCTTTGAATAGTCTCCGGACGGCACTCGAAAAAGGCAGCACGCCGATCGTTCAGTCGATGTAGGAGTAGGATGCATGTTCAGGGTTTACGGTGCTTGATTTTAGTGGATGGGGCGGTGTAGGTTATATTCCACGTTTACTACTAGGAGATGTAATCCAAAGCAACGCGGTACCGCAGGGCGGTTCAGTTTAGAGGAACCCTATTTATGCATCCTGAGCATGGCTGATCTCAAGAACCGCCAGCACAAACGCCATCCACTCCATTCCATCAACTTAGCAGGCAAACGTAGGTATATAAAGTTGGGAAACAAACATAGCAATGAACTCGAGTAACATGATGTGTTTGATATCGCCTTTATGGCAAACATTACCTTTGCCTCCCTCCGATTTGGGCGCTTGCCAAGATCTTGCTCCCCCTAGCACCCACTCGTCCACCCACCCTGATCTCACGCCCAACCCACACACCTACCGAATCCCCAGAATTCCCCTCCCGCTCCTTCCCTCACCATCCTCCTTCCCACTCCCCGTCTTCCCCTTGCGCACCTTCTCCTTCGCCTCCCACACCCTCCAAAACTTCAGATTCTCATCACCCGCGCCCGTGACGAGCACCTCCCCATTCGGCGACAGCGCAGAGAACAAAACACGCGAGTCATGCGCGTCGCGGATCTCAAAGAGCTTCGACGTCTGCGCCGGCGCCGCCTGTGTTCCGCGGGGTCCGCTCGTCCCACTCCCGCTCCCACTCCCGGACGAGGACGAGGGGGGCGGATATGCCCACCCGCAGATCCCGTTCCCCGGGAACCCGTGCGTGCTGAGCAGTTCCTTCCTGTCCCGTGCCCAGTGCACGCCCGTCACTTGGGCCCCGGTGTGGTAGGTATGGAGCCGGGCCCCGGTGGTGATGTTCCAGATGTGGATGCAGGTGTCTGATGTGCCGCCGCCCGAGGCCAGGAGAGGAGACCACGGGGAGAACGAGAGCGCCTGGGGGAGGGGAGGATGTCAGGTATTGAATTGGGGAACGGGGGAAAGGGAAAAGGGGAAGAAGAAGATGGGAAGAAGAAGATGGGATGGGGAAGACGAACCTTGACAGCAGCTGTATGATTCCTTTTCGTCCACTTCGGAGCCCCGCGAGCATTCCCGCCGCCTACATCCCCCCCTCTCCCATCCCACAAATTAACCACGTTGTCATTCCCCCCGCTCGCGAGCACCTCGCCGCCCGCGCTCCACCGCAGCCCACACACCTCGCCTGTGTGTCCGTGGAGAGACGCGACGAGATGGCGCGGGACACGGACATCGTGGTGGTGGATCGTCCCGCTCGAATGGCCCGAGGTCAGCACATGCGAGAACCACGATAAGCTCGCGACCTGGCCCCCAGACGCCGCGTCCGACGACGGCGCCATGGTCCGCAGCTTCGTCCCGCTGCCCACGTCCCAGAGCTCGATTGCCCCTGTACCGAGCCCGACGCCGAGGTACGCCCCGTCCCCGCTGAAATCGACGCTCGCGACGTAGGTGTCCCCGGGGGCGTCCCCTAGATGGCTCACGGTGCCGGATTCTGCGTTCCAGAGGTAGGTGCTTTCACCGAGGGCGACGCCTACGACGTTCAATGCGCTCCATGAGACGAGGTTGAGGTAGAAGTCATCTACCATTCCCGGGGCGTCGAGCACACGTTCGGGGGTAGTCGGGACGCGGCGGGTTTTAGAGGTAGAAGTACCGTTTGAAGATGGGAGAGCGTCGCGGGTGTACAAGGGTCGTGCGAGGTTACGTTGGGCTGTTAGGAAAGTGGAGGAGGAGGAAGAGGGAGGGGCTTCGTGGTATGCTAGTACGCGTTTGTTGAGTGGGACGCCTGTGGCGTTTGCTAGACGGGCTGTGTGCCCTGGGGACGAGGTAGCGGTGCCTGCTGTAGCATCTGTAGCCCCAGAAGAGAGGGAAGAAGGGAGAGCTGCGTCTTCTCGGGTTGTGATGAATCGATCTGGGTGAGTCGAGGAAGATGAGATTGTTCGTTCGCGGGTTGATGGCGTCGATCGAGAACGTTTTAGTTCTGGACGTGAGGGGGGATGATAATCGTGGGAAACAACCTCCAAGCGTGATTCGATGCCACCTTTTCTGATGACGCCTGCATTAGACGATGAGGATTGGGAGGTGGTCGTCCCTGATGTTGTGCGTTTTACGGGAGATGCAGGACGTGAACGGGCGAGGAAAGGGTTGGAAAGGTCTGCGGGGTGAGAAGGAGCAGCACCGTGTTTTCTGGGTGAGCCAAGAGAGACAGCGTTGAATGAGGAAATGAGAGATGGTGTTAGTGGCGTCTTCGCATCGCTGCGAGAACGGAATCGAGACGGCGTTTTTGGGTTGCTCGTCATCCTGGGTGTCACTGGGTGTCACAGAGAGTCACTGAGTATCACTGAGTATCACTGGGTATCACTGGGTACCACTGAGAGCAATAGAGTACTTCTTTCCAAGTAAAAGGACAGAAACAAGGACAGAACAAGGATAGTTCTGTGGATTGTTGGACTGATGGCCCACCGACAACGCGAGTTCAACGTGTTGATCACGTGGTACAAAATCACCCATCACGTGTCCGCGTTCAACCCCTATACGCGTCCATGTCAGCCCCCCTATAAACTTGTCTATAACATACGGCCTTTGGCATTGCCCGTTCCGCCCCGTTGTTCCTTCGTTCTTTTCACCCCGGCCTTCCGGGCAAATCACATAAACTATGTCATCACTACGCTCATTTATCACATTCGCTCTTTTATTCGGAGTATCTACTCAGGGGGCTCCCGTTCCCGATGACTCTACCCCGCCGAACGTGCAGCCGCATGTCGTCCCCTTTTGGCCATGGCAGCCCACTCAATCTGAGGCTTACGGCCTACGACCTGTCCAACAAGCCATACAGCTCTTGATCGACGGCGGGTCTACGGTACACAACTCCCCGGAAGCACCCGCACTCGCTCCATACCAGCAAACCCCAACTGTTCAACTCACGCCGCCGCCCAACCCGAGCGCATCGAGAATCCCTCATGCATCTATCCCTGTACAGGCCGGGCGGACATCGAATACCAAGACACCGATTATCGTAGGCATCGTCTTGGGCGTTCTGTTCGCGCTGTTGGTACTCGTGACTGTAGCTCGGTATCTTATTCGTCGGTATCGTCTTCGTCGTCGGTCCATTGCTAGTTTCGTCATCGGTACACCAGAGAAAGGGCTCGACCCTTTCCAAGATCCCCCTTCGTCAAAGGCCAGACCCGCGCTCACTTACCCCTTCATCGCGAACAACAACGGGAAGACAAACGACATCCGATCCGCATCCCCAGCTTCCACATTCACACTCTCCCGCAAACAGCCCCCGCCAATCCCGATACGTCCACACGACCTTGAGTTGCGCAACTTTACGTTCCCGAGGGAGAGGAAGTTGGTGGCTGTTACTACGTCTGTGGGTACCCCGAGCGATGTGACTGTTTTTGGGTCGAGGATTGAGTTTGGGCCCGCAGATGGGAAGGGGCAGAGGATGGACGAAATGGAAGGTGAAGAGACGCGCTCGATCAGTATCAGCCCAGGAAATGTATACGTCCCTCTCCGCATTCCATCACCGACACACGTCTCTCCTTTCTCTCCCGCCATATCCCCAGTTTTCCCTCTTTCGCCATCATCTTCAAGTACTGGCACGCATACATTGTCACCTTCGCCTTCAGGCCAGTTTCTCGTGAGTCAGAG
Source organism: Hydnomerulius pinastri MD-312 (assembly GCA_000827185.1). Lineage (NCBI taxonomy): Eukaryota > Fungi > Basidiomycota > Agaricomycetes > Boletales > Leucogyrophana > Leucogyrophana pinastri. The sequence goes on along the minus strand of KN839879.1, from coordinate 192,074 downwards.
TCGAGGGGAGGAGAACACGGAGAATCAAACAGAGAAGAACCACAACCTCCGCCTCTCCCGCCTCCTCGCCTCCTCCTTCCGAGACACCCGAACAACCTCCTTCCGCACACACTCCTCCCTCTCTCGTCCCCCCTCAAATTCCCCATCCTTTTCCCACCATCCCCACACCCGCCCCACAAGACCAAACCCCGCCTACCTCCCGCTTACAACACCCTCCTCGACCTCGCTCTACACAACCTCGCTCTACGCCCGCGCAACAGGCACAGCAGCGAGCTCTACGACCTCGTTCTACGCACACGCACACGACACACGCTCGAGCGCCGCATACAGCATGACCACGCGCCGGAGCTCCTACGCGCGCCCGGGCGAGCCGTACGAGGGAGGGGGCAGGCGGGACACGATGACGACTATCACGACGCAGGACACGACGTCGACTGTGCCGTATCTGCTGCGGGCGGGGGTGTATGCGCGTGGGGGAGGAGGTGCGTCGGTGAGTCCGTCCCCTTCTGTCGTCGGGGTCGGGGTCGGGCCGTCTCCGTCGCTTGGGGGCGGGGGGATGGGGGTGGCGCGCTCGTCGTCGTCTGTGAGTGATTGTTCTGCTCGTGCGCAGGGGCAGATGGGGGTGGGGACGCCGCTCGGGCTTGGAGTTCGGGTTTCGGACGCGAGTGAGCATGAGAGTTATAGGGAAGGGGAGAGGCAGCGGGCACGGGCTAGGGAAGCGGAGCGCATACGGGAACGAGAGAGGGACGTGGAACGGGCCAAAGAGCGGGAGAGAGAAAGGGAGAGGGAGAGAGGCTGGAAACCACCCGGCTCTCCCTCGTCGTCAAGGTCGGTCTCGCCAAGCACGAACCCATTCCACACCCCGAGTCCGTCGCCTTCCCCGTCCTCGTCACGCAGCCGCACTCCGTCCCCCGCGCTCCAGTTCCGGACTGTGACCCCGTCCCTGTCTTCTCGTCCATCTTTATATCGCGCTGCTGGGGAGGAAGAGGCGTCCCCGGTGCGGGCGATCAGCAGGCGTAGGGCGGGGTCCGTCTCTCGCGTCGTCTCGCCCTCCCGTATCCTCGTCCGGTCTCCCCATCAACCCCCGTCGACGGAGCACGAAAGGCGCCAGCGTCCACCCTCGATGCACGGGCGTACGAAGAGCGCACCCGGGACCTCGCCACATGCGCACACTTCGACGTCGAGCGGGGCCCGAGAAACGCCGACGCCTAGAAAATATGCACTGAGGGATTCGGAGAGCGTGTTGCAGGAGATTGGGTGGTGAGCCTGCGGATGGAGTTTTGGTGGTGTGGGCTGGAGGGAGGGGATGAGGCGCATTTTGAGTTTTGGATAGTCAAGTTGTAGCAGACGTCGAGCGCCGAGGAGATGTTGGTATTCCGTGCTCGCAGTAATGATGGTCTTGTTATTGGGAGAGAGCTGTGGCGGTGGTACCACCATTGGCTCTTTGAGTTTGCACTGTGAGGTTACGGCGAGTTGTTGCTATTGGACAGAGAGAGATCCAGAGCCTAAGTGAGCCTAAGAAGAGGTGGTGAGCTGCGCTTCCTATCTCATACATTATTGAATTTGCCCGAATGCTAGATTGCGTACCAGTGCGTGCTTTCAACCTGTGTGACGATGTTGTGAAAAGCGAAAGGCAGCTCAGATTCGTACGCAGAGTACTTGCCTGAGCATGTACCCTGTCAATGATCAGAAACCACAGAAGCTAAGAGGACTGACGCGTACTGACGACGTTGCCAAAAGGCGACGAACAAACCAGAGTCCGCCAGACTCTCCTTCGCAAGATCACCCAACCACATCCAAGCACTGATATCATGATCAAGTCACAACGAGTAGCACAGGCCCGGGATAGACTCACGCTTTAACTGGCCCGATATCACTTCAGACGTCTTCATAACTTTGAGGGAACATGTTCTCGTATGCACATGATGGACCAGTGTGCCGCCGATGTCTCCGAATGCTGAAGTTTGGGCGGCACGCACGCATGATACGCCGGTTCACGCCAACTATGTTGAAAACGGGACGCCGAACCTGTACTGGAAGATTCGGGGACTGTGCTGAATGATATCAAAGGATAGGAAACGGACTACATGCTCATCTCTCGCTGGCGTCTTACCCCAATCTGGCCTTCGAAACCTGGACTGTCTCCATCCGTTACTTATCTCAACATTGACAAGACCGACGTCTATACACCATGGACGTACGGGCCGACGAAGGGCGGGCCAGCCCCACAGGAATTCGGAGTCGGTGTTCAAGGGAGATTCTGGGAGATTGGGCAGTTAGCGATATGTGACACCCTCAGGCTGTTCCTCGGTATACCGCCATTCCCACTCGCTACAGGACCGGGGTTTGGCTGGTGTATAGATGAGAACATTGATATGTCGTATAGCTGATGAAACCTGTCAGTGGTTATCAGCGAAGAGGATTTGGTGGGAGTGGCCATTCTTTGTTCTATCCTTGATGCGGCCGCGTACAGAAGGGCGAGGGTGGATCCGGAGAGCGGTGGGCTTAACAAGTTGCTGGGTCGTCAAATGGGTTGTAAATCCAACTTGAATTCAACTTGTACATATATAACGTACTTAGCTGGTAATCGGGTCATCGCCGTTAGTGAGCCCAAGAAGAGGTGGTAAGCTGCGCTTTCGTATACCATACTTACTTATTGCGTGCCAGTGCGTGCTTTCGACCTGTGGGACGATGTTGCGGGCGAAGTGTCGCACAGACGACTCGGATTAGCACGCAGAGCACCGTATAGTACTCGTCCATCAAGATTATGAGGAACGTCTGATTTGATATTGGGTAAGTTGAAGCGTGAATCTATCCTATGCTGCTCGTTCTGACTTGAAATCAGGCCCGTGCTTGGACGTGGATGTGTGATTTGCAAAGGAGAGTCTTTCGGACGTCACTAAATTTTGGTACATAGCCTAACATCGTCAATTCTAAGCTTAGCTTCTGTGGTTTCCACGGTTCAGGGTACAGTGACGACGCCGCTGATGAAGTTTGGGCGGTACGTACGCATACACCGGCTCCCGCAGCTATGAAAAAGATTGACGCTCGTCTGGACTCTCGCGGGCGGCGACAAAGCATATCTCTTGGTTGGCGTCTTGCTGGTATCCCATCTTCACCGTCTCACTTGATATCTCCCTCACTTCATGGCCTCTTCTGACCCCACTAGTAGCACCCCAACTGACCACAGACTTGCGAACACGGCCGGCGAGTCCTATCAACCTAGATGTCGTACATGCAACGATCGACCGAAAACCGATTCAAGGAACCTCGTGGTATGTATCGACGGCGGGTATGAGGAGTCTAATGAGGATAATGTGAATTCCTCCTCTGCTTCTATTTATCCTAGTGCATAATTTCTCCACTCTGGCACAGGTCTCTCGCACCAGCGTGAAGAGGTTATTTGATGCCATCATCCGGGGGGATCGAAGGCCTCACCCGACACAGTGTGCATTCTATTCCAAAGGCATTGGTACCCGTCCGAAGACTTCCGAGTCGCACATTTTCAGTCGTATGGGGAGGGCAACCTTAGAGAAGTTCGGCATTCCCGTCGCATGGTTCGCTTTCGATGGACCCTTTACTCAGTGCGCAGGTGATTCAATTTACCACAGGGACGTGGAGGAAATCGTGAAGGAAGCCTATGGTTGGTTGGCGCGGACGTACACAGAAGGGGACCAGATATATCTTTTCGGTGGGTCGCAGCTTCAATGGAGTTCGGCTGCTGATAGCGAGTGCGCCAGGTTTTTCTCGAGGCGCTTATCAAGTTCGGCTCCTCGCCAGGATGATACACGAGGTATGGTCAAACACTAACCATGCTGGACTTGCAGCGTAGTAACTAACATGCTTTGTATGTTTCTTAGGTTGGTTTAATAAAGGACCCGCTGGAGAAGGAAATTGGAATGTCAGTACATCTCGTGTTGTTGTGCTTGTACTCCTTAAACGTATATGCATCTAAATAGGGCGTACGAGCTCTGCGAGCCCAATCGCTCACGTGAATCCAAGACAAGAGGGACCGCAGAGCGATTCAAAGAAGACAATTCTTGGAAGGACTTGAGAGTACACTTCATCGGGGTGTGGTAAGTTTAGTTCCACACTTCGCGGTCGATGCACAATTTGGATTTTTGTCCCTGTTAGGGATACGGTGTCCCGGACTTCTGCCTTTCATCCTGGAGGTGCGGTTCTGCCAACCTCGTCCGCAGCCCATGCTTGCCATGTTCGGCATGCCCTCGCTCTCGACGAACGTCGGGTCCTTTTCCTTCCAGAGTATTTTCATCAGACGAACTCCCGTACCCACGGCAAGAATGTCAAACCCAGCGAGACGGGTGATATCAAGGAAGTATGGTTTGCGGGAAGCCACCTCGATATGTGGGTATTTGGTCGTCTCTCCTCGAGGATTATGTGCTCATGCATTCGTTTCACACAGAGGTGGAAAAGGGCAATACCGCCACGCGGGGAACGTCCCACTCATGTGGATGCGAGAAGAAGCTTCTTCCTGTGGTCTGGGATTAGAGGCCGAAAACAGAATCTGGATAGTTGATGACATCGTCCTTGGCACTCACAATTCGATGTCTGGGTGGGAGGAAGTTGAGGCAATTCCCTTTAAGCAACAGGTATCCTTTAGCGGGTCCGGTGAATTTGCTCATCGGTAAGATTCAGAATAAAGCAGTCCATCGGCTTGTGAACCTGAGCGCATTTTCAGATTTCATATGTCTCGGCCTCGTCATATCATCCCTGGTCAGAAAATTCATGCTTCTGTTTTGATCGCAGAAATGTACGCGCGGCGAGACACGTTAGCACATGAACCTAGGGTTCCATTTCCGCCCCTACGATCCTCAATAGACGATCTCCCTAAGAACCTCTGGGAGTTGCAGCTTTTCGATCGTACAGCAGCACGGGAGCTTCTCAGCACAATATCTCGGCCGAATTGGGAAGGCATGCTACCCATACAACTTAGCTGGTTGTTGTTCATGCTTAGATTTCGTGAGTTCACTGTCATTGTGGTATGTCCCATGATGATTCAAAGACTTTCAATTTTCAGCAGAAGGCAAAGAGTCCGTTCGGCGGGTGCCTGGGTGGCGGAATACATTGGACAATCTTATGTATAATGGAGGCAGCCTCGTAAAGCTCATAGCTATCGTCGCTTACTTCGAAGCCTGTGAGTCCTATGCGAGATTCACAAAGAAATGGAGTCATTGAATATGCCAATTTTATACAGCTGAGGATGAAGTGAGATATCAGCCTCGCGTGCTTGACGTGGCGAAGGCAGTATTCAAGCTCAAGTTGACTGCAACGTCGAGCGAAGATCGTATTGGAGTGATTACTCTTCTGCGACCTCTGACGAAATACAGGGCCCTCCGGGAATCATTGCTGAGTCCCGACGTTATCGAGGGCTTTTTGGAGCTCTTGGACAAAATACTGAAAGATAATCATTATCCAATCTTTGGTGACGTGATGGAGTGCCTTGCTTGCCTCCTGGAGTGTGGTGCGTTGCACTTTGTCCTGGGTTCGATCCGCACAATAACTTGCCTGAAGATGACTTGTCGGGCAACTTGATCAAAGAATTGAGAGCCAATCCGTTCCTTGAAAATCGCAGTAGACTATCACTGATGCTAGAATACCGTTTTTATCGTAAGAAACTCATACCTAGATTGAATGTTGACCATTCTGACGTGTTTCTCAGACGATCTGCAGTGCACTATAGCCTCGCTGCCTGTGGTTGCATTGGTCGCTCGAAAAGGTACGAGCGTAGCATTCACCGTGTTCATCGTCATTCATCACCTATGAGTAGAACCACAAGCATGCAATCAGCTAAAGGCCAAGCTTTACTCATTGGCAAGCAGGAGGGGCCAAGTGGGTCTGTTGGCTGTCGAAGCATTACTCCCAATGTACGATCCATCTACCGATCTTGGTAAGCATCTTATTTAGAGGCTGTGCGCTTATATTCATCTCCATCGCAGAGCGACTCTTCGAGTCTATTGCAGGATTGAATTCAAGTTGCCTTGATAATCTCTCCAGAGTCTTAAACCGCCTAAACGCAGAAAACAATACTAGTGCTGTCAGCAGTAAGGTCTTGTTCCAGCTATTTGGCCTTGGTAAGTGATGATGATTTGAGCTTACTGTCGATCGGTTTGATGTGTTGTATGCAGGCGCAGAAGAGCTTCATGTGGGCCAGGAGAGACTGGTCCTTCGACTACTATCGGTTGCTGCCAAGACAAATCGCAACCATATTCCTCTAACTATGATTCTTTTGATGCTGTTTAAAGGTAAAATATGTACTGAGAGGGATTTCGTATGTGCGCTGATGGCTCATTAGATGACAATTTACGAAAGTATCTTTTAGAACAAAAAATCATGGAACTCTTCATCGATCGGCTTCGGTACTCAAGATGTGCATTACTGGCGGCATATGCTCTTACCATTTTCATGGGATATGGCGAGTAGACTCACATCCATCTACAATATCTACATCTAACAATTATGCTAGAGACTACACATGAATATATTGCTCGCGACTCCCTTGCTCCAAAGTACATCGTTGACATGCTCAAGCTAAATTACTTTGACGATTCAATTGGCCAAAATGAGGGTTTTCGGATTTTCAGCGACCTCATGAAATACGGTAAGGTTCTAGCATTCCCCTTAACCGATACACTCATAGCAAACAGAGGACCTAAGGCGGGCAGTCTTGGAACACGACTTGACGCAAATTCTCGCCCAGAAGCTGGAAACTGATAAGCCTCGTGAGATCCGGACAAGTCTTATCTGTCTAGACATATTTCATTCCTTCGGTGCGGATAGCAATGAACAAATGTCAGCCCGTCACTAAGTCAGTTTTAGACTCCGACGGTCCTTGGGCCGAGGATTTGGTGAAGAAAGGCCTGGAACACTTGCGTAGCAGGCATTGGAAGGCTCAGAAGGCGGGCGTGGTTATCCTTTCCACCCTGGTTCAGGAAAGTAAGTGTAACAGTCGAATCTGCGGAGCTTCTTCAAACCTTCAAGTTTGTCAGGACGCGTAGTAGGGATCATCAAGGCTCACATATGTGAGATCATTCGGCTGCTCCTTCCATCGGCATCGGAGGAGCAAGAGATATCCCTCTCGGCCGTGACGTTACTGAGTCAAGTAATGTTCTGGCTAACACCGTCGCGGGTCCTTTCTCAACTAGACATAATATTGCCCGAGCCCCGGCCTTCCTCGATGTTAGGCCCTGCTTGCGTGTTGTATACACTCTCTGCGCACCGTGAGACATATGATGTTTCTACATACAAAAGGGTAACTGACCACATGCCCCAGAGACGTTACGGGATGAAATTTTCAATTCGGCGGAATTTGGGAGATTGAGACAGCTCTGGCAATCTGGAGCCCTTCTTAAGGGCCTCGAAACTCCACCTTGGCAAGTCTATACTCCAAACAAAGGTTGTCATTCTCCGTACATTTGACCATTACGCGTGGATGCTGAAAGAAATAACAGAGGACATACGGCACGTGCTGGATAAACTGATGTTTTCCGCGGAGTCGAAGGAAGGTGTCTTACCGGATGGCTCAATGTCTGGTGGAGACTCGGTTCTGCCCCACATCCAGCACTGGAGCCGAATACCTTTCATCAGCGTTGGTGGTGTGTGGTTATTTGTGATAGAGTTCACTGCCATTGCACCGGCGATCGCTGTTGCCCCGATCGTCATTGTCGCCGTCTGGGTCATTTTCTACATCATGCCGTTCGTTCGGTTAGTCACAGCCTTTTACCGATTTTCTTGGTCCGCTAATTTGGTATCGTTATAGACATTGGTGGCTCCGTCGACTAAGCCGAAGTGTGGATCGTCCTCAAATGCCCCGAGCGAATACCAGTGGCGGTCTCTCTGGGTCACACGTGTGATATCTTCTTGTGTGGTTTACGGGATAGTGGGGAACTTGGAGTGTTTCTGGGGCTCCTATTGTACCCTCATCTCAGATTGGTGGGGACGTGGAGGAGGGAAGCGGATCTCAAATGGGTGTCTGTACTCGAGCTCGAGCTCGATTACTGAAGTTGATCACAGCATTGACATTTCCGTGCAGGAGCTGGCATCCGATATTTGTTGACTCTGCATACCAGTTCAGCAGGGAGATATGATTGCGTACACTCTGTAGGATGACCGTGACAACGTTCGTTCATGGAAAGTTATTTGGTGTTGTTGGTTTCAGAAGGTTGTTGCCCATATTCGGCAGCTATGTTCTGTAAGACCCGAACTGACACGCCTGGATCTGGATTCTGGTGGTGACTTTTGATGCATCAGTCTGGCTGAAAACGACCGCTGGGCGCTTGCCACATGAAGCCAGCACAGCAGGAAATGATGTTTATTTTGGACATGGTGGGAGCTCGCTTCGTTTGGCGCTGTGCGCTGTGCTCGGCGCCTAAGTTCCTCAGGCTCTCGCTCTCCTCCGCCCCCACATCTACCGCACACAGCCTAGGCGATTAGCTACCTAGCTCAGCGGTATACCATGCCGCTAATTCTCAGGGAGAGTACACATCATCATGTAAGCAGATTGCTGTCGTTACCTGCGCTGCGAGAGTGTGATTGAGATGAACTCCACAGTCAAGGCCCATCGTGCAGGAGCTTCTCGACACCTTCCGCACACATGTTTTCAGTGTCATGCCCGCTCATATGCTCGACGTCAGCGACCCTATGAATCCCAGGCTCATCGGGCGCGATGGGGTGTACTCGTTGTTGATGGGGCAACTGAAGCGCTATCCCGAAGAAACGATAAACGCCATGATCGAAAAGCATCGTACCGATCATGGTACCACACCCCCCATCGCTAAGGCGGAGGTGATCAAGTCAATCATCGAGGAGATAGCCAGATATGCCATTTTTTCACACCGATGGTTGACCGTCGGGGAAATCACCTTCGAAGAGCTCCTTCATTCACGTGCTCCATCAGACGGGCCTGGCTTTCAAAAGCTGCGCGAGTTCTGTATTAAAGCGAGTGAGCTTAGGTGCTCGCTCGCCTGGGCGGACACTTGCTGCATCGATAAATCTAGCAGCTCAGAGCTTGATGAAGCCATCCGGTCCATGTTTCGCTGGTATCGCTCCGCGCACGTCTGCGTCGTACATCTGGCAGAGACCACAGCGCTCTCAGAGATGGAGCGCGATACGTGGTTCACGCGGGGTTGGACTCTCCAAGAGCTGCTAGCTCCTGTTCGCATCAAATTTTTCGGAACAGACTGGAAGCAGCTAGGCGAAAGCGACAACGATAAATGCGACGCAAAAATCACCGGCCACATTGTTAATCGGACAAACATCCCGGAAGAGGACCTGCGTGACTTTACCCCTCGACCGGATGATGTCTCCCGCAGGATGGCTTGGGCGGCCAACAGGGTGACGACAAGGGTGGAGGACAGAGCATATTCCTTGATCGGGATATTCGACGTCAACTTGATCATTGCCTACGGGGAAGGGGATAGGGCCTTTGGAAGGCTGATGGAGGTCATCTACCAGAAACGCCCACACCACGAAGTCTTTTTGTGGGAAGGCAGACCTGGATATGATCATGCCAGCAAGGCGCTCCCCGCTTCTCCAGAGTCATACCTCCCATTTCACAGAGACGATGCTGAATTCAAAGATGTAGCTGCGAAGAAACGCTTTTGGAAAGACTGGGACGGGAAGTTCGGGGATACTAGTTTTGCATTAACAAATCGAGGGCTTAGTATCAAGTGTTTTGACGTTTGGGTCACCCTGCGATCCCCGCCTCTCAAGGTCGGGGACGATATGTGGGAGCTGACGCTGTGTCCATGGCACACGTTAGAAGACGATATCGAGGACATCAAAGCACTCGTCGACACTGAAACATGCTCCGATTTCGAACGTACACCGCCGGAATTCTCTGCAGCCATCGGTGTACTGGATTATCTCAGGGTTGATTCAGATCGCCCTACTTACGTCGAAACGATGGGGAGGTTGGTAGATGGACGTGACCATTTCGGGTGGCTGCTGATGTGCCCGATGGGACATGCAGGAGGGTGGTACAAGGTGATGACATATAGTACTGTGAGGTTGCGGTTCAAGCAAGTTGCGAACGAGACGGGCAGATCAATCGAAGGCTCTCTGATACACGTGTACTTGTAATGCTCAACATTATGGACCCATCATCAGCTAGATCGTGGTAGTCACATGTTAGTACATAGGCATGTACCGGAGGTACCACAATCTTTGAAGCTGTACCGCTGCGACAAACCTGAGGTCGGAATCGGGCAGTATGCTCTGCCGTAGCTTGAAAACTGAGTCTCTTCATTTTACTTCATAGTCCGAGCTTCATAACCCCCGCAAACAGATTCTGATCAAACATACCGCCGTGTGATACATGCACATAGCAGGGAGGAAGAGAACGATGCAAGTACTTGTTTAGGGGTTTTGCCACACACCAACAAATAAATCGCACGCGTCGCGCCACGGATCTGTTCTGTCACGGTGGCTCAAGCTTGAGGTGATCAAAGGGGACTCCATCCACGATCAAGGGCCAAACTTTTGATAGACATATTCTAACTACTCATCGGCGATTAGCATATTTCCCTAATGTCTGATATTGCATCGTTGCTTCAGGCATCGCTGCAGCCTGCATCCAGGAAACAAGCAGAGCAGCAGCTCAGTCAACTCACAGCTCAAGAAGGTTTCCTACCTCATCTCCTCCGTCTCATCCTCAACAACACACAAGACCGTCCGACCCGTCTTGCGGGTGGTATATATCTCAAAAACATCGCGAAACTCAAATGGGAAGAAGTACGCGCTCTGTTCCTATCAAAGTTCACGACTTCTGAGTGGTTCTAACGGCCGATTGTTGCACTGTAGGATGTTGCGCCTCTACCTGAGCAGGACAAATTGACACTTCGGTCACAGCTGGTGCCTGCAATGATCAGTCTTTCAGATCCCGCGGATAAGAGCATCCGTGCTCAGATCGCGGAGTCCGTGGCTCTCATCGCGGAACTCGACTTCCCCACAAAATGGAGCGATCTCATAGATGTACGTCTCTCGCGATATTATCCCGTTTTGATACTGGTATCTATCCTCATTATGATCATAGCAACTCGTAATGTCACTCTCTCCTACAGAATACAACATCAACATCGGCGTTCTCGAAACCGCACATTCTATATTTCGCCACTGGCGTGCCCAAGTCCGCTCAGACGAGCTCTTCACAGAGATCAACCTCGTCTTTTCGCGCTTCATGACCCCATTCTTGCAATTGTTCCGACAATCTGCGAATTTACTCTTCTCTTCCCCAGCACCGGCTAATCTTGGCGTCGTGACACAAGCACAGATATTGCTGGCGGAGATTTTTTATGATTTTACCTGCCAGGATTTACCACCTGCCATTGAGGACTCGCACGACGAGTTCTTTGCCCCTTCAAATGGGTGGTTCCAACGGTTCTTAACTTGGGATCCTCTCGAGTTGCGCGGAGACGTACGTACCTATTCGAATCTTTTCATTCTAGCATACCTCTCATAACCTGTTTATTAGCCTGATGACACAACTCCATCTCTATCAGCGCGTTTGAAGACCGTGATTTTCGAAATTGCAGAGGTGCGGCAAATCTGCGAATGCGATATAGCTTCTTGCTCACGAGCAACAATAGCTCTACATCAAACTCTACCCTGACCAACTCTCTAGATCTCCTGCCATCGAGACATTTGTCCAAAGCGTCTGGCAGCTCGTAGGGTCTAACAAGCTCCCAAACGTTTCTGATGACAATGTAAGCCTGTTCCTCCCTCATTTTGTACTAACAGAATTTCCCTGACACTTCATTCCTAACCCCACAGCTCGTCTCCCAATCTCTCCGCTTCGTATCAGCGGCCATCCGCTCCGGCTACTACAAATCCCTCTTCTCTTCCCGCGACATCATCTCCTCTCTTGTGCAAGGCGTAGTAGTCCCCAACGTCCACCTCCGCACACATGAGCTAGAGCAATTCGAGGACGATCCTCTCGAGTTTATTCGTCTCGATCTGTCCCTTCCATCCGGCGGTGCGGGAGCGGACGCATCGACGCGTCGACAGGCTGCTGCAGATGTACTTCAGGCGTTGGTTGGGAGTGGGTATCAGACTGAGACGACTGAGATCGTGGGTTCTTGGATTAATGAGGGGCTTGGTGAGTATGGGAGAAACCCTGCGGAAAACTGGAAAGCGAAGGATACTGCGGTTTATTTGTTGGGAGCTATTGCTACGGAGGCTTCGACCACTCAGGTAGGCGAGCGAAAGTGGTATAATGTATCGTAATGTTCATGCGACTGATGAACCTTGGTTTGGACAGCACGGTGTCACATCTATCAACGCACAAGTCGATGTCGTCAAGTTCTTCTCGGAACATGTTTTCCAGGATCTGCAAGCCGCCCAGGGAAGCGTACACCCCATCCTCCAAGTCGACGCCATTCGCTTCCTGTTGACGTTCCGAAACCAAGTAGGCACCCGCCCTCGCTTTGTCGTTTTCTTGACACATTGACGCTTCTGACTACGCGAACACAGTTGACTAAAGAACAATTGCTAGCTGTTTTACCCCTCCTGATCAAACACCTCAGCTCGGATAACTATGTCGCGTATACATACGCGGCTATCACCATCGATCGGATACTGTTCATCAAAAAGGGGACGCAGTTGATGTGAGCCAATCGTTATTTCCCGCTCGTCCATCAGCCAGTGCGTCAGATCAAGTAGAATCTAATCTTTTATATGTGTACACAGGTTCTCACAAGCCGACGTGCACGATTTTGCGGCCGATTTGCTGAGTGCGGTACTCACTAAGATCGAGGGAGCGGGCACACCTGAAAAAGTGGCGGAGAATGATCATCTCATGAAATGTACGTTCTCATTTCCTTTCTTTCCTCCTCATTCGCAACATACTGAGTGGGTTTCCTGATATCGTTCTGCTAGGTGCTATGAGAGTGATCGTCACCGCTCGCCAGACGTTATCACCGGTCTACCAGCAAGTCCTCCAGCGTCTCGTCAATATCCTAGGTATCATCTCCAAGAACCCAAGTAACCCCAACTTTGATCAGTACATATTTGAGAGCTTATCTGCGCTCATGAGGTGGGTTCGCGAGTTTTAGAGTTTACTGTCGCTGGAACCTTGGTTCTAACCCCTGAGCATCTCAGATTCGTCGTCCATGGAAATCCGACGACTTTGGAGACTTTCGAACAGGCATTGTTTGGTCCTTTCACGTTCATCTTGCAGCAGGATATTGATCGTAAGCATCCTCTCTCCTGCCCACTCCCAATCTCATGTGTTCTCTAGAATATATCCCCTACGTCTTCCAAATCCTCGCTCAAATGCTGTCCCTCCACACATCCTCCATCCCAACCTCCTACCGCTCCCTCCTCCCGTTCCTCCTGACCCCTGCCTGCTGGCAACAAAAAGGCTCGATCCCCGGACTCGTGAAACTCCTCAAAGCGTTCTTAGCGCGCGATGCAGCTGAGATGATCAATACTGGACAGATTACGGCGGTGTTGGCTATCGTTCAGCAGAGGCTGATACCGTCGAAGATTAATGATGTATGGGGTTTCGAGCTGTTGCAGGGTGTCGTGCAGAATGTGCCTCCGTTAGTCTCTTCCATTCGGGATTCTGGGTTTTCTTGGGGCCTGATTAAGATGATGATTTTAGGGCTCCACTTAAGCAGTATCTTCGGGCGCTGATCATGACGCTCTTGACGAGGATGCAAACGAGCAAAACGGATAAATATGTATATCACTTTACCCAGTTCTTCCTCTTCACGATGGCCATCAACGTTGAAGGTCTCGGACCTGACTATCTTATCTCTACCGTTGAAGAGATCCAGCCTCAGTGAGTGATCCACTTCGCATCGCATCATACATACCGCTGATTGATATCTTGTGTGATGCTTGCTAAACGACAACGAACAGGTTGTGGTCCCAGATCCTCACTGGCTTCGTTGTACCACAAGTCCCGAAGATGCCCCACAAGGACCGGAAAGTTGCAGCTGTGGGATTGACGAGGATGCTCACCGAAAGCACGGTGATGCTTTCGGAGCCTTCTGTGAGAACCTGGTACGCCTTCCCCTTCCCTTCCGGCATGTTCACGCTCACTCGAATCCACATCCACAGGCCAGCAGCGTTCACCTCCCTAGTCAAGCTATTCGCCGAACCCCAATACCTCAAATCCTCCACCTCCGATGATGCCTCAACCGGTCTTACAGAGATCGACTACGAAGAACAAACAGCCGGGTATCAAGCCGCTTACTCCCGCCTCGCCGCATCCGAGAGCGCACCTGAGGACCCCGTGGGGTATGTCAAAGACCCGAGAGAGCTATTGGGGAGGAAATTGAGCGCGATGGGGACGGGAGTTGTGGGCGGGCTTGTGGCGGGGTGTGAACAGGGCGTTGTGCAACCGTTTTTGGCGGGGTTGGTGGCTGAGGGGTATGTCACTCAGTGAGGGGGTGATGGTGTTGGGTAGTGGGCGGGGGACTGAAACGGAGGAACGCAAAGAGTAGCGAAGAACAATCACAATCACATGTAACTTTTCAGATTTGATGCCATAACCCTGACACGATTCATACACGCTGTATTTTGGAGGAAGTATCGTACGACACTGAGTTGTGGTGCCACAGCCTGCAAGTATTTTGGCCACCCTGTTAATTCTTGATACTCACCAGCGCCTGACCCGGAGCACGATCTCCGAGCCGCAAGGTTAGTAATGCTGACTCCGACCGAAGTGATAATAACTAAACCTTTCAAAGGCGTATTATGTATATCAATCAACTAAGTAGGATCTACGCCGTACGAGCATCGTGGTGGATACTTGCATCAGATACTACTAGATACAAGCTGCTGCATGCGTGTATGTGCCCAATTAATAATGTAATGGCACCGATACTACGACTCTGAACGCGAACTGCTATACCTCGCCGATCATAATGACGCTAGCCAGCGAATGTGATGATGGGGACGGGCATGTTGCGGCGATGTTGGAAAGGGCGTACTGTGTCATGGTGGTTTGTCAGCGGATGATATCGGGGGGAGAGAATGGAGGGGCGGAGGGTGGGAAGGGGGTGGGAGGAAGATAGAAGGAATGGAAATAGAGCAAGGGACGAACGTTATCGGCATCAACGAGTTCGCGCAGGAGGAGACGGGAGTTCAGGCTTTGATTGCTTTGCGTCAGCATTAATCGTCATGGGGGCTATCGTGGCCGGACTCACACGCTCAGGAATGAGTTGAGGTAACCTATGAGAATAAGGCAGCGGTGAGCGGTTGAGAAGCAACGGGAAAGGAAGGGCGTTTGGATCGTTGGCGTAGAATGACGTACAAGGGCTCATGAGAATATATGGTACGAGAAAAGCACCATTGGATGGACAAACGAGAAACTGAGTTCACCAGGGGAGTTTCAGCACGCGGAACTGGGGTTTCAGGGGCGAGAGAGAATGAAGGTACGCACAAGTACCAGGAATATGGTAACGTCGATGCTAGAAACAACTCCAGTCAACCGATGCATCTCGACATCAAACGCGGACATCATACCTGGTTAATAGGCCAACGTTCACAACAAGCACTGTGAGCTTGGTGATGAGGCTGCCTAGCCTGTGAGCAATGACCCGCGGTTATCGTTAAGGACATCAGCGGATCAATCAGAGAAAAAGCGTACCGCCCGATGCCAGTTCGTGATTTATGGAAGAGATATACTTGTGAACTCGCGATAAAGATGTCACAGGCTATGGAGGCGAGGTAGAATATTGATGCTGAGAGCTAAAAGCGAAATTTACGGCGATCCGCCCCCAAACGGTCAGGGGAAAATGCGCTGAAGGGGGTATCAAGAGAAGACTCACATTGCTGACGCGTGTATTCTCCCAATACGGTGATCTGATGCTGTAGGTGCAGACCGATGAGATTCTGAATCCGATGTGAGAGGAGGCAAAAGTGGAAAAGTTTACGTTTTCACTAGCATGGCTTTTGTAATTGGTTCTGAGTACAGCTGGACGCTGGTGAATGACGGATGGCGTACCTCCACCACAACCTGGAAGATGTCAGTTTCAGAGCATATTTCAAAGGTAATAACGCCAGCTCAAGACCGTGACTCACCTAGCGCAATGAACGCGAGCACGATCTACAAGTCAAAACACACAAGTCTGACCTCGTCTATCTTCAGCTTGGGTGGATGCACTTACAATCGGGAATGTCAAAAAGACGCTGCCAAAGCTTACTACATTTCCAGGTTATGTTGAGTTTCTGCGGAAGGAATCACGAGCGTAGGTACTCACGTCGCCATATACGGTGCGCGTATGTTCTAGGGTGTCATCATAAACTTAACGCTAGAAGAAAACTGGGTGTAGTACTAACAACTGCACCACGAAAGCGGTTGACGACTGGTCGGCAATACATGTCAGTAACCATGTCCTCATGAAGAGCCATGAAAGAACTTACTGAAACAGCCATAGACGCCTAGTTGACAAAATCATAATTAACAAGGAAAATGTGTTCCATCCGCGCGCGTATACCCACCTCGAAGGACCTGTGTATACGTCAGTTCACTAAACCAGACTATTATGGTGGAGGGGTCCTACGTTGAGATGTAGGACGACCTGACTGGATCGTCTGCCCAGACTATGGTATACTGGAATATTGACGCGGACACGAGCATGATCTGCGCTGTGCCCAGAATGCTGTCGATCCGATAAGGCTCTTATTCTATATTCCCCACTAAATTTACGAAGGGAGAACAGGAGGGTACCTCAGGAATGCAACCTGCCACGTGATAAGACATTCAGCTGGGAAAAGAGGGGAAAGTAGTACTAACCAGAAACTTGGTGTGACGGCGATCGTTGGGGTATGCGTGGAAGTAGTACCGTGTCTGTGCTAATGTGATGCCATACAACCTGGGGATGCGTCGGCATACTATGCAGAGAACGGAGGCCTATGGAAAACATACAAACCGCACAGAAGGACGCCTATATCATTTCAGTCCGGTGCTTTACGGGAGCTCTTCTTGAAAAATTGACCCACCAATAAAATGAGGAGCGATCACAGAGACATCGCCCATCATCGAGCAGAAAGAGGGGACGGGAAAAGGAGCGGAGACGGGAAAGAGTGTGCAAAGGGATAAGAAAACGAGCGAACAAGGGAGAAAGACGATGGGGAGGAGTGGATAAAGCAGGCGCACATGATTGATTGTACACGCCGCGTTCTACGGAGTGCTTCCAGGATGATGATCGAAGATTAATGAAAAGGTGGAAGACACGTGAGCGTCGACCTTGACGCAGACGTACTTCCTTCCATTGACAATGTAATCAGAACCTCAGGTGGTGCCACATGCCGGGTGTATGTGTGCCTATAGGTCCCTATAGATACCGGGAAATGCGAGAGGTTATCTGTGGTGGGATCCACAAACTTGAAGGAAACACTCAACCTGGCATAAAGTTACCTCGTACAAAAGGTACGATATCCCGATCTGGGGCTAGCGAGGAAGATAGGGAATGAACAAACGTCGAAGCATACCGGCATCGTTTGAGGTAACGGTAAACCACCTTTGGAAGTTCAACTCCTCGAAACTCCCGCGACCGATGCGTCCACTGACCGCTGATGGGGAATGGCGCTTGTCATCGACCTGCCTGTTACACCCCCCGAGGGTAGGGGGACACCGTATCAACCAGTAGTGATTGCGATCACTAGTAACTCGGACGGAGTGGTAATCGGTCGCTGGGACAAGATCTGTGGTGACGTTGGGGCCGCACTGCGCGCTCCTTCGGCATCACAATATTGGTGCCGAAGGGTCTGGGGAGAAATCGGTATTTATGTGCGCGACGCGTTCGACTCCGTGTTGAAACTTTGATCCATGTTGCATAAACTTTTTGGAAGCAACATTACGTCTCCGTACAAGGATCTGCATAGTACGAAATCGCGTCGTTCCTGTGGCAGTAAGTTTTTTTTTTGGTGGACCGTAAACATAATGCCCCTTGTACATATTTTATGATTACGAGCTGCGGCGGGTCACAGGTCTGCAAAAGTATTCATGGAAGACGATGTCAAGGCGACGTGATAAAATTCAATCACAAACAGAAGGGCCGTCGTTTGTTACAATGTTACATAGTGCGCCTCGGTGCGCTCACAAATAGTCGGCTAATCCGCAGGTCGGTAAGTAGATAATATTGACGTGTCAGAAAAAATCCTACGAGAAATCATCGCATCCGCATCGCGTCCCCCACGGGTAATTCACGGTGGATCTGGATTCTGCATCCACCGAAGTCTGCTTTTACTCTTGTCCAACCACGCGTCGTACCATCTCGACCGACAACCCTAGATAATTTGCAGGATCACACAACCGTTCAAGTTCCTCCTTCCCCAGCCCAGCGGACACCAAGCCTTCATCAGCGCACAATAGCTCAAGCAACGGTCTACCCTCCTGTACGCTCCTTTGGCACAGACCATACACCAGGTCATGCGCGACCTGCCGTCCCATCTTCGGTGCGAGCCCCATCATTACCGCTTCCGAAACAATTCCTCCTTTCGTAGTGCGCAAGTTCCGTTCCATTGCCTCTGGGTGTACCTCCAAACCCGCCACAAGCTCTGCGGTGTGTTTCAGTGCTGCACAAGTCAACATGCATATTTCAGGTAGCGCGATCCACTCCACCTCCCAAGGACCCGTCGAGCGTTCATGGTCTGCAACCATCGCCTCGTACAGCGCGTTTGCATGCTGCCGTACACTCGTAGTGATCGCAGAAATGTACGCACACGAAATGGGGTTTCGTTTTTGTGGCATGGTCGACGATGACCCACGGTGTTCGTAGAACGGCTCTGAGACCTCTCCGATCTCGGTCTGCATGAGCAGCTTCACGTCGAGTGCGAATTTGGCGCAGGTACCTGTAAGAAGCGCGAAGAATCCGCCGAGTTCGGCGAATCGATCGCGTTCTGTGTGCCATGCGATTTCTGGGGTTGAAAGTCCGAGTTGCTCTGCTAAGGCTGCCTGGCACTGAATGGCCTTCTCGGCGGGAAGAGACGCGAGTGTGCCAGCCGCACCGCCAAATTCGAGTACGAGGAGCCGTGGTGTGAGCTGTTGGAGACGTTGCTTGTGTCGTTCGAACGTAGCCAGAAGGCGGGCAAGTTTGAAGCCGAATGTCATGGGTACGGCTTGCTGGAGATTACTTCGCGCCGCCATGGGCGTTGAAGCGTGCGCTTTTGCATGAGCGCGGAGGTGGTTTATGATAATGTCGAGTGATGCTGAGACGAGGTCGAGCGTAGAGCGGAGTTGGAGGACAGTCGCTGTGTCGGTAACGTCCTAAATAACGTAACCCGAGGGATGTATCAGCTGCGTTTCTCGGTTCCAAGCCTCACTCCTGTTTTCAACCAAGTTGTTTCAACCTCACCTGGGTCGTCGCACCGTAATGTGCCCACTCGCCTAGTCCTGGCTTGATCGCATTAACATGACGCACGATCTGCTTGACAAGTCCCAGCACGGGGTACCCCACTTTCTCAGTCTCCTCCCTTAGCTCGTCAAAGTCAATATTATCAACATCGCAGCAAAATCTATTTATTTCGAGCGCGGCATCCTGGGGTATGATGCCCAAGTCAGCTTGTACATGTGCAAGAGAGTCCTCGAAACGGAGGTAATTGGCGGTGCGTGTGCGGTCCGACCAGATGGATGAAACCTCCGGGGTAGAGAAGATGTTTTTGAAGATGACCGAGGAGGTGATGGAAGACATTTACGTTTGAGATTGCGAGGATACTCCTTGAAACTCGATGATGTGACGATCTCGATCGGGATGGAAGTCAGCGGGAGGGTGTTCAAGTTGGCGCCCATAATAATCATTGGTCATCAGGAGTTTGGAGCTGGCATCGTATACGTAGATCAACAGGCTGCATGGGGCCGGGGAGACCCCAACCTGTTACTAGGTGCGTTACGCGTCCTTGACAGTTTGGAAGATGACGCATCCACCAGTGACTTGAAATCCTTGAGTCAGTCGCGCAGCAATTGCGTTCTTATACCCCTGTGGCTCTTGGCTGCCAGTGGTTTCGGTGTTTCGTGCCGTCCTATCAGTGCCTTGTACGCTGTATTCGCGATCTCTGCTGGTCTTGTTGCTTACGCGTCCCGGGCCATCTTCCAGTCAAGTTACTCTAGTACTTGTTACTCAGATTCTTGCCTCGCCTCTTTGCAAGGCTAACTCCGCAGTGCATGCCACGGCTGACATCATTCTTCGCTGGACTTGGCGGTTTGACTGCCACGTGCGCTTACATAAGTACACAGCACTTCGCCTTCTCGACCTGTCATCACTTTTACGCAACCGGGACCGACGGGCACCACATCCTATCCCGCGATGCGCCTAATCCCAATCATCCAGTGTAATGGCCTCATAGCGTTCATACAAGCAACCAATAGCCAAGTCTCCTTGATGGCGCCTCGTTGCATATTCCATCCCCCTCGGCGATTCATCAGAATAATCACATGGGTATGCTACACAAACGCAGCCGCTGACCTGAGTGGTGTTTGGTTTCGGGTGTTGGTTCCGTGCAACTTCCATGCCATTCCGTGAACGCACACAATCATCGTTGCTGTCGTCCCTTGGTGACATCGCATTGACTTTTTGTTTTTCTTCCCAGGACGCGTCATTCCGGCATGCCCTATGGATACTCTGAGCGCTATCTTGACGCCTGATTGGCTCTTGGGCTGTGGGCCTCGCACGTCGGAAGTGAGGCAACTCAACTATTAACCACCGGTACAGCGTAACGCGTCTCACTATATTTACTGGTGCGTTTGATCCAAGGCAATGTAGTATACAACACCCCCCCTCTATCTTATTTCTTGTTTTGTCCTCTCTCCGTCAGTGTGTCCTCCCGCCGTACACCCTCCCGGCCTGCAGCCGGATACCGACGAGCAACCTACCTCACCCATCTCACCCACCTCACAACTCTCGAGGCCGGACACCATGTCCTCTCCACGGTCACCAGCAGAGGCGCAGAATCGCCTTCCATTCGACTTTTTTGATCCTGTCGGGATACAACAGCTCCAGCGTTCTTTGACCGGACAGCGCCTTGAGGACATCGCCGACGTCGAGGCTCAGGGTGGTGATTCTGCACCCAAAGATTCAGGCACTCGGCCTCCGAGTTCTGTGTCCACGACCATCGGTGAAGGTTTTGATTTTGAACGTGTTCTGAAGGATCTTGTCAGGCAGTAAGGATACTCTTTTTTTTATATTGCATTTTTCTCAGTCTCACTTTGATGGCTTCACAAGATGTGGTGAAGAAGGTCTCAAGCAGCGCGAGTTGGGCGTTATGTTTAAAGACCTACGGGTCGTCGGAACTGGTGCCCGTGCATCATTTCAGCCCACGATGGGTTCCCTTTTCAACCCGGCGGCAATCATGAGGGGCTTAAATGCGATGCGCCATCCTCCCGTTCGGGACATTCTATCAGATTTCGAAGGCGTTGTGAAACCCGGAGAGATGCTCCGTACGTTATACCCCATTTCTGCATATATCTTTTGATGATTGAAATCATGATGTTCGCGATTGCGCAGTCGTCTTGGGCCGCCCAGGTTCCGGATGTAGCACGTTCCTCAAGACAATTGCCAATCAGCGCGGCGAATATCACGCTGTTCACGGAGATGTCCACTATGACTCATTCACGCCTGAGGATATCGCAAAGAGGTATCGAGGCGATGTGACGTATTGCCCCGAAGACGATGTTCACTTCCCCGCGCTCACCGTCGAAGAGACACTGTCTTTTGCCGCGACGACTCGGACACCACATTCGCGTTTATCGGGCCAGTCGAGGGACGATTACAACAAATTGGTCACAGAGGTATTGGTGCGCATCTTTGGACTTGAGCATGCGAGGAACACGGTAGTTGGCGATGCAGCCATTCGGGGGGTATCTGGAGGTGAGAAGAAGCGCGTGTCGATCGCTGAGGCGCTTTCCTGCAAAAGTAAGATTGGGGCTTGGGATAAGTAAGCTTTTAAGCCGTTTACATTTATGGAAGATTCTCAAGGCCTTTGGATTTAGCTCGACCCGCGGTTTGGACTCCTCCACTGCACTCGAATTTATCCGCGCACTCCGCATAGCGACAGATATTGCGCGAGTGACGACGATTGTCTCTATTTACCAGGCAGGAGAGCAGCTCTACAACCTTTTCGACAAGGTGTGCGTCATCAATGAGGGAAAGATGGTGTACTTCGGTCCTGCCAAAGATGCTCGGCAATATTTCCTCGACATGGGTTACGAGCCTCAGAATAGGCAAACGACGCCTGATTTCCTCGTCGCCGGTGCGTATCTACTTCTTTGATGATCGTCGGTTTCTGAATGCATTTATTTACAGTCACCGATTCGAACGGCAGAAAGATCCGCCAGGGCTTCGAAGGGACCATCCCACGTACTGCAGACGAGATGGCCACCCACTTCAAAGCTTCTCGTCTTGGCCAACTCAACAGATCTGACATGGACTCCTACCTTGACCTCTACGTTAACAAATCCGAACTCAAGAAAGCCTACAGACTTAGTGCAGCTGGCGAGCACGCGCGCCATGCCCCTAAGAGCCATTCGTACATGATTTCTATCCCGATGCAGGTTCGCGCTGTTATGCGAAGGAGGTGGCAGATCTTGAAGGGAGATTGGAATGCGCAGATAGTTCAGCTGTGGTACGTTTTTTTACTCTTGCGTGTGTTTTGAGGGTGTACGATGGCTAATTTCGATGCATGCCAGTGCGCAGATTTTCCAGGCGATTATCATGGGGACCGTGTTCTTGAAAGTCCCTGATGCTACTAGCGCCTTCTTCTCGAGGGGTGGTGTCCTGTTCTTGTACGTAGTCAAAAAAGTCCTCAGAGCAAATCAACCCTTATCTCACCCTCTTACAGCGCTCTTTTCTTCGGCGCCGTTTCAGCCATGGCAGAAATTCCCGCCCTTTTCGCCCAACGGCCTATCGTGCTGCGCCACAAGAAAGCAGCGATGTACTACCCCTTCATTGAAAGCCTGGCGCACACAGTTGTCGACATTCCGATCACCTTCGTCATCCAGATTGTCTTCTGCGTCGTGCTCTACTTCCTTGTTGGCCTTCAACGCTCGGCTGCTCAATTCTTGTACGTCCATCTCACGCTTTCACTGGTACATGCTCAAATAACTCTGCAACAGTATCTTCACCCTCATCACTTTCACGATAACGGTGGCCATGAAGTCGTTCTTCAGGTTGATTGCTGCGAGCTTCAAGTCTGAGTCTGGCGCCGTTTCGATGGCCGGATTGTCAATTTTGCTGCTTACTCTTTATACCGGTTACACGATTCCTCGCCCCAGTATGATTGGTGCCTTGAAGTGGATTACATATCTCAACGTACGTGATATCTTATCACTGCTTTGAGAATGTACTGACTAGTTTTCGTCATCCAGCCACTCCGATACGGCTTCGAATCCCTACTGGTCAACGAGTTCCACACGCTAAACGGGACTTGCACTACACTCGTTCCCCAAGGACCAGGTTACGAGAACATCACACTCGCCAACCAAGTCTGCACTACGGTCGGGTCCCAGCCTGGTATGGCGACTGTAGACGGCAACACCTTTGCATATCTATCCTATGGCTACGAGTACAGCAATCTCTGGAAGGTCTGTAAACGCTCGCTAATCGCGTGCTTAGTACTGTACTGACAAATGAGCTGCTATAGAACTTTGGAATTATCTGCGTCTTCGCCGTCGGTTTCCTCGCGATCTTGTTGACCGCGACGGAACTCAATACAGCTTCCGCCTTCGATACTGCTGTGACGCTCTTCAAGCAGGGCTCGCACACGGAGTTGGAAGCTGAAAGCTCCCCAGCCGACGAGGAAAAGGTCGTGCGAGGAACAGCGAGTGGATATGCGACTGCTACGAACAGCGTGTCGGAGAAACCAGTACTCGAGAAGCCTGCTACGACGGATGTCTTTTCATGGAAACACGTGCAGTATGTCGTGCCTATCGCTGGTGGGACTTCACGCAGGCTACTGGACGATGTATCTGGTTACGTCGCTCCTGGGAAACTCACAGCATTGATGGGGGAGTCGGGCGCAGGGAAGGTACGCGGCTTTGTTTCGAGGAAGCGTTGGATTCGGGCACTGACATGATTATCTTGCTGAAAAGACGACTCTGCTGAACGTCCTCGCTCAGCGCGTTTCGACTGGCGTGGTGTCGGGTGATCGTCTGGTCAATGGACAACCACTTCCAGCGGATTTCCAGGCTCAGACGTGAGCATTCATGTTTGGTCAAGAGAGGCGGGACTGACATCCTTTGTAGGGGCTACTGTCAGCAGATGGACACCCATATCCCGGAGTCAACGGTTCGCGAGGCACTTCTCTTCTCCGCAAGACTTCGGCAACCTCAGTCTGTCCCAATGGCGGAGAAGGAGGCTTAGTACGCTTTATCCCTTCTTTCATAGTTCTCCGATCTGACATTTATCATTTGAAGTGTCGACAAGTGCTTGAAGATGTGTGGGTTGGAAGCCTACGCAGATGCTATTGTCGGTTCCCTCGGTGTTGAACACAGGAAGCGAACTACCATCGGCGTCGAGCTCGCTGCGAAGGTAAGAATAAGCATATTGAATGTGTCCAATGATTTGACCATCTCGTGGTTTAGCCTAAACTGCTGCTCTTCCTGGATGAGCCAACTTCGGGTCTTGACTCCCAGTCCGCGTGGGCCATCATGACTTTCCTTCGTGAGCTTGCAGACAACGGCCAAGCTATCCTCTGCACGTGAGTTGAACCGTCCGAAGACAAAGCGCAGTTGCTGACATCCGAGCGACATTAGAATCCACCAGCCTTCAGCCGAGCTCTTCCAGGTCTTTGATCGGCTGCTTTTACTCCGCAAAGGCGGACAAACGGTCTACTTTGGTGACATCGGTGAAAAGTCGTCGACTATGCTTGAGTATTTCGAGAGGAATGGCGCTCCGCATTGTGACCCCGACGCAAACCCGTGAGTACTGATGGTCACGATACGGGAACGAGACCTGACACTGTCGTTCTGCTGCTCAGGGCAGAGTACATGCTCGACGTCATCGGAGCAGGTGCAACCGCCTCCTCGACTGTTGACTGGCACGACGTGTGGAGATCATCCCCCGAGTCATCCGAACTTCAACTTCAGATCGAGCGTATTCACATGGAGGGGCGCGCTCGTCCTGCTCTTGACAGTGGCTCACTCCAACACTCGGAATTCGCGACGTCTTGGATGAACCAACTCTTTGCGCTCACGCAACGCGGTTTGCAGAGCTATTGGAGGAACCCCACGTACATTCTAGCTAAGGTCGTGCTCAACATCGCCGGTGGCCTGCTGATCGGGTTCACGTTTTACCGGACAAAGGATACTTTGCAAGGGACTCAGAATAAGCTCTTCGTGCGTGGTTCCAGTTTCCTGGTGTCGGGAATGTGCTAACAGGTTATGATAGTCAATCTTCATGTCGACGGTCCTTTCTGTTCCCTTGGCTCAACAGCTTCAGTCTATGTTCATCGATATACGATCAGTCTATGAGATCCGCGAGCGTCCTTCACGGACGTACTCTTGGACGGCGCTCATCACTTCTCAAATTCTGATCGAAATTCCTTGGAATATCTTCGCCTCATCTCTCTTCTTCTTCTGCTGGTATTGGACTGTCGGATACGACAGCTCTCGTGCCGGCTTTACTTATCTCATCTACGCCGTCGCATT
This sequence comes from Hydnomerulius pinastri MD-312, assembly GCA_000827185.1. Taxonomy (NCBI): domain Eukaryota; kingdom Fungi; phylum Basidiomycota; class Agaricomycetes; order Boletales; genus Leucogyrophana; species Leucogyrophana pinastri. The sequence continues at coordinate 166,465 of KN839879.1, read as the reverse complement.
CCCGCTCTACTACACCACAGTCGGGCAGGCCGTTGCGGCTATGGCTCCGACCGCATTCATCGCATCGTTGTTGTTCAGCACGCTGTTCTCATTCGTGATCATTTTGTAAGTTCTGACCTACTTGGAAATTACCACCCGGAGGCTCACGCGCATTCCTGTAGCAATGGCGTTTTACAGCCTTTCTCGCAATTGGGATGGTGGCGGTGGATGTATAGAGTTTCTCCGTATACATACCTTATTGAGGGGCTTCTCGGTCAAGGTAATTGATAATTGATGGCCATCTCGAGCTCACCCAAGCTAACTGTTTCCTAGCCATCGGTCACCAACCCATTAGCTGCGCTTCCACGGAGCTGGTCACGCTCCAACCTCCATCTGGTCTGACTTGTGGCGCTTACATGGGCCCATACATGTCTGTCGCAGGTGGATACCTGACTGATCCCAACGCGACCTCCGCATGTGAATACTGCCCGTTCGCGACGACGGACCAGTTCATGATGTTGAGCTTCAACATCGAGTACAGTCACCATTGGAGGAACTTTGGTATCTTGCTTGGAGTTACCGTTTTCAATGTAAGTTGGGTCCTATTCAGCGGCTATGAACTGAGAGCTGACAACATTCGTTCACCTTAGATTTTCGCGATTTTCGCCCTGACGTACCTCTTCCGCATCCGCACTGGCAACCCTTTAGAATCCATTAGAAGACGGTTTGCAAAGTCCAAATAGTGATATTAATTCTCGCACGTACCTATGAGATACCGATAACATGTACAACTCGCATCAAAGAGCCATACGGACACTTTCAGTCGCAGGAATGATTCATCCGGTCTACGAATACTTACAGTACAGGTCACTGACATGACTTTTAATGTTCCCTCTCCTCCCCCTTGCGCCACGCATGGGTGGAGAGATCTTACGTAGATTGTTAATATATCAACATAGTTTTCTCCCTCACCTCGCATTCCCCTGCTTCCGGTAACATATCACTCTTCCTCCAGTACCTCATGGATTTGCGCATGGGAGGCCTTGATTAGCATGCCAGTGACAAGCCACCATATAAGTCCTATGCAAAAGATATATTCAGAGCACGAAACACATTAGATAGAGAAGGGTACAATCATGCAGTACATACTCATCGAGACGAGACACAAGATCGTATCGTACACGTACAGAAAGACAGAAACAGGATAACAAGCTGACCTGCAGATTACACGAGAACAGCGCCAAAACAAACGTTAATCATGAAGGAATGCAAGGTAAGAGAAAAGAAATGGTGTAGCGAAAACCGACAGCAATTAAATACCGATATGCATGAAAACAATGCGCTGCTCGAGAGGAACGAGGTTCTCCCTGCCCACTTGATTGACAGCGTTGCTGAGACAAACTGCCGCATGCTTGTAGCTCGGCTGCTTGACTTTGAACATCTGTTCGTAGAACCTCTTGACGATGTGTTGAGCGAGCTCGTCGGAAACCTTCCACATCGTTCCAATGACACTCTTGAACCCGGCGAACTGCATGCCGGCTGCGAGATGAATGACTTCATCCGGTGTTGACCTGTCTCCGACGGCGGTGTGACATGCGGAGAGGAACGCAAGGTCAGAATTCACGAACTTATGTTGAAGTATGTTGAGCAGCGTCAGCGGGCCGTCCTTCATAGCAAACGAAGAGTCGAAGGGATTCTTGGGATCCTGGGCACCGTGACAAGCAAGGTGAACCCATCTATGTGTATGGAACGCTTCAAGAACAGCAGCACATGTTGCATCGGGACCAGTGACTTTGTCGAATGAGATGGATGCCGGAAGCATGTCCGAGATCAAGTTTAGTTCTGTGTCGACCGTCCGGAGTTCTTGGCCCTGAGACTCGTCCGGGAGTGCTTGGCCAACCAATGCAAGGTTTAGTGGGGTACTGCTAACACCATCAGCAGATAGACAAGATCGAGCGCGATTGAGAGCAGAAAGCGATGGCGTGTACGACGAGCAATACAAGCCCATCAGGTTCTTCTGGTTGGGTAGATATGGACCAGCGGCATGGAAGGGAAGTGCGGTGAATTGTGCTGTGGGGCACCACCAGATCCGCTTTCCAACGGGCAGCTTGAGAGTTCCCTGGAGTACTTGCACGACTGGATGAACAATTTTCTGCCAAAGCTCACGCAGGGCTTCGATGATGAGATTGCGCCGGTTCACATCATGACTTGGATCGTCTTGCGTTTTGCGAGCCGCAAATGTGGACTCTTCAATGAGGCGGACAAATTTCGAGGACAGTCTCTTCACATCTTCGAGGCTGACCTCAACACTGGGAACACGTAAAGGAGACTGGGAATGGAGGACAATGAGAAGATCACATCCATGCTTGCTGGCATTGACAATGATCACTGGTCCATTGCATGCAGCCTCTCGGAGTTCCATGAACAGTGGAGGGAGCAGGAATCGTGAGAAGCCAGGTTCAAGTCGGATTTTCCGCACAACCTCTTCCCAGGAATGCAGAGTTTTGAAGTATTGGGTGGTGTCACTGGAATCACCTTGGCCTTGTGAGTGGTTGGTGAAGCTCCGCATCTTGTCACTGAGATCTTTGAACTCCCTTGCAAGATCATGGCCTCTTTCTGAGTGACTCTGCAGACCAGCTAGAGGGCTTTCCAAGCGTGCAAGCTGTGTCCAAAGCAGTGCACGACCCTGCTCTAGTAGCTCAACAGCCTGTTCTGTCTTGTTCTGCCTGAGAGCAGAGGAGAAGGCATTGTTTGCAAGAGATGTGAGCTTGCTCTGCAAAGTGCCATGGCGGAGTGATAGGGATGAGTGTGTTGTGATCTGATAATCCAAAACAGTGAGGGAAGTTTGGTATGCATCAAGCATTGATGGATGCTGAAATTGCTCTGCATGCTGAACCCAACTTGCAACAACTGTCTGCAAAGCTGTGGAAGGATGCAGAGTGCTCCCTTGCAATGTGGAATAGATTCTGAATGCCTCCTCACTATCAGAAATGGAGGATGGTAGTGTTTCAGATGATTGAAGTGAGTTTTTGAGGATGATGGAGGTAACAACACCAGCCACCCAAGGATAACTGGGGTGCATGGTAGGCAACATGACTAATGCTTGTTGAGACAGTTGGATGGCAAGTTCCAGATCTGTCTGACTGCCTAGCAGGTTGTATTGAGTCCACAGGCTGATGGCATGACTGGCAAGTGCAGTGTGTTGATCTGGATGGCCTTGTAGACGTAAATCCAAGACTTGCTTCTGCATGTCTATGGCAAGGTTCAGATCTGCCTGACTGCCTAGCAGGTTGTATTGAGTCTGCAGGTTTCTGACAAGATTACCAAGTGCAAGGTGTTGATCTGGATGGCCTTGTGAACATAAATCCAAGACTTGCTTCTCCATGTCTATGGCAAGGTCCAGATCTGCCTTACTGCCTAGCAGCTTGTATCGAGTCCACAGGCTGGTGGTAAGACTGGCAAGTGCAATGTGTCGATCTGAATGACCTGGTGGACGTAAATCCAAGACTTGCTTCTGCATGTCTATG
>KN839879.1:144203-161999 GCA_000827185.1 Hydnomerulius pinastri MD-312 | reverse complement strand
GTAAATCCAAGACTTGCTTCTCCATGTCTATGGCAAGGTTCAGATCTGCCTTACTGCCTAGCAGCTTGTATCGAGTCCACAGGCTGGTGGCAAGATTGCCAAGTGCAAGGTGTTGACCTGGATGGCCTTGTGGGCAAAGGTCCAGAGATGCCTGCTCAAGTTCTATGCATGAATTCAGAGCAGACCTGTTGTTGTTTTTCTTATGGTAGTCCCATAGCCCCACTGCTGAGACTCGGAGATGTTCAGAGCAATCATGGTCAATTGCCTTAATAACACCATCAGCTCTTTTACATTTCACTGTATGGTCCTCTTCCTCACCATGGGCATAGACACATTGACACTGATATGAAGCTTTAGAGCACCATGGAGACCAGGTACACAATCTGTGAACAGCATGAACCAATCTGTCATCACAGCATAATTATTATCATTACAGTATTGCTCTGAGTTTGCCTGTAGGAGCTGATGGGCATCTAGTTTAATCTCTTGTCCCACATGTTCCTTCATCCATCCATCTCCAGGCTGAGGCAGGGTGCAAAGGTGGATAGATACTGTGGATGATAGAGAGCCAGTACTAGCAGAGGTCCATGTCAACAACTATCTGGTCATTGACCAAGTCAACAATACTCACAAGGTGAAAGGATGGTTCCATGCAATGACAGACCGAGGCCACGAAGAGAAGAAGTTTCCGACACAGGTTAACTTGGTGAGGTCGTCAACGCGGACTCCAACACGTAAGTTGTTGGTGCGATGGAGATATCCAGCAGGGCTGATCTCCTTGACTGCATCCGGTGGTCAGCTGTGGTCATGGTGAAAGGGACGGCCGACTGACCGATAATTTGGAAGGTGACCTTGTCCCGATGATTGCGTAGTTGAAGTTGAGAACAGTTGGGCGAGTAGGATCGACGAAGCCCGGAGCCGGAACGAGAACGCAGTGAGGGTATATCCCCCATTGTAACGTATGAGCAAGAAGCTGGTGATACGAGCAACGAAAAGTGGAAGTCTAGTGTGCGATTTCTTGAGACGAAGAGAACAAGAATTGGGAAAGAGGACGAGACACAGTCAGAGAATCGACGGTATAAGTGACCTCCAGGTGCTCCGCCTCGAGTCCTCGTGCAGCGAATTCCATAGCCTAGACCCGGGAAGATCCGGGACACGCTGTTGCGGCGTTCTTCGCATCTGATGTGATGACGGAGAAGGGCGGAGGGTTCATCGAGATCGCCAAAGATCAAGATGTGATTCGAGCGGGAAAGGGGGGCATTTTGTGATCGAGAGGCGATGGAGCATAAGACGAAGCTTCATTGAGCATCGTCAGATCAGGTCCAACCAACGGCGGGCGACTGAGAGATGTGACTGAGTGGAGGGGAATTCTCCAGCAGGGGCCTCGAGATGGTGGAGTGGATCAATTAGGGGGTGATTAAAAACACGATGAGCAACACGTTGCGCCGTGATCGTCAGCCATTAGATGTTCAAGGGTTTAGTGGCGCTGCGACGTGGACGTCGGCCGGTTATGATACCCTGCAAGCGCAGCCTATGAAGGACTCTCACGGACTCAGAGAGGGCGAGGAAGCATCCCCAAAGATGAAGGGCAGCAGAGCTGAGCGGGAAAAGCGTCAGCGCGGAAGTGAGCCAGGGACACATTGTAGCTGTAGTGTTTGATGCGAAGAGGCCGTGGTGGTCACGAGAGCTGCGAGGCAGTGGATGTGATGGAAGCAGTGATGCACGTAACGTGTGGTGGAGCATCGTAGAATGTCTTCGAACAATCATAATCAAACCTTGAGCTAAAGCGCACGAGGCTCGACGTCGCTCCTGGCAGAGAGATGTCGTGAACAGGACATCCCTCGACGATGGGAAAGGGACCATGAGCAAAGCTGGAACCTGTGATGTCGAAGGAAACGAAACCGATAGGCAGGGGCGAGGAGCGACTGAGAGTGTAGCTCACTCTGGAAAGGCCACGAAGATCGGCAGCTATCATTGATGGCCTGGAGCGATCAACCAGATGACGGTGAGCCTGCTATGATAGAACCAAGCGGCGATTTGGGGAATGAGTAAACAATGGCAATGTGACGACGAAGAAAGTGATTGATGGAGTAAGTGAATAATGCCGATCAGTAGCACCCACAACCGTCGATTGCGAGAGAGGAATGGAAACTCTAGTAGAAAGCCAGTATCTTGGGAGCCCACGGGGGACATGGAAAATACTAGTAACGAGCGCGAGTGACATGTAAAACCCCTTTGGCGCTTGTGGGGTAAGCCATTGTAGCAAAGAACGACCTCGAAAGGCGGCAACCCAGCGGGAGAGCTACGTCGTTGAAGGATTCTGCTACCCGGATGTCAGACTGATTGTTGATTCGTCCATGTCGGTGGAATGAGGGATCGGAGTGCCAAGGAGGTGCTGAGGGTCCGTGCACGACAGTACAACCAGCCCGGCGGGAGCAGAACAAGCGCATCGAGCAGCGATGACAAGGGGGAGCCACTGGTAAGGAGTGGAGCTGTACGCCCTTCGGCTACCCTTCTGCGAAGAAAGCAAGGCTAAGCATCGATTAAGCTTCAATTCCAATCACGCAAGAAGCACCGGGAATACCTTTGCAATAATGCTTGCAAGTCGATCGAGAAGAAACGAGTAAGGGCCACCATGCGAGAATCCGGTCCTGGATGAGCTACATTGCTCGAAGGCTTGAAGCCCCACATGATTATGATGTACCTTTCGACCAGTGAGCGCCAAATAGTTCAATCTACGACGGCAGTTGATATTCTCTTCATCTTGACTTGTTGATCAGCGTAGTGGACTGCGTATCTGCGAATATTTGGGTGGAAGCTTAGTGTGGTTCGATAGATTTGTGGGTTTTCAGCAGTAAGTGAAATGTTCGTCAGCGAGCTTTCAGGTGCTCAACATGATCCGCATGGGAGCATCGAGGAAACTGGAAGCAACGAGTTGGACGTGGACTTGAACTGGCCCCATCGATCAATGACAACAAGACATGCCTCGCTCCACTCCGGCGGTGTGCGAACGCAGCCTGTGGGAGCTCAAAATGGATCCAGCCACTTATGGTTGGGTTCGACGCGGAATAAGAGGCGGGGGCTCTATAGCTAAGAAAAAACAGTGATACTGTCACATTCTGTACGTGCTTAGCTATGAGTTCATGAAAAAACATTGAGCCTCAGAACAAAGCTCGAGTACGAGTACGAGTACGTGTTCGATGGATGCTTGGAGCAGGCATGGAATCTTCATGAGAACAAAGCAGAACTTGAACATTAAGTTGCTGACACTGATTGTTGCCACCTATCATATGAGGACCTCGCGGTAAGTTACATTTGTCGTAGATAATTCTCCGGGCCGCAAGCGCACTCAGGCATGCGAGCGGTGGCATATTCGAGAAAGTGCCGTGTAGAGTTAACCATGCGAGAATACAGGTCTTGTCAGATCAACGCCGACGGAGTCGAGGGTGAGCCCTTGAAAGCTGTTAAACGTGGTATCGGGGAGGACAATGTGGCACCGGATGAGCACTGCAAGGCAGTGGAATAGAAACAATAGAAGGTCTTGGAGAAAGAGCCGGGTTTCGAAGAGGAGACGCGCCGCCCAGCAGCCACGCCGAAGAAACCAAAGACAGTTATAGAAGACATGAGGATGATGCGATGCTTGAAGAGGATTGATTGATTGAGGAGCGAGGAGAGAATGGAGATGGGGTATCCGAAGGGTAAACAGACTTTTTATAGAGATTGTAGACGGGAAGTGAGACACGAAGAAGGGAAGGAGAACAAAGGCAGGCAAAGGGAAGCCCAAGCGAGCAGGCCAAAGCAGAGGTCGTAACCAATGTCAAAGCAACCCAAGCAAAGGATCAAAGCATACAGCGGTAAAGGTAAGACTTGGAGAACAAAGGCTCCAACACTGGGACCATGAGGGTCATAGGGAAGACAGGGGAAGTATATAAGGTAGAGGACGCATTGGCCACAAACGTAGCGTGCATAGAGTAGGGACAAACATAGCCAAATGAACGAGGGGGAGAAGGATAATATACGGGAGATTATGCACTGGGCACGTGGTGCTCGATCAGCCTGAGCCGAAGTGTGGCTGTGCGGCTATTCCAGGCTCCAGCCAATATGTATATGGGCAAAAGCTTTTGCAGTGACAAGACATGATAGCTCGCTCAACCCCAGCCGCTGCATAAAGATCAGAAGAGAGGCTGGCACCGATTGTGTTTCAGACTATGGCTGACAATGTGTATATATACTGACCTTCTGCCATGATCCCTCCTTAGTCCTTCGTATTCGCCCAAGTCATCAATACGGTAAACAAGGAACAACTATTTTACGGCGGCAAAGCCGAGGGGACCCTCACCCCCACCACGGTGAGTAACTCCACTGCTCCTCGTTGGCTTTCCTCAGATCATAACTGCAGACTGCTGTGAGCAAGATGTGGTCTAACCTCAAGCTCAAAGCCTCCCTCAAGGTCCCGAGGAAGGTCCCTTCAAAGCCACAGCTTCCGCCAAAGACCTCCTGCATTTCTTGGACCATTCTACGACATGTTCCGCCCCCAGTCCTGTGTGGCCTACAAGTGCCAGTATCGCGATCTCACTGATTGAGATCCTGCCTCCTGTGACGTCGGCGCCGGCGCTGCAGGACGAGTTCATCCTCATGCAACATGTCGTCGACGCATACCACAACCCCGAAGTTTTGGACGTGCGCAGGCAGATCAACGTCATGGCCATGATCAGGGAATGGGCTATTCAGGAAATCAAGGTTAGTTGAAACCATGCCAAAGGTTATGGTTTGTGGCTGACGATACGCTCATTTCTAGATGCTCAATATCGTCAGTCCTATCCATGCACTACTGAGAACCCGGTGGGAGCGGCGTTCCGGAGCACCTGCTACCACTGGGCCTGCTTTGGTGAAGACAAAGCCCAGATGAAGACTTCTCGCTGCGTTGTTCCCTTCAACGAAGATAGTCACCGCAAGTATCGAGGGCTTCGACGTCCTTCGACTCCTTGATGCTGAGTCGTATGGGAAAGTCTACAAAGCACAGGATCGTATCAGCGGTAAATGATAGTGCTCAAGGTCATCCGCAAGGACCGAGTTGCACCCGGACACGAGAAGATCGTGCGGACGATCGGAAACAAGCAGACCCTTCCACTTCAGGCCAGTTGGGTTGGTATCCCCGGCATGCAAGCGATCTGCCAGGCACAGGTTCCTCCAAATCCCACGAAGAACCCGCTCCAGTTTACCGAGTAAGAGAATCGACAATAATGATGAACGACAGCGAAGCTCGAGAACAATGGGCTGGCGGTTCCGGCGCCGGCTCGTCAAGAACCCCATCTCTTCCTTCTGAGCATGCCTCCATCCCACTCTCTACGCACTGATGCAGTCCCTCTCTGGATATCGATCAAAAGCTGGTCGTCGAGGTCCTCTCGCAGCCACCACCCTCCTGTCCCTTCTCGAAAATATCCGCCTTCATGCGCTCTGTTCGAAGGCGAAAATCCTCGAGGAGGGGCACCCCCGACCCACTTTCACTGCCCTCTGCGTCTCTCGCGACCAGCTCGCCCTCCACGCAGGTCGCAACCCCACCACCCTCTCCAGGCCCTTCCATTGGATCCTCTAGAAGCCGCAAATTTCGGAACTGGATCACCCGACTCTGGCGCCCAAGTCCCACAGTTCATCAGCTCAAAGGCGACGAGAGGAAGCCGATCGAGTGACCTGGCCGATCACTCAACTTGCTTCACGCGAGAGAAAATTGCCTGAATGACCTGGCCAGTTGTCCAGACTATTTCCTCCCGTGACTGATCGCCCTGTCCCTTTTCATTCGACTCGTCGGATAGTCAACATCAACACTCGAAGTAGGGACAATCAATTCTCCAGTTTATGAATCTTCACGACCTTTCACGACCCTCGCGACTCTCGACCGACAGGATCAATTCTCGCGATGTACTACTATAATTATTGCCTTGACATCTCCTCCGCTGGGATCACTTCACCGATCATTACCCGCTCCAGCACCGAACAAGACCAACTGCCCGCGAACCAAGTCGTTTTCCACTGTCGCAGGCTCGGCACCCAACCATTCACTTTCTCCTCTCTTCTGAGTCGCATGCCTCCGTTCCTTCATCTCGGGTGACGCTAGTTTCGTCCTTTGATGGGATGGTGGTGTTGCTTCTTGTATCCGCTCAGACGACTTATGATACCCTTTTGCTTCACAGACCGGGGAACTTTGTGTTGGATCTGTTGCTAAGGCTGACGAGCTTTGGCGAATTCCTCCACTGCGAGTGTTCATCGACCTTTTGGAATTCTTTCAGCCTAGTAGGGTTTCGTTGTCCCTTAGACTTCCATGCTACCTCTTTACACGTTCGCGGCTGACAAAAGTACGGGAGTATCTTCACCTTTCTGCCCCGCTTGCTGCGGTCCGTCCGTTTTGTTTTATTGTTTCTTGGGCCTGGTTGCTGGAACCATTTACATGTTGTACTTCTTCGGCTTGGGTCGTGGTCACTTGGTCAAGTTCTGCTCTGCAGCTTGCTATGGTCGTTGTGTTGTTCATCGGTTTAATGCATAACCTAATGTGTATCATTATAATCATATTCCATCTACCTTGCACGCCTAAAACATCGGAGAAACAAAGTGGAAAGCATTAGTCACGACGGCTGAAATACATCAAGTAAGAATTAGATAGTCGCAGCCGATAGGTCTCCATGCCCTCGAGGGTATCCATTGCTGGTGTCACTGCCTCGGTATTTACCTTTGTGCGGACGAGTTCTTTTGATCTCCGAGTCTGCGTGTCGATCCGCCGCGCCCACGACATGCGGTCTGGCAGTGGGGCATAACGTTTGGATTATTCAGGTAGGTAGATTCAGGGACCCGACTCCCGTTCTTGGTGCCATGCTCATCTTGTTAAGGAGCATCTTATCTGGGCGTGCGCTCTGGTGCACGATACTTAATTGACTTGGCTGTTAAGCATGGGGGAGGGTCAATGATAACCAGTGCGGGGATTCAGGGGAATTCGGCCAGGCTGCAGCGCTGGCGACCAATAGGACAACGGCTGCAGTGAGTTATGAGAACTCCTCGACGAATAAGCACCAACTGGTGTCACTCAGGGCTTGATGGGTTTGTCAACGAATGAATCATCTCGAGCTTCCCGTCGTCTAGCCCTACCTCGAGCTGGCCACTCCCGACTTTATGTATATTCAAGGACGGGCAACTTCAAAGACTGGAAGAGTCGATTCGTCACCGTAAAGGCGACCTCGGAGTCAACTCCGCGGAGTATCGCAGAAACACATTAGATTGGTCGATACGGAGCGCAACAACATTCAAGACATATTTTGCTCCCACTCGGGTGCGGTTTTGGCCACTTCCACTACGAATTCAAGGTACGAAAGCAGCGGATGGCCCACTCACCCTTCGAGACTTATCCGTTGACGCTCTAGCCCACGCCAAAAAGGATCACCAAACGGACATGAGGTGTTGGAAAAGGCGTCGATGCGAAGCTGGATCGCCAACTTCCACCGGACTGACACCTACGTAGTTAGAACTCGAAGCGCATAAAAACAACACCGAAGTCTGGGCCTCACTGCAAGTCCCACATTCTAATCTAGTTTGAGCGTTGCGAAGCATTGCATGGGATCGCGAGACCGGAAAACTGCCTCGTTTCAACTGCGGCCATACTAGATGAGAACTTGGCAGCATGGACGTTTCGCTGCGCGTGATTTTTCTCAAGTTCTGTGCAGAAAGGCTGTATTTTGTACTTAAGACATACCCGGATGAGGCGCATTCTCTGGCCCAATAGCCAATGTTCTGGTGACTAAACCGCGCAAAAACATAAGCGTGTAAACGGTTTGCCATAAAGGGGCGTTGGCTGCTGAGGTAATCTGGCGTTTTATAACGAACATCTGACATCGGTAAAATGATTTCTAGCAACTCTTCTTCATCGTCGTCGACCTGCGGTTCAGCGAGCGAACACGAGGACGAGATGCCTTCCCCAATGGCTTTGAACCCGTCCTCGCCGTCCCCGTCAATATTTAAGAAGAAAAAGTCACTCGGTCAGCTTCCGTCCATGGCAACTGCTGCTTCGTATCTCTCTGCAGTTCATGAAGCCGACGCTCGCGCCCGCAGTCACGATATTTCCCCCACTTCTACGCCTGCCTTGTCGCTCTCTTCGTCCGTAACGAGCTCTTCAGAGGATACCGTTCTTCACGACATTGACGACAACCGCACTGGCCTCGCCTATCCTTCCAACCCACCAACCTCTGAGCAGGTTTTTACCACCGTTCACACGGAATTTGGTCATTGTGCAAATGAGAGCTACCGCTGCGTCTCGCAACATAACCGAGACAAGCCAGTGTCGGAACATGAAATAGAAGAACCTCCCTATTACATCTTGATCACGACATACATAAGCTACCTCATTCTCATCGTCTTTGGCCACATTCGTGACTTCTTTGGCAAACGCTTTGCCAAGCAGTACTTCACACATCTCATGCCTTACGCAGTGCGTATTTTTTTTTCGACGATAACCATCGTCTTGTTGAAGTTGCTAACACGCGGAAACCAGGGTTACGCGCCTTTGAACTCGGATTTTGATTCGTTCTACACCCGCCGACTAAAGCGTCGCATGGATGATTGCTTCTCGTATCCCGTGACAGGCGTTGCCGGACGCACGATCCTTGTCTATGATCGATACTCCGAAGACTGCAACTATACCCAGATCTACCCCGGCACGAAATCCCGCGCTCTAAACATCTCTTCTTACAATTATCTCGGTTTCGCCCAGGCACGCGGTGGTTGTGCTGATGCCGTAGAGGAATCCATCAAGCGGTACGGCCTTTCGACGTGTGGTACGCGTCTGGAGGGAGGTTCAAGCGAGCTGCACACCGTGGCTGAGGCTCTCGTCGCACGCTTCGTCGGCATGGAGGACTCGCTGCTCAGCTCGATGGGTTTCGCAACAAACTCCACGCTCATTCCTGCACTCGTAGGAAAGGGATGTCTTGTAATTTCCGACGAGTTTAACCACGCGTCGATCCGTGTCGGAGTTAGGCAAAGCGGTGCCCACGTCCGGATGTTCAAGCATAACGATATGAACAACTTTGAGTCGCTACTTCGGGAGGTGATCAGCCAAGGTCAACCCAAGACTCACCGTCCTTGGAAGAAGATCCTGGTCATCGTCGAGGGCCTCTACAGTATGGAGGGAACTCTGGTTGACTTGCCCAAGATCATCGAGCTCAAGAAGAAGTACAAGGTATAGTGGTTTTTTGTAGTTTTCCGCCCGTTTCTAATGCTGGGAATACAGTTCTACCTGTTTGTGGATGAGGCCCACTCGATCGGTGCTCTTGGTCCCCACGGTCGTGGTGTTACGGATTACTTCAACATTCCCCCTCGGTCCGTGGATGTTCTCATGGGAACTTTCACCAAGTCGTTCGGTGCTGCAGGCGGCTACGTCGCTGGCGACAAAGTGCTCATTGATAGCATTCGGGTCCACGGTCAGTCCGGAACGTATGCTGAAGCGGTATCGCCCCCGGTCCTCACCCAGATCGTCGCGAGCATGACCAGCATCATGGGTGTCGCTCCACCTCCGCTTCCAGCAAAAACCACTCTCAGTCTGTCACCTTCGAGCTCTGTCTCCACGCTCAAGTCCAGCGAAGACGATGTTCACCCTGGAATGGCCCCAGCGTCGGCTGTTCCCTCGTGGATCTCCCTCCCCCCTTCACTCGCTGATGGATCAGAGGCCCGTATGCGTATCCGCCGCCTCGCTTTCAACTCTCGGTATCTCCACGCAGGGTTGAAGAAGCTCGGCTTCATCACCTACGGTCACCCTTTCTCTCCCATCGTCCCTCTCTTGATCTTCAACCCTGGCAAGATGGCAACCTTTGCTCGCATGATGCGTGGCCGACCAACGCCGATTGTCGTCGTCGTCGTCGCGTACCCTGCTACTCCACTCGTAACTTCCAGAGTGCGGTTCTGCGTCAGTGCAGCACACACAAAGGAGGACATCGACACCATCCTCAATGCGTGTGACGAGGTCGGTGACATTCTCGATCTCAAGCACGGCCATGGAGAGCGGTGGCCGCTAGAGGAGATCACGAGGCGGAGTGTCGAGCTCGTGAACGCTTTCTAATTCACCCCCTGCCAACGATGACGATGACAAGCCCTAGATACCGCGTTCTAGAAAGAGGTCAAATTGGATTTTTGGATACATACACTACGGTCTTTCCACGTTTTAACAGCTGACTCTTCCAACTATTCGATGCAGATAATTTATTTATCTTACCAGATGCTTTACATACACAACACAACATACATACCTTCTTCACCTGATACCAAGGTTGTCAACGCTGAGATTCCTTGGCGTTTATCGGTATCGATGGTATGTGGGCCACTAGGTTCGCTTTTGATCAGGTCCAGCCCGAGGGGATTATTGTGGGCTCATCACCTTTGCAAGTCGGTTGATATGAAGGGTAGGGCTGATAAGTATCAGGTGGAAGCATCGACGCCGAGAAGGTCCCACATGGTTTCACAGGATAAGATCAGACATGCCCATGATCAGTTGACAGTGCATCTATAAGTAGGTCCCTTGGAGAGTGTACAGCAGTACTTCGACGATCGAGCTCCGAGTCCTGGTGATATTTCGCAGTGCTTTACAAGTTTACACCTTGCCACCAGACCATCATGGGTGCCCCAGCCAACTTTTTACAGTACGTTGATAACAACGCAGATAGTTTTATCAAGCGTCTTGGTGAAGCGGTCAAAATTCAAAGGTACGGATCATATCCATACGTCTTCTCCCCAGAGTTGCGGTGAAGTCCACGGTTGGCCAGCGTCTGACGCATTGTCTTGTACGTTCACAGTATCAGTAGCGATGCCCGCCGCCGTCAGGAAACGATCGCGATGGGCCTGTGGCTCAACGACCAGCTGACGCAGCTCGGCGTCACGACCAAGCTCGAGGACCTCGGGACACATGTTATGCAAGGTCAGACTTTGCAGCTTCCCTACGCAATCATCGGAAAACTGGGAGAGGACCCTAAGAAGAAGACTGTGCTCATCTATGGACACTATGACGTCCAGCCTGTGAGTACCAAACCTTTATCTCCGATCGCGTAATCTGGATCATTGCAACGCTGTTCTACGTGTCGGGATCATCGCGATACTGACTTTCTTTGATAATGCCAGGCACTCAAATCCGACGGTTGGGCGACTGAGCCATTCGAACTCGTTGTTGATAACGAGAAGAACCGACTTATCGGGCGTGGGTCTACGGATGACAAGGGCCCGATCATGGGCTGGCTGAACGTCATTCAGGCGCACAAAGAGCTCGGCCTCGACCTCCCCGTCAACCTTCGCTTCTGCTTCGAGGGCATGGAAGAGAACGGTAGTGAAGGATTGGACGAATGTGTCATCGCTGAGGTTGCGAAGGGTAAAGACGGGTACTTCGGCGGCGTCGACTGTGTTTGCATCGTGCGTACCCACCCAGTTTGCTTATGCGTGGGCAAAGAGAACTGAGTGGCCTTCCTGGCGACGACAGTCTGACAACTACTGGTTGAACACGCGCACACCTGCGTTGACCTACGGGCTTCGTGGCATTGCTTACTTTGCCATCAACGTCTCGGGCCCGGGACAAGATTTGCACTCAGGGTTGTTCGGTCGCATGGTGCACGAGCCGATGACGGATCTCATCAAACTCATGAGCAAGCTTGTCGACCATGATGGCACAATTCTTATCCCCGGAATCGATGAAATGGTGCCCCCTGCAGATGAGGAGGAGCTGTGAGTGACCTATTCCCTTGATTCAGTGAAAGCAGACACCAAACAATGTTGACTCTAGCAAACTGTACACGAAGATGGACTACTCGACCGCTGACGTCGAGGAATCTGCTGGTGCATCGGTGAGTTATACCCTTTTCCCAGGCCTCTGCACGCATCTTGGGCTGACGTCCCACTTAGATTGCTCTTTCGGACCACAAAGAGACCGTTATCATGGGCCGTATGCGAAACCCCTCTCTCTCACTCCACGGCATCCAAGGTGCATTTTCTGATGTGGGCTGCAAGACTGTTATTCCTTCTAAAGTCGCAGGGAAGTTCAGTCTCCGGTACGTCCCAGTATTTTTCGTTCACTTCATGATCTGATCAAGATTGGCTCACGATCAAACGTCCAGGCTTGTCCCCCCACAGACGCCAGAGGCAGTCATTCCCCTCGTAAAAGCGTACATCGAATCTGAATTCGCTAAGCTCAACAGCAAAAACAAGATGAACGTAGAGTACCTTCATGGAGGCAAACCGTGGGTTGCAGACGTCAAGCACTGGAACTTCGAAGCTGCTAAGAAGGCCATTGAGGTACGATGACGTGCATGTTATACACGAAGTCTGGCTGCTGAGAACTGCTGGGACAGTCCATTTGGAAGAAATCACCAGACTACACTCGCGAGGGTGGTTCGATCCCTGTCACTCTCACCTTCGCTGAGAGTTTGGGCGTCAATGTCTTGCTTTTGCCCATGGGGCGTGCCGATGACGGAGCACAGTATGCCGAGATTCTTTGTCCTCGTGTCCAGTTTACTCACACCTGAACTTCACAGCTCGACAAACGAGAAGCTGGACCGGTCCAACTTCATCGAGGGAGTGAGTGCATCGTGTTGGAATAACTCTTGCGCGATTTCTGATATACGGCTCTTCAGACCAAGGTTCTGGGCACATACTTGTACGAAGTCGCTGTCGCGGCATGAGGAAGAAGAGAACGTTGAAAGAAGCCCCTGGATCTTGTACTTGTGTAGGTGTACCATGGGATTTGGCTTGAATCAAACGATATCCTTCAAAACTCTGCGGATCGACCAAAAAAAGCTTGAGATCACTGTTGGTACACTTACACGGGAATACAGTGACAAGAGAAGGATAAGGATATGAAGATATAAGCTTTGGTATCGATAGAATGTAGCAAGGTTAAGACTTTGAATTGGGTGTCGACAATGAGATCTCGGCAACCTGCTTCGTCCCCCGTCTCCTATCACTAAACCCTTTAGCTGGCTGGCCCTTATCCTGACTACTTGACTCGGAAGACGGTCCTAAGGGCTCACGTACGACAGTCACCGACGGCCTCGGCGTCAACTTGTCTCCTTTGCCACGTTCCGTTGTGTACTTCTGTTCCAATTCCTTACCTGGAGAAGGACTGAGACTACCGCTCTTCTCTCCAAATATTCGATTCCGTGCCTCCTGATACTGAGCTTCGCGCTCCGCCAACGTGCTTCTACTCTGCGAAGACAATGACATAGTAGACGCAGACGCCGATTGTGAAGGAGACGGGCGCTTCAGGATGCGCAGCGTAGGCTGGAACGCAGCAGGTGGTGGAGGTACCACGCTCTGACCCGTGCTTGAAGCTGAGATTATGAGTTCCGGCATGGGAGCCTGGTTATTACTAGCAGTGGTTATCCAGGAGAACTATAAGATCAGCATATCAAGTGAAGGTTTCCTCGAGGTTTGAACTGACGCTGCTTCCCAGATGTTGGCGCTGTTCTGTTCTGCCACTTCGTCGTCGTCATCGTCGTCCCAGTCATCACGAACGATCTGTGGCTGGGGTTTACGCTTTAGTCCGGCTCGTGGGGGTATGGTCTGTGAATCGGAGTAGGCCTGTGTGGGATGGGTAATTCAGCTCAGCTGGTGCTTCCGCTGAATCGAACGCCTCACCGGCTGATCCCAAGAGTCCGTTGGGGCAGGACTCTGACTGGCGTTCGTATTCATCCGCACAGGCCTACTACACTGACACTGTGCAGCTCACGGTCACGGTGGTCACCGTTGCGGTGAAGCAGACCAAGTCGCAGTCAAATTCGCTGACTTTGAAGACACTGGGGGTATCGCTTTCAAGTTGCCTTCAGCCACTCGACGAAATTGACGCTTGTACTAGTAAACTAGGCCTATGATATCTGCTAGGGCGTCTATTAGATCTAAATTGGCGACTAAGGTTGCCTGCCTCGCCCAGTACAAGTAGGTAAGTAGCACAAAAAATTGATCCATGTTCTTCATGCACAATGAGACGCATGCAAATTAACTTTCATAACGGTTCGGAGAGGTCTTGTGCCTATGCGGCGAGTACAACCATTTGGAATGCAGACTCTAGACCTACTTGAGCATTTTGGTTTCACAACAGTGTTACAGCTTCACCATAGAGGTATCTCTCGGAGGATGTGAATGAGACTGTAGCAGAGATGTCCAGATAACATCTGCCACGGCGTCGGGATGGCTTTGAGCGATCTAGATCCATTACATTGGATGAATACATCAAGTTCTACCTGGAAAAAGCTTACCAGGTGTCCTGCATCTGGTACTTTGGTCACACTGGCAAAATTGTGAATACCTCCGGAAGCATTGTTGAGGACATCGTTTTGCCATTCAGCCGGTCTATGGACCCATTTTAGCGTCTCGAGAAGCTGATAAGTCAGGACTCACACAAAATCATCTACCTCGCCGTAGGTGATGTGTGTTGGGATTTCCTTCACAAGGTGGGGCAAGAGCTTGTAGGCGACCGCGCGAGATTTGTGATCTCGATACATGGCCTACAGTCTTTGTCGGATCATAAGTCGACAAATGAAGATGGACAGTGCTCACGGCCTCCTGCTTCCCGGTGCATTTCAGTGTCACCCCGTCTGATCGGTCAGGGTATTCTGCAGTGGGCAACGGCCGAAGTCCGTGCTCCTGTGACATAGGATTTACATTTGCGTTAATAGTTGCCAGCCGAGGACTCACGGTATAAATCCTCAAAACGCGTTCGTCCCATTTGCGCCATGTTGGCCGACTCTTCATTGTTTGAAAAGCGTCCTCTGCACTAGGCCAAATATCCCTCCGCTTTTCTGCACTCTTCTCCAGGTGCAACCCGAAGTCATTCCATTTTTTGCCGACTAACATTGGCACGATAAGATGCATTGACGAGAACTTGAGCAAAGGGAAGAAGGTCGTGGATAGAATCCTTGAATAGGGGTCGGCCTTTGTGACGTTTGGATGGTGACTGTGCTCGGACTTACATCGCGACAGCACCCATAGAATGTCCAACAGCGACAAGACGACGCTGGGAGAAGTTGACGTCGACACCAGTACCCAGTCCCGCGAGAAATGCGTGGATGCCACGTCCATAGTCCTCCCAAGGTGCTTCGTTCCAAAGAAATCTCTCAGGACATCATAGCGTAAGTAGTGCAAAAGACATCAACATACCCATCTGTTCGTATCCCCATGCAAGTGGTTCTTCGTTCAGCTCGGCAGCATCACCATGATTTGGTGCAGCAAATGTCCACATGTCTTCTATGCTCACCGAGCTCTCCGCAGATCCGCTATGTTCCTCGAACAAACGGTGTATGATCGGTTCCCAGTGCTCCTTGTGAACCCCACCCGCGTGAGCAAAGACCAGCGTAAGTGCATCGCTACGAGCGTTTGAATGTGCATCCGAGGCTGGTGGTTCCCGAGCACAATAGCGTTTTGCAGTGATCCGAAATGGAAAACGCGGGCGTGGGTCAAAGACGTAGCTCTTACAGAAAACACGGGGGGCTCCTGGTACCATGTTGATGGTCCCAGCAAGAAGTCGAGCTGATGAGCGAGGCCCTACTCAGGGGAAGAACACCTCACGACTTAAAGTACGCTTCATCGTTAGTGATCACGGTGGGTCCCTGGGACCCACATTGTCAGCTCATGACTGCTTCGGTGTTCCGAAGTTCGAGACTAAGGCCTGTTGATGCTAGTACTTCGGCCTCGGGCACGGCTAAAGGAGTTTCCGATTACCCGGTCCGGGACTTGGCTCCATTGACACTCTTTTGTTTGCCTATTGTACAAGGCACTGGTACTCGTCGGAATCGTCATCCACCACGAATCTGGCACTATCTGGCAATGGCGGGATATGTATCTATCAGAATCCAGTTTCGTAAGATGCTATCGGGTTGAACCAGAGTTCGTACCATGCCATGAGGGCGGTTAGTTGTCAGTGAGCGGCTGGTGTCGGTGAGTTCAAGTTACAAGTTGAGTTTACTATTTCAGTCCTATCATACAAGAACGCATCAACGCGACAGAGTCCAATCGGCTCGGAGATACGTCCTTGCTGGTCGCTCCTGGATCATTCATGATCTCTTCCAACCTCCTAGGCAAAATCTGGATTCTGGATTCAACAGTGCCGTCTTCTGCACATCAATGGAACATGCATTCTCACCTCGTTATTTTGAAACCGCGGCAATATGTTATCCAAGCAACTACAAAGCTCCATGTCCCGACATGCGTAATTTGAGACTGCCACTAGTCTGAATGGTGCCCTCGGCGGATCGAAAATTTGCACATTTAAACCATAGGTCAGTACTGGAACAGCTCTGGACACCAAATTTCTATCATTATGATCGTTGCATTGCCACAATGCTACCATGAATTCCGATCGACATGATCGCCAACACTTACAAAGCTATAAGCTGCGTTTCGCGATGAGCCAACAAACCTTTAAGCACCCGCCGTCCGAGCTTCGTTAACTATCGCCGCATTAGCAGGCTTGCTAGGTCGCTCGTGAACAGGGGCGCGTGGGGTTAAACGTGAACCTTCGCGATCAGCCTAAAGCCCAGACGTACCTGTCTGAAGTCAATTCCCCGCAGTACAACTGATCGGTGGTTGACTTGGTATTCCAACCACGAGTTGGCGGCTAACGGGCTGCGCAAGGGTATAAAGGGAGGGGGGATTCTCCCTGGGCCACCATCCGTCTCTTTCTTCACTCCCACCATTACCTGCCCACCATCCCCCAAAGTCTCTAAGGGACAGTATCTTACGTGCTATCCGCAACGCCAAGACATGGCTTCCCTGTAGGCTGTTGGGTAGTCTTGACAAGCCTTTTGTCGAGGTGAGTCCTCGAAACTCCGTCCCGAGCTGCAGGACTGATCTCACCTACAGATGAACCTCCTGCATGGACATCTTACTTTTCCCGTAGCGAAGAAGCACCGCTGCTACCAGGTCTGTTGTCTCGTCTACTCGCAAATCATTTATCATAACATCGGCCTCACTGCTAGCATTGAAAAACTCTCCACAACCCGGCAACCCACTTGATGAATCCCAGAGTCACCTGGAACACAAACAAGGGTCCTCGCATCGTTACCGGTCAGTGAATCACGGCATGTTTTGCTCCGCTAGACTGAAGGTGCTCGGTAACCCGTTCACAAGATGGTTGGGCTGCCCCGTTGCGTATTCCGCCTCCTGAACCCAGAGATCTCCCCAACACCCACAGCATACTCTAGCGCAGAACATAGACCGATTATCCACAAGCCACTTCCAAATACTTCGCTCTGGCACAGTGCGGTGGCACCTTGCGAGAGCGCTTTGCAGGTGGCTTGTGGGCAATCATCTATCTTCCGCTCTATGGTTTGCTATGGTTGTCGCTGTGTCCTCCTGCCTCCTCCATAGGGTCAATACAGTCAGGCCTTCTTTCTGGGTGGAGGTGCCTGTATTGGACTTGGAGCAAAATACCAGATTTCTGTATCACGTCCCGTCAGAGGCGTACCTGTATTGAACTCAATTCCCACCATTCTGAGAGATATCTGTTATGAGCGTTCCATCGTGAATGCTCGCAGCCTGGGTGATCTATCTAAAAGTCTAGCTTGATTCTTTGGCAGACAGCCAAGCCCTAGGTCGATGGGGAACTATGATTGTACTTTCCTTTCAGTTATGCTATGCTTTACGTCTGTGGAACACAAGCAACGAACACGAGAAGACATTCAAGTTGGGATTGATGACTGTCCGAGTGAACTGCCAGTCACGGTGGAACTTGGCTAAGGACATTGCACCTAATGGAGATTACGTCATATTATCAACCACGTGACTGCACAT
>KN839879.1:85081-135516 GCA_000827185.1 Hydnomerulius pinastri MD-312 | reverse complement strand
GGGGGGGGGGGGGGGGGGGGGGGGGGGGGGGGGGGGGGGGGGGGGGGGGGGGGGGGGGGGGGGGGGGGGAGGGGGGTTGGTGGAATGGTACAGTGCTCTTGCTCGACTACTCTTACCTGCGGAATCATGAGTGGTGGCGACCCGGGCCCAGGATCTGCCCGGAGGGCTTTGCTATAACATATCTGACAGCAAATATCCGTGAAATTCCAGACCCGATCCTAAGTAACGAAAGAAATCTATATACGCCAGTTCTGCGTTTCAACAAGAGCTGTACCAGTTTTGAACAACGAAGGAGATGTATCGAATGAAAGGGAATGTATGTTATGTTATAGTGACAAGGCACTCAGTCTGGTGGTAGTGGTAGGGTGTGCGGTGATGTGGCCAGTATCGTGATGGACCCGCGGGTGGAGGGATGAGATCTGCGATGGACGCTGAGTGAACAAGTGCATGGGGGTAACGCCAAGAATGAATAAGAGAGATCCAAGATAATGAATGGTATAGTACTTGTACAGCGAATGAAGAAAAAGGTCATAAAATGCAAGTTCCGCTGGTATATGTGCAGTATGTACAATTCAACTGAAGGTGTCGTGGGGAAATGATGGAGAAAGGAGTGTTGATGTTGATGTTGATGGCCAGGGTAAAGAATAGGAGATGCATAGAATTTGGAAGGTGGACGTCGGAGGAAAACGATGATCGACCCACAAATGTCTAGGAAATAGGAAGTCATAATGGGTCTAGGGATAGTTTGTTAGACGTGCTGGCGAGGGGTGTATTCCATAGAGATATGAAGGAGAGGTATTCGAAGACGTTGGAGAATCTCATCATATGAGAAGATAAGGATAGATCAAGGACCGCTTTGGTGCCTTGGTTCCGCGATAAAGCCAGATCTAGGTGTGCGAGCAGGAGATCGAAGATACGTGTTCGGGTTCCTTGCGTGATTCCACAAGTGCCGGTCGTTGAAGCCCCGGTGATCCTCCACACCGTGTGGCTGTTCCTGTACACTGGTTGCAGGTAGACGTCGAGGTGAATCATGATGCACGAGATAGCGACGGCCCTCAGCGTCCATCAACAATTAGGAACGCTGGGAAACGGTCTGCAATGTGGTCCTTTCTCCTAGACACAGTAAGATCAATATTTTATGCTCGTCAATGAAGATAGGCTCCTACCATAAACATGTCAAGCTTCACACCCTGAGCGGCCAAGCTGGGTGGAATCTTGTATCTGAGCGCAACCCTGAGCCAGTGCGGGCTCAACGATCGCAGCATAACAACTCCTGCAAAACACCCCATTATCACCGCTGTCAATAACCCTCGTGCACAAGGGTGTTTTTCATCACCCGCTCCGCCACAATCACAAAGACCTATGCTCGCAGCGTGACAACCACCAATCACGCAACGAGACTCCCTACTCCTCCTTGCAACCAAACATGCCACTGTCCACATCACCCCCCTCCTTGACCTTCAACCAACACTTCCCACTCAGCACCACACCACATGGCCCCCGTCCCATCTACCGCAGAGTCGTCGTTGACGGTACTCTCATCCTACTCGCAGCCGCACTGCCCACAGATGTGTTGTTCCGATAGACCATTCCCGTGCCCGTCCTGGGTTTCGGCTTTGGACTTTCCGCTGGACTTGCACTAGGGAAAGGGGACTGTGAGCGAAGGCTCGAGGGTGTCGGAAGGGCGGAACTAGGGTTAGATCCAGGCGAATAAGCCCCTGATGACGACGGGATGAGCAGGGTCTGTGTGCCTCCTGGTGAGACTGGCATTACTTGTGCCTGTGCGTTCCCGGCGTTCGGAGAGAGCGATCGTAGTTTGAGCTGATCATGTACGTTCCGGTTGTACGTCAGTACTTGGCCGGGACGTGGAGTCTGTTCGCCGGGCTGCAAGGGCTTCTCAAGGGGCTTGTTTGGCTGTGCTTGGTTGGATTGGAATGTGGGGGCGTCGATATTGCTGGAAGGAGAGGGTGAAAGTGGAAGGGTCGCTGAACGGGGAACAAGCTTGAGCGGTCGGACAATTTGGCCTGGACCTAGTGCCGAGTTGGTGGAAGGTGTGGACGACGGCCTTGGCACTGCCGAGAACGACGAGCGAGGGCTTGCGGATAACGACGGTCGCGGGATCCCAAGGGATGGTCTCGGCGTTGCACCATTGATCGACGGGCGCGGTGTCCCTCCTGGTATGGAAGTTTTGGGGGTTGTGCCGATCGAAGGTCTCGGCGTACCACCTATCGAGGGCCTCGGTACACCGCCACCAATCGAAGGCCTTGGTGTTCCAGGAACTGGGGAAGGTCCTCTCGAGGTGCTTCCATTAGCAGGACCAGACACCCCAAGTACCGAACTGGTGGACACAGAAGACGCATTCGAGTATGTCCGTGGGCGCTGCATTCCACTCTCAGGCGATCTGAGACCCAAACTGGAAGGATATTTGCCCTTCTGACTGGTGGAACGAGGAAGAGGAGGGAGCATCTTGTCCTTATAGTACACTTGCGCCGGTCGCGGAATGTCCTCCGTGCTCTCGGGCGTAGCGGGAAAAGGAAGACTAAGCGATGAAGCGGTACTGCTTGGTGTGTGGGGTAGGTCTGCACCTACACCCCCGCTGGAGCGCTGGAAGGCAGCACGCGTTGGAGTGACACCGTCATCATGTTCTGGTATACTCAATGCCAGACCCCCACTTCCATTCGTGTAACCGAAGCTGTTCGTCTTCGAAGAAGCAGAAGCACCATACGAACTCGATCCCGAACCGGAATCTCTTGTGCGAAGACCTGGGGAAGGGGCTGATGAGGTGGAGTACGTGCTGTACCTCCCTAATGAACTAGACCCGGCGCTGTACGTGCTCCCCACCCGGCTCAAGCCTTTGTTCCTGATCGGAAGGCTCCGCGACGGTGCACTGTCACGGTGGGAATAGCCAAACTCGTCTACCTCGCCTTCCACCTCGTACTCGTCGACTTCACGAAGGATACTGTGTGAGATGGAACGGGAGAGAGGATGCGGGGAATTTGCTTGAGAATGCGAACTCCGGTAGGACTGGACCGAGGAAGCAGACGCGCGCCGAGTCAGGACGAGAGTAGACAGACGTCGAGTGAGTGGGGAAGGCGCATCTTCGTCTTCACTGAAAGAATGTGTTCGTTAGCTTCGGCACGCCCAGGTCAGAAAAGGAATAGTTGAAACAAGAGGGACAGGGGAGAGAAGGTGATGACAATGCCGATGACGGGAAAACCAAGGACAAAGAAGAGAAGCTCGCAGGGGAGGCGGGATCTCGGCACAACCAACTAACGGAATGAAAAAGGGTCATCGATCTCCGATTCCCCCCTGTCAGCATCCCTAACCTTCTCCTCGTCCGACGGATGTGGCAATCCCGTAACCACCTTGAGGCGACGCAGGCCACTGGCCGAGTCCTGCGGTCAACGGAAATACCATCACCCGAACGTATAAAGCAGCAGCGAAGCCAGTCGGGGGATGAAATCCACCTTTCCCCCGTCGATCCATCACCCAATGCCTCCCCCGCATCTGGCAGGTGACTGAACGCCATCCAACCGTACACTTCACTCTTCCCATTCCTCGCAATTTGCCCGTCAGGGTACGCGGAGTTTTCCATCCTTTTCTACCACCCCCATGCGAAGGTGAGTTTCGAGCTCTCCTCGGAATGAAGTTCCAGGGGTCCCCAATTAGAAAAAATCCAAGGGCCAGCCCCACGAGAAGAAAAGCGTGAACCCTCGGCCGGCTGAGGGATAAAAGAAAAAGAAAAGAAACAGATGTCACCAACCTGTCACTCCAGCCTAGACCAGTCGTCAAGCCAATCCCACCTTTCAGCAGCTTTCCGTCACGGTGCCTAACCCTTCTCCGCGGAGTGTCTCTCGCGTCCTTTGGGTGTTTCGAGGAAGTGCTTGCTGTTGACAGTAGTGATACGTTCGATGCATTCGAGAAGTAAGATGAAGTAGAAAAGTCTGAGGCTATGCTGAGGCGCGTCGGGTCGATTGCCTGTGACTGTGGGAGGAGCTTTGAGTTCGGAGAGAGCATGCCATGACGCAGCATCAGATGGCTGGAGACCCCATAACCGAGGATTTCAGTGAACAGACAACACCCGACCACTGAAGGTACTCACGGCAAAGGCGTATGCAAATCAATACTCGAGTCCGATTCGTGTGCGTCATCATCATCTTCCCTCCCATCCAATGCTTCGTCATCTCCGTTCGCGCTCAACCCCGCACCACTGCCCCTCCTTCCTTCCAAGATCGCTTTGCCCATGCTCGGGTCTAATCTTGGCACAGGAGGCGCGTCTGACCCCTTTCTGCTCCTCGCACTCTCCTTCCTATCCCGCGTGAGACTTGACACGCGGGATCGCGATGATGAGCGTTTTCGCGGTCGGGGAGTCGCCGAAATCATGTGGGTAATTTCCGGCGACGTAGAACGGGATCTCGAACCAGAACCATCTTCCGTAGGAAACACGTGTGTGGAGTAGATAGAAGACTTGCTCGGTTTGCGCGGGGTATGGAAATAGGGAGGAGCAGAAGAGGGTAGGGTCTTTATGGGGCTTTGTTGCTGCAAAGGGGGGAGAGGCGGGTATTGAGGGAATGGTCGCGGAGCGTGGTCGTCAGGCTCGCACTCGTTATCAGACTTGAGAGCGTTTAGATCGCTCATGTCGATACTCGCTATCGAGTCTTCGACATACAGGGTGTCTTCTGCAGGAACAACTGGTGCGCTTGGCTTGCGCGAAACGCTAGGGCGGAGAACGTCAGGGATATCACGCAGGGGAGGGACTTCTGTCTCTGCTTTTGCCATTGGAGTCGGAGTCGGAGAAATGGGGGCTGGGGCTGGGGATGGGCGAAGTTCCTCCTCTGCTGGCTCTTCCTGTATCGCATCTCTTTGTTCACAGGTCGACGAAAACACAGGGTTTCGCAACGATGACAGAGAACCTTTTCTATCCCTGCCGTGTACATGACCATTACTGTCGACAGATCTTCGTGGTAACTGTTCAGCACGAGACTGTGACCGTGATTGCGGCTCGGTAAGGGATAGCGCTGGAGAGGCGGACCGTGTAGACTGTAGCGAGCGACGGCCGACGAAAAGGTCTGATATTGCAATAGGAGAAGGTCCAGGAACAGGCGGAAGAGGAGCAGAGGGAGGTAACGACGGAGGTGGGTTGGTTGGGGATGTTGCCGAGGTAGCAGCACAAGTCGCCGGACTAAGGGGAGAGGTAGGACTCGAAGTTGACCCAGTGGCCAATGTCGCTGACCCAGAAGGAGCCGTTAGAGCCAGATTAATCGACAACAACGGAGACCCAATGCCAGCACTACCAGGAGTTCCAGGTGATGGTGGAATATGACTCGGCGGCACAGGAAAAGCCTCAAGGAGGAACGGTACTGGCGTGCGTCGCGTTATCGTACGTGGCGAGGGTGAGGAGCGGCCATGAGCTTGCGATTGTGCCTCGGAAGATACACGGCGTGCTTGAGTGTGGGCGGCGAGGTCGGGGACTTTGGCGTTGGCATGAGGAAGGGCATGAGGGTTCACGAGTGGTGGGAGATCGACGGGGGGCGGGAGATCAGTGGATATTCTTGGGGTCATCGTCGTCGTCGCCATCGCTCACGTCGTAGCCGCCAAGTCCCCCGACGAAGGAAGGCGAAAAACAAAATCGTAAATGAGAACGAGACTGTAAATGACCGTAGCGCGGTAACAAAGGCGCTTTACTTCCCACGCTCGTCGTCAATATACGTTGCCTTTTCGGGGTTAGTAGACGTCTACTATGCAGTTGATCCTAGCAGGCTACTTGTCACTTCAAGTTGTTGATGCCAGTCCACCCCTGCGAGTGCGTCAGTGTTTGAGTTTGCTGATGGAGCCTTGAGTTCAATATCTGCCACCTGTCAGTGGAGACTTGCTGTACTTCCATTAATATTGCTTGCCCAACCACAAACGAACACAAACGAACATCAATTTTGGTACCTGGCATCACATGCTCGCCAGTCGCCACTTCCTCCACTCCGGGTGCCGTAGCATCATTACAACGCGTCGCCAGAAACCGAATTTTTGGAACATAGCAAGGCCTTCTTGAAGATGCGGGTTTCTGCCTATCCAGTTCGTCTCACTGCATCATGAAACGAGATACCTACGCGTGTGCGTAAACCCTAGCGACAGTCTCATAACCGTTCAAACATGTCTCTCACAGTACGTACCTAAGTTATTCCCTGTCTTATTCTGACTTCAAGATCAAGTGAGGCGTCCATCATGTCAGTTTGTCGGCACCGAATGACACTCGATGCTGCCACTCGATATAAGTACAGATTATTAGACACGTTCGTCATGCTCAACTTGAGAATGAACTGTCATCATGAAACTCTCATGGATGATCCTTCGGTGCTTACCGAGCGTCTTTCGGATTCTGAAGGGTGAACCCTGGATTTGATGCCCCCGGATGCTACTAAGTACCATTGGGTTTTTATGAACAGGGTAGTTCGAATACTTACCCCCATCGCTCTAGTCTGTTCACAGCCCTACCAGGTCTGATGAAACCCTGTAGTAGGCACTGACGCTCTCCGGATCCACTAAGGCAGTCAAGCGTAGCCTCTCGAGATCTTGAGACCACATTACTCAGGAAAACATCCAAAGATGAGGATACTCTTGGGCCGGGTTGGGGCGTTATTTCAGCGGGGGTACCTGCTCCAGCAATCGGTTAGGAATGGTCAGAGTGGACTCCCAGTGCGTGTGTGGTGTCACGATGCCCCAGATAACAGCACAGCTGGGCATCCGCCGACTCCGAGTATACATGTGTATATCTCATCGCAGGCTTTGATGTCGAACACATTATCCCGATATGCGTCGTTCTGCGGTTTATGCTCCATGGCAGGTGGTAATGGTTGCAGAGCACTGCCCAGACCTAAAGCAAGACCTGAAGCGGGGTGGAACGAGATACATGCTCCGCAGGCTGCAGGAATTCGATGCGGCCATAGTGGGTGAGATTTTTTTAAACATCTACACGGATTGGCGTTCCTTGGCGGCCATTCATCAGCAACCCGGACCGTAAAATGCAGCCTCGGTATCTCGATATTGGCTTTCGATCGAACTCGTGTCGCTGGAATTTCCACCAGTGCAGTAACGTTCATTGGCTCGGATGACAAGAGCCGTGCTCTCAAGTCATCCTACAGGGGTTCTCGTCAAACCTAACATTCACCTTCTCTCTGCATTAATCACCACAACCAGGTTATCTATATCTCAGAAGCTCAGACGGACATCTTACCCCAGCGTGTGTTTCTGCCGCAAGGTCATGATGGCAGAAGCAGCGAGACGGAGGTCGTCTTCCGTGCTCTTCCATCGATTCATCTGTGTCTGAAATTAGAAGGGCAGCTGAATTTCAGATTGGAGTTGCTGGCGAACTCCAAGTCCTTTGCATCCTTCAGGTTACTCCTTCCAGCTTGAAGTCTTGGTTTTCTCTGCCTCTAGCGCCGACGGACGTCACAACAGAACATGGCGGATAGATCCATGGATGACTGCGGCGATCCGACCACTTGTTATCAATCCCGGTGGCATGGTGCTCACTTTCCCCTTCTCGAGCTCACTGCATAGCCTCCTGCGGGCCACTGCATCCACCATAGAAGTTCCTTGAAGTTAACCTAGTATCAAGCGAGACTGCTGTTAGGTAGGTTTTATCTCGGGTTGGAGCTACACGCTCCTGACACTCAGCATCAAGCCCTGACCAATGGCCCCTGCATATTCTGATGGAACGCAGCTCCAGTGGTATTTTTCTGAAGAGCATTTTTCGGGGTATATTCTTCCGTCGGGAGGTAGTATGGCGTATAGCGACAGACGTGGAGATCTGCTCATGGCTGACTTCCATGTCAAGCGCCCTCTTCAGAACGTCAAACGTCCGCTCTAGCGCACCACCCTAGACAGTGATACTCAGAATACAATCTTGTCCATCTTCCCTTGGACGATCACGGCGGATCAATCGAGATTGACGACTGCATCACTGGCACACATTGTGCGCACAAGTCTTGGTTGCGTTACAACAAAATCGCGCCTATCTCGGACTTCTGCTTCCAAGGTTCCCGGTCTGTTACCGCGGTACGTTTGCCTGTCATTTCCCACCCTTCCCAAACTCCCCTACCCCGAGATTGAAATACCCTTTTGAGTTTAACAGGAGTCTGACAATGAGCACTCGTGGCCGCCGCGAGGACTCCTTTCCGTCCAAATGGGCGCCGAGCGAGGACCCTCGGGGTTTTTGTCTTGTCCAAGATTAAACTCTTCCGGCGCTGGCAGTGATCGACGAAAGTAGTTTCTTATTATTCAGTCGAGAATCAATGCCCGTAACTTTGGGAACAGCACCCGACTTTTATCGACACTGGTGCTGAAGTTGACATTTTCGGTTGCTCTTCGTTTCTCAGTGGGACCTCGAGATATCACGAGCAACCTGCAAGGTGCCGATATGGAAAAGTTTTCGAGTACTTCTGATGCAGGGGCATTGGGTGGTGATTACGCGGTAGGGCGAAATCATACGACTTGATCGATGCCTCAGCGAGCTCCCTTAATAGCCGTGGAATGAGTTCCGCAGCAGCACCTTCGCGGCTTCTGTACACAGTCGCTCTTGCACATCAGCGCCACACGGCCCAAAGTTGATATCGGATCGAACAGAGGGGCTTGCAGGCCCGATGTCATTTCACGCTGATGAAGGCACGCCGGCGGCTCCCGCGGAGTTGACCAGCCTCGTTCACTTCGGAGGCTTTAGTAATCCAAGGTACTTAACATAATATGAAGGGCGGTGGCACGAGAAGGTCAAGATGAGGGCGATCACTTGGTAAGGGGGAGAACGCCCGTATCCCGGTGGTTGGGGCAAGGACGTTAACTTCGGGCTATCATGCCCATGAATGTCATTTCTTAGTTCTTGTCGTCCGGCCGCCAGAGCTGCAAAACGAACACTGGGAGTCATAGAGAGGGAACACATCTTATATACATCGGCATATCCCATCTGGTCACTCTGTCCACATGTACAGGAGGTAGGATTGCACCTGGGCGTGGTACCCACGTGCCCCGTCGGACTCCATGCTTCCCTCCAGATATAAATAAAGCTCTAGTTCGCATTTCTGCTCGCATCTCGGTATCGAGCGGATACGAGGTCGTGAGTGTCCGGAGGTTACGGAGTCGCAAGCGCGGTCCTATGTCTGTCTCAACGGAAGCGGAAGGAGCCGGGGAATGTGAATTCTCTGTGTATGCTTCCGATCGTCGCAAATGTCGCATCACCGCCGGTAGTCTAGAGGATGCATTGATGGCGGCCGAGACCATGACCTGCATTCTCCGTACAAAGAGCTGTTCTTTGACAGAAGCTAGATTCGCGGCTTATTCATCATATCGTACTTTGCGCGGAGCTTTCCTTTCAATGGCAGGGTGTCATCAACCCACCCCGAAAGTCGTAGTATTTCAAGCAGGGGAGAGACGAGGGTCAAGGACAAAGCTCCAAATGCAGGTAGAGCGTACCTGCGGGGGTAGAATGTGTGGGATGCGAATTACGGGAAACAAACTAGAGCGCGCAGGGAAGGCCTTCCGCCAGCCTGGATACGAATAGTGCCCATGGAGTGGGGTGGAAATGACAGGACAAATTTACGCACTCTGTCCTCGCACTTTAGAGGCTGTGTGTTACGGTAGTCCATGTCACGGGGACGGCGAGGAAGCTGGAAAGTCAAGGCGCAATGGAGAGCCATGAAATGACGAAGATGAGGAGCCTTTCACGTGTGTACGCGTTCCGCGCCAATTCGAAGGCAGGCCCTGGCAGGGTTTGTTCCTGTTGGTTTGACATGATGGACTGAGTTGGAAATTTGCCTTTCGCGTTTATAACGCAGATTGAGTGATTCGGACCTAGTTAATGCATTGGGGATGCCTTCCACGCGGAGGCATCGTGGAGTTGCGCTGGCTACCACCGGCTTTGGTACATGGTACATACAAGTTGTCTCGACATGGCAAGAGGGTCAAATCCCTTCGCAGTTCGCCAACGATCCCATACCAATTCAGACGCTCGTGATCACGGAATTGTGCCCTGCAAGGCTCGTGCTCACAAATCTGATGGCGGATTTGACTGGAGACACGTGAGGACAACGTGGGGAACACTTCTCACCCGGTAGTAGTTGGAAGGCAAAAGCGTGGAAAGTAGATTTCCTGAAGGGGAGAAGCTTCGTGATCCGTGGAAGGTTTGGTCGAACCTGACCGAACCCTGTATGACGAAGTTGATCTTGTGTGCCATTTTGAGAAGGTGACAGAGGCAGAGCTGGGCACAGGGAAGGAACCACGGGCCCGGGAAGGCAATACTTCGATCGCGGCTAGACACGTGTTTGTACTGCGTCCGAAGAGAACGAGCTCGGAAAAGATGAAACAGTGTGAAAAGCATCATACGATGTGGCACGCAATGTGTTTTTGAAATTTTGAGTTGGTATTTCTTCATGCCCGCTGGGCGCAGATTGATAACAGCCAGGGATACGCTAGGCGGCCTGGTGGGGAGCTCCCGTGTGTTTGTGACTTCTAGATTGATCGTTGACGTTTTGTATAGCGTGAAGGGTGCAAAACAGGGCGCAAGTCAAAGAAAGTCCTCGGAACGCCCGCGAAATCCCCTTGATAAGTTACCTACATATCTCGCTTTCCTGTTGTTTGGGAGCTTGTTTGGAATGATTATGTGGTGATTGGAACGCAGCGCTTCTCCTGTCGTCGGCAGGAGCGGTTGCGATGCCAATTCTCCGAAAGCATCTGCCGCCAAGAACAGTCTACTCATGTCAAACTGCAGGGTTGATATGGTGAGGCGGGCCGTAACGGGACGATAGTTTGAGCTTTGAAGGACATCATTGACAAGGACGATGAGCTGACCATGACAGGAGTCTCAGACTTGGACGAAGGAGTACTTACTCTCGGTCGGTGGATCTGACAAAGCCACACGCAAGGGCAAGAGGCAATTGATTCGTGACTGCACCCGTACCAGATCCAGAGCGTTTTCGCTGTTGAAACTGTTATACATGGAAGGACGAACCGTTCCATTCTTACCTCCATTCAAATACTATCGGAGCTTCCTGACTGTTCTAGACAAACGCGATTCGGATACATGGACGGAGCACCCATGGATAAAACATCCGGTGGAGAGAAAGAGCTAAGAAGGCAGGGGGAATTGATATCAGTCAGCGTGAGCTGTGTCGAGGATAGACGCTTCTAATAACAGCGATCCCTCGTGAGGCTGTCGTTTGTGGGAAATGCGGGGAGTCAAGGGGGATTAGACACGTCCGTAATAAGGAGGGAGAAAAGCAGAATGGTGGGAGATGAGAATTTTGCAAGGGACAGATTCGTTGACGAGGAGATCGCGAAGGTCGAGACGACGACAAGTACTACTTGGCTTCCCTTGATCTTTTACTCTCACTTCCTCTTTCACTCAACCTCGTTCTTGAATCCGTGTCGTATTATCGATTGAAGTGAGGGTCAGCCTGCAGCGTGCCGAGATAATTGACGGAGTTTTATTGAGGTGAGGTAAGCGGACAACCGCTGTGGATGGTTTTGGGTCTAGCTACAAGCAAAGGGGTGATCCCAATGACTTTGATTTCTACGTCTCTCCTTTCCATCTGCCATCTTCTCCTGTTATTCGACTTTTCTAAAGATGGCCCTCGAATCGTTTGCTGACGGTTATCATTACCCAGACATTGCTACCACTGCGGCTCACCAGCCTCCACCGTTCCAATTACTACACCGTCCTGGGCAACCACACGCACACTTTACCCTCGGTGCATCGGCGAGCGCACAATCAACTAGCTCCGGTTCGGTAAAGTCTGAACGTTCGTCGTCACCGCATCTCGATCTATCCCCTTCACCTCTCCACAATTTCTCATTTCACTACCCGCCGCCATCCAGTGCGACGATAAATAATCCTAGCGAAGCTGCACCATCTACTACCGCTGCACACGACCCACCTATTTTTCGCTTTGGTATGGCTCATTCGCATTCCGGCCACGCTTCGGATGCTTGGAGCCTCAAACGGCCCCAAGCGGGTGCTAGTCATGGCTCAAGCATTGCCCTTGACCTAAACGCGCTGTCTTTCCCTGACGAATATGACGACGGTGACGAACTCGGGGACCTGCCTGGGCCGTCTGGCTCTGGTTCCGGCGCACAGGGTGGACAATCCGAGAGGGTCATCAGGCGCCGGAGCAGCAAAGGCACGTTATATCACTCTGATGAGTAGTTTCGGGTTCAATACTAACGAGGGCTGATTTGGACAGCGTGTGATCAATGCAGAAAGAGTAAATGTAAGTGTGAACGTTCAGTCGATGGTGAAGCTTGTAAAAGTTGCATTATGCTCGGGACGCGTAAGTCTACCTTTCTTCCTACCATCTTGGCTCTTCGTGGACACTGATGGAACGGTTGATTTCTCCTTCGTATCCACCACATTGCCGTCGGACCCGGTGCTCGTCAACTGCCCTTCTCTGTCGCTCATCCATATATTTTTACCTGATATGCTCTCCCTCGGCTTCCTCGTTCTCCTTCCCTTCAATACCTGTGCCTTCATTTCCCGCATTCAACCCTGCGAATCACCACATGACTCATCACGTACGTCCCTGTCTTCGCGATCATGGCTTTTCCTCCCCTGCTTGTGACACTGCTCTCGATCGTGGTCACGGAAACTGCGACGACGTCCCTACAACTCAATTGCGTGTGGGTGGTGGTCATCTGCTGTCATCTCGTCATCGCCTCAATGGACGGTCTGTGCGTATGCGCCATGAAAACTAACTGCTGGAATTCTCTTCCTCCGATGCTCTGGTTACTCCATGGTTCCCTTGGGCATCGTGGGCCTCGCTCTTCCGATATCTCGAATGGTCTGGGTCTTTCGCTTCTATCTGTGTCGTAACGTTCCCTTCCCTCCCCCCTTTCATGCCCGTTCCCACCCGGCTATCATCCTTCTACGGTCCTTTCCTCACACTCCCTGAACGTGTTATCCAACGTGCCACATTTGATCCGCTCCACTCCATCAAACTCAAACCTTGACCCTTGAACATCCAGCTTGCACGTTCCTCGGTCCCTCGCGTAAGCGTGGACCACCCAAGGGCTACATTGATGCGATAGAGGCACGGCTGCATCAAACGGAAGCCCTTCTCGGCGTTCTGCTTGCTGTAGAGGCGGAGAGGGCCGAGGGAACCGAATACGGGGATGGCTCTATGAAGCGCGAGCGAGACCGGGAAACTTTGGATAAGGAAGGAGGCTTGGAGGGGGTCCTGTCAATCTTGAGGAAGGTAAGTTTACTGAGGAACCCGCGAGGCAGGGCGTCTGGCTCTCACCTTATCTCCTTCTCCATCTGCTTTGGAATTGACCGCGTACTCTTAGGACACCCTTGCGAGAGAAATTCTGAGCCGTGTCGACTCGTCACCTTATGGCGTAAAGGGCCGCAAAGGTGGCGGTGCAAAAGCGCGTCCTCACGCTCATTCACAAGAGAGTAGCAGCGTTGATCTTCACTCGACACAGTGAGTGTTCATCCTCTAGTCTAACTCGGATCATTCTGGGCTAGAAGACAATATTGATTTATTTTCCAGCCCCTCTAATGAGTGGCAGGATCGTGTCACTGCTCTCCTCTCTACTTCTCTTCTGCCACCGCAGCCGCCCTCCTCTCGTCCAGCTCGCCCCGCTGCGCCGACGGCCACCTCAAGCTCCAATACGATTTCCCTCAACGACCCTCATACGGGTCCCGCGCACGGCCACCATTCCTCCATTCATCTCTCCCACCCTCCTGAGGGGGATCACGTAAGACGGCAGCGACGGCGAATCGAGGGGGAAGATGATCGAGACATTTCTCCCAATGCAACCTCCATTACGCTCATACGCAATGGTAGCACGAGTCCCGGGTATTCGCCAGTTCGTCCTGGAACCGGATATGCATCTGGAAGTGGACACGGCTCTGGTTATATGGCTGGTAGCACAGACTCGGATAGCGAAGATGATGTCGTGGATGCCGTCGGACAGCTCAGTCTGAACGAAGACGAGCAAGTGCGGTATCACGGGAAGGCGAGCGGATTGTATCTTCTGGGTATCAACGCGAAGGCGGAGGCAAGGAATGAGGGTGGAATCTGGTGAGTTGCTAAGTGTCTCCTCCAGTCTTGCTTCACGGGGAGTTCCTGATCCTTTTGGCTTCAGGCGTTTTCCTAAAGCACGCGTTTGGCCTCCGCTCCCGCCTTCGGCTTCTAATGCACCGACATCACCATCTTCGGCGATCAACCCACTTACAGCAGCCACTGCACCGAGTGCATCAGTTGCAAATGCTAGCACTGGTCATCTTCCACTTTCTTCAACAGCAATGGACAATGAATTGGCCGCCGTCCTGCCAGATCAGGCGATGCAGGAGCATTTGCTCGAACTCTACTTCACGTATGTTCACACTGCTTTCCCAGTAGTACACAAAGATGCGTTCTGGGAAGGGTTTAGGAGGTGAGCACACAATGAACCCTAAACTTATCATCGCTCTGACACTTAAGCCGCAGCATGCAAAACCCTCCCACTGACTCGCCATCTCCTGCATCTGACCCCGGCCAGCAGGTGCAGACTGGAACACGCCCTTCACCCTCACCGTTCCTCGGGAAACGACGGCACATATCTCCCCTTCTGTTGCTTAGTATGTTCGCCATAGCTGCCCGCTATTCGCCCTCAGTTTCGCCCCCTCCATCTCCGCACCCTTCGTCGCCATCTTCGCCTCATCCCCCAGAGCCAACACCGATGTGGACAGCGGGTGATAATTTCCTATCACTTGCTAAGACACTACTCGACAGCACCTATGCATCGTCGCTCCCATCGACTGTGCAGGCACTGCTACTGCTGGGATACAGGGAGCTCGGTATCGGTGCCATGGCACAAGCGTGGGTGTACACCGGAATGGCCGTGCGTATGGCCCAGGATCTTGGGATGCATCGAGCTGCAGACGGATGGGCCCGCGTGGGTGTCGGACGTTTGTTTGGTGGACGTGAGTTGCAGGAGCGCCGAAGGATCTGGTGGGGATGCGTCATCTTGGATGGGTATGTGAGCACATATATCGGAAGACCCTTGGCCATCTTCGAGAGGGACTATGATACGCAGCTACCTGGCGTGGAAGAGGTGAGTGTTTTTCCCGTCACATTCGCTGTTGAATCTTGATTGAACCTTTTACAGGCTGATGAGATGGATTTGTGGGCTCCCCACCCCTCTTTACCTCCGGATATTCGAGGGCATGGATACCGTCCTGGAGCAGAACCAACTCCACCTGTACCCGGCCGGGTTCTGTCATGCTTTGCGGCCTCTGCGACACTTTGTGAGTTTTCAAGATCACTGGTAAAGGCACACCGCTTACTAATAAACAAATTTCAGCCACCATTCTATCAAAGATCGTCCAATCCATTTACGCGATTCGTTCCGTTTCGTCACGTCACGCAGAGTCCATTCATCTAGAAGGTCTTTTGAACAAGTGGTACCTCGATTTGCCGGAGCATCTGCGTTTCGAGCCGCGCTACGACTCTATGGGTGCTCTGAGCGGCACTGGTGGTAGAGGGATACCTCCTCCCCATATATTAACGCTTCACATGCAATATTGGTGCACAACATTATTGTTGCATAGACCCTTGTGAGCTTGCCTTCTGGACGTTGGTTGTGGTTGTATACTCACTCTTATCTATCCCTATTTAGTATTAGGCAAATCTACTTGGTGAACAAGCAGTAAGCACGCTGGCCTCCTTCTGTGCAACTTGGATTTAACCTGCTTATTAGGAAAACTGAGAATGCGGACGATGCTGAAGCCCGCGCGACGAGCAAGAAGAACTACGAACTCTGTGTAGGAGCTGCCAACCACATCGCCTCAATCGGTTGGTTCTTTGTACATTCATTAATCCTGACGATGAGGTGCTCATGAGATTTTAACAGCGTCCTTTTACCGTGAAAAGTACTGTCTTCAGCGCGCACCCGTGTTCCTCTGCTTCTACGTGTTCACCGCTGGGGTCATGCACGTCACAAGCTGTACGTTGGCTGCCTAACATTGCGCCATTTTTGGTACTCTAACACGATCCCGCCAGTGTCGATCTATCCAAACGATCCCCAAGCAAGAATGGGCCTCAGCAAGTGCATGGACGCCTTGGACGACATGGAGGTTGTCTGGCCGTCGGCAGCACGAGCCAACGAACTCCTGCGTGGATGCAACCCACTCGATAATGACGCCTCAAGCCACGGACGTTTCCAGCAATACATCACCCAAGGATCGGGCCCGGAGAGGCAAAAGCGCGCTGCAGAGCATGCCGTCGACTCTGAGGATGCGTACGAGCGCTCTCAAATGCACGCACCTCCGCAGAGCAGTGCTAGTCCCGTCGCCACGACTCAGCCTTACGCTCACACCTGGCGTTCCACGCAGTACAGTGGAATACCCCAAGACGGTGCGCGTGGACCGCAGCAAGATGAATTCTCTCCTAGTACGCCGCTGTCAGCTAATCATCCGTCTTCGTACTACCCTTGGCCGTCGGATGGAGGGTCGTATATGTCGTTCCCGGGCACGCTGTCCACGTCTGTGCTCCCACAGATGTACAGCACCGGTTTGATAGACGAGCGGAGGCTGCCTCATTCATTGTCATCTTCCCATCATGGACAGCAGCGCATGAATGGACACTCGAGTGGGCATGGCTATGAACAAACTGGTGGGGGAAGGTATCCTCAGTTCTGGAATGATTATACGTCTTTCCCTCAGATGGGAATGGCGTACACCCAACAACCAGGGCATTCCCCTCATCCACAGTCACATCCGCACCAGGATGGGCTCTATCTCAATGGCCAGTACGGCAATATCTATGGTCAGTATTTACTTAATTGTTTCGAGATCTCGCTAATCAGATGCGCAGACAATCATCCATCCTCCTGACCAAAAGAACTGTATTTTGCTTGGTTCCAGAATGGACAGCAAACAGCGGACATTGAGCTATGGACTACCGTCTTGTCTCTCGTACATTTCGCCACTATAAAGAGTGCTCATCATTGCTATCACACGCGCCGTTCTTTGTGTATCCTGGTCTGCTCTTATGATCCTCGCGGGCTGTTTGTCTCCTCAGTGGCAGGACTTGGTCGTTCGCTGTGTACTTTTGATCTATTGAACGATATATGTTCTTGTACTGATTCAGTTACTGATCCAATGTACGCTACCATTTATTATAGACCTTGTAATCCATACGATGTTAGTTCCCATTCCACGTTCCGGCAGTCTAGATTTTTCGCAGAAGTCTCTCTCTTGAATCTTGGACTCGTGCCCCAGATTGAGATCCCGAGAAATCCCAAGAAATCCCGCCATTAGTGATCAGTCGAAACACGTGGCGCGTTCCCACCATCCCGAATCGTCCAGTACAATGAAACGGAAGCCAGGTGGCGAGCGCAGTATACGCGGTATACTAACGTCTGTTGCACAAGATCTAGAGTCCCGAGTACACGTCCCACATCTCCATCTGCACAGACACCGCAGAGCACACGAAAGTGACAAGGACAAAGACAATAATTCTCTACATTTCAGCGACTCCGAGGACGACTTCAGCGATCACAAGATGCACGTGTTACCCGATGAACAGAAGGAGGGAGAGTCGGTCGAGATGTTGATGGGCGTGATGGGTGATGACTTTGATCGCGACGTCGCACGCCGTGTCCTAAGAAAGTACGATGGCGACGTGGAGAAAGCCGCCAGCGCGTTGCTTGAGGGTGAACGGGGAGAGGAGGTCCAGGCGCCAGTCTCGGATTGGAGATCCAACTCCCAGATGGACATCAGTCAACCTCAACCGCTTCCCCCTACAGTTAGAACCAATACACCGGTCATCGACTTAACCCGAGACGACGATGCCGATCTGCGACGCGCGATGCAGGAGTCGATCAACACTATCCAGCCACAGCCCGAAGGGCCCCAATTTGGACCGAGTAACCGGCCTCCTGATGCCAACTGGGCAATGGTTCCTTCTCATGTAGATCTGATCACTGGCCTCGGTGAAAAGCACCTAGCTAACGATAGCTGCTTGTAGCAAAACGAGAATCAATCCGATGCCAACTACCTCCAGAATCTGGAACGTGCCATAGAAGCAAGCTTGGAGCATAACAACAACAACGACTCGGACGCGCTGGAACCGTTCCCTATGGAAAAGATTCTCAGGAGGGATGGATGGTTAGTCTTGTGGTACCTGTCGCGCCCTTCGCTAAGGCTCCACTACCAGTCCCGTCGTACTGCGACCCTTAATGCATACCATGGTCTATGCAGCCACCATCCTTCAGGGCCTGTTTTACGTACCGCAGGTGAGGGAGCGAATGGCTTCCTGGCGCCCTCCGGTGCCACCAGGTGTGGTAGAGGTTCATCCCCCGACAAGTGGTTCAGGTACTTGCACGTTGACAAGAGGAAATCGCAATATACTCATACACATGTAGACTATACCCTTTGGGCCCTCAGCGAAATCTTCACGTACATGGACCTGGCTCTCCTATGTGAACTCAATGTAGACAAGAACCTCCCCGCGTTTAATATCGAACCTTGGACAAGTCTTGCTCAGCCACCCGGCGAGGTTTCTCGGAGTTCGTACGGTTTCTGGTTTAGCATGCAGTTGCTCACAATGATGCTCAGAGTTCTTCGCCAAGCTATCGTCCACCCTGGAGAAATCTTTTGTTGACCAGTTCGTTCACAGTGGGCAGCCTGTACCCAAGTGAGCTGTTTGTTCGTCACGAAAATCAATATTTAACTTTTATGCTAGGCCGCGGCTTCTGCACTTCCAGTATGGTAGTAGCATTGGCGAACCCGGAGAGCTCCTTCAATCAACTTCCATCGTCCCCATCGACGTCAGCGGTTCCTCCAGCGGCGGCGATGCAAACGACCTCATCGGCCGTCTCTCCGCACAGCTCTCAAAGCCGCAATC
Organism: Hydnomerulius pinastri MD-312; assembly: GCA_000827185.1. Taxonomy (NCBI): domain Eukaryota; kingdom Fungi; phylum Basidiomycota; class Agaricomycetes; order Boletales; genus Leucogyrophana; species Leucogyrophana pinastri. Next base: position 116,644 of record KN839879.1, on the reverse strand, counting down.
TGATCCAGGTAAACAAAGCGTCATTTTCGAGCCCTCGGAAGTAATCGCCTTTGAGCTCTCGCGCTCATCGACTGCTTACTTGAGCAGTACGAGTACCAACGGGGATAAAGCAGAACGGAAGCCATTCGTTTATCCGAAGTCAATATATCTCGACCAATTTTTGAGGGAGAATGTGGCGCTTGCTGAAGGGAAGCGAAGACAGCAGAAGGAAATGAACGAGGAAACTCAAAGACTGGTGCTGCACAAGAAGTCGTTGACTCATTTCAATGTAGTGTCATTGTTCTATCATGATTCTCTCAACTGATGGCGTCGCTAGGGCAAAGATACACTCAAGGACCTGCAATCGACTATCTACTACTATGAGCACGTGGCCGATGCAAAGGGGGATCCAGAGCGTGCCTCTGCGATACAAGCAACCGCGACGAAGCTCAAGAGTATCTTGGACAGCATCGAACAAGAAATAAAAAGTTGGCGTCTTTGTTATCAGGGCATTCTTGCGTTGGAGCTCAGTGTTACCCCGAACAGCCACTGATGAGAAAATCAACGCTCTGCTTACTGAAGGTGCAACGCTGCTCGACTGTGATGAGCTGCAACAAGTTAGGGTGCGCCCTGTTCTCTTGTGCCTTCGCCTCCTAGTAACAGAAACGCTAAAATCACCCCTCAGTACGATCTTCGAGTCGTATTCATGCACGACGGCCTGTACGGCAGGAAACACCTGTATTCCTACGTCCACGACAAGTCTTCTTGGTGGAAGATAGCCGACCTCGTGATCGAACAGGTGAATAAGATAGATCCACGAAAGTCCACGCGTTCGACCAACTGATCATTAAATTCCAATAGGTCACCGAAGACGTCGTTCTAAATGACCACACAGGCCTCCACCTGGGTGCTGGTCCTTACATGCTCTTCTACTCGCGCGCTCTACAAGAAGACGCAGATCTAACATCGTCTTTGCCCTGGCCGCAGGTTATCAAGGTATGAACACTGTGGCTTTGGGGGTCCTGCTTCTTGTATCCGGTTCGCTCACCACTCGCGCCCGACAGGACGAGGTGAAGTGCGGTAACGATGAGTTCCTTTCGCAACTGCCGCCCGAACTCGTCAAGGGTATCAATATCGAGGAGCTGCTTATAAGCTCGCCTAGGGCCTCGGCACCTGCCATGGACGTAGAAGCACCTTCGAGCGACCGGATGGACGTGACGTGAAGCCACTCGTGCTGGTAGCTTTGGCGTAGCCCACTCGCTCCCTACTTTGTATCCTGTTCTACGCTCATCTCTGCCCTCTTGTCCGTAAATTTCATGGGAAGATTCTTGTAGCCATAATCCTTGAGCTCATTGCCCGCGAAGGTTTTCGAACACCGAACGAAGACGTCCGCAGTCATCATCTAATAGGAGTCAACAAGGAGTCAAGTTACAAGTAATCATGATAGATCATTCATTCACTACCCCGCTCGGCTCCTATAAACCGGCAAACAACGTCCGCAATGCTGAGCCAACATCCAAGCCTAGCCACCCCCCAAAACTCTCTATCATCGTCGGAGGGACAGCCTCGAGCCTCCCAGAGCTCAAAGCATAGCCAATCATAGTATCAAATGGCCGAGGCAGAGAATAAGCAAACCACCAGCAAACCCAAGCATACCCGACCGCTCTCGTCAACGCGCTCTCCTTCACCCCAGCCCTCCGCGCAACCGCGATGACCCCGTCCTCCACAGTTATCGCGATGGCCTGAGAGATAAAGAACCAGTACGAGGTCCCAAGAAGAGAGGGGCTAATCATCAGATCGCCCAGCGTGTGTATGAAGGCCGATAAGATGAACCCGACGTAGAGCTGGGTGTAGGACGATCCTTGAGAGCCGGGTCTGAACCCGAGGAAGCGCGCTGCGACTTTGCCGTAGTTCGATAGCCACTGCGATCCGCGAGGTTAGAGCCAGGTTAGCGGGACTGTGTTTATGGGCAAACGTACACGCCTCATGGTCTGGTGCCATGTGTGTCTAACGGGAGGATTGGTTGTAAGTGTGATATACGAGGTTGCACGACCATTTTTGTGGACACGTACCCCCAGAAGCGCCTGATGGTGTAAGCATCCCTCCATTGTCCAAACAAGTCGGGCCAATAACGGGGCTCGTAGAATCCAGCTGCGACAGTTATCACAGCGAGAGCGAGGTAGGTTATACTCGACGAAGCGTAATCCATACGGAACAGGGTCATTGCGACGATGTTCGCGCAGCGGAGGATGTAGCCCTGTGAAGTGATGGAGGCACCAGGCGACGAAAATACTGGATTATACCGCATCCACAGGTGCGCCGCGTCGAGAAGGAACGCATATTTGAAGATTCTGAGGAGGGTAACAAGTACGAAAGCACGTCGGGACATTCGTGGAGTCTTTGGGATGTTCTTAACCTGGAGAGTACGTCTAGATTAAGCCACTATCCAAGTAAAAGAGGTATTATAAACGTTACCCTATAGTTCCATCCGACGCCTCTAAAGCCATAGGCCACACAAAGAGACCAGTACCATCTCTTCAAAAACGGGGCGTCTTGTATGGGTTTCTCCTCGGACTCATATCGGTACTCTTGCATGGGTCGAACCAAGAGCAGCAAGTTCAGGCTTTCTAGAGCAATGGCACCCAGCGTGGCGCCATACATGTAATCCTGAAATGAATTGTCGGCCTTGAGCAGCAAAACGCTGCCCAAGCACAACAAGAAAACCGCGCATGAGCCAAGCACCCGCCATCGCAGCGCCGGATTCAGCGCCAAGACCACAGTGAGGGTGAAAGGTGGGAGGGCGACGCACGCCAACGGGAGGTCCGACATCCTCTTTGAACGTCGTGGAGGTGGAAAAAGGACGCTGTTTATGTTTGGACGGCTTCAGGGATCATGTCGGGCTCTGACTTTACCTGTTCGGTTCCCAGTTATGCATGCAAACGGCATGATTCTGCGAAGCGATCGTCGCTCTCGAGCCGATCTTGATAAACCCGATGCTCTCTAGTCGACCAATGCAACCTCTGAGAAGATTCGTGGGGCGACTAGAATGGGCCGGGACACATCAGCGGAATGAGCTTGTTTCGAAATGCGCTGTGGAAAGTAGATGGCTGCATCGGAAAGTTCGAGTAGATAATCAGAGATCTGGATCAAGTTGATGCGTCAGACATATTCAAGTTGTACAGTCCAAGCTATACCCTGTTCAAATCATACAGAATCCAGGTACAGTAACCTCTTGAAAAACAGGTGAGAATTACACCAAGCATGTCACCTTTGGAACCTACTAGCTGATTGCCACCCAAGCCACCAGCCTTTCCCCCTAGTTCTAGTCCTCCCTCTCCAAAAAACCTACGCCCCCAGCCTTCAGCTTACTCATAAAGCTCTCATACCATCTCGCAATGACGCTCATAGGTACCACACTATCCGGGCCTACCCCTCGACCACCCGCGGGTACAAACCCAGAAACATAATGAAACAAATGCTTTGCGATCTTCTCCGCCAACGCACTCGGATCAGCAGGTTTCACAAGCGACGAAGGACCGGACGTCGGCGTGACGCTCATCGCGTTCGACGAGCCGAGTGCGTTGTTGATGGCGTTCGAAGGGAGCGCTGCTATTTGGGCTGCGACTGCTTCCAGGGGCTCGACTGCGAACCCGAGGATGGCGGTGATTTCTCCGGTGGTGGTGGATGCGGCGGAGGTGAATGCGGAGGGTGTGCTCATCCCGGAGGCGGGGTTGGATATCGAGGAGAAGTTCGAGCGGAGGCGGAAGATGGCGGATGGTTTTTCGTTTGAGAGCCTGTTTATGCAGATTGGTGGGGTTATGTTAGTATATTTGGATTGTTCGCGGACGATGGTGGATGGATTTAACGCACATTCCTAGTACTTGTGACCCCTTGCCTGGCCAGAAGAAATGTACTGTCGCACCATAACCGTCTGGGAAGGCCACTTCATGCACCCGTCAGCGGAGGTCAGCAGAGCGTTGGGGAACCAACATATCTTGGACGAGGAGCTTACCCGTTCCTAACAGGAAAACGCAGACATGGTTCACCTTCTCTGCAGCGGGGATCTCAAAGAGGGCGTGCGTCTCGTCCACCTGCTGCAGGTTCGTTTGGAGGAGACGGCCAGCTACACAGCACCCAAACATTGTGCCAATAATGCGCGATGTATAGCTGAGATCGAGAAGGAGACTGTGCTAGTGTTCGGGATCACGGTGGAGCAAGCGCTAGGAAACGACGGCCGGATTCTTGGCAGCCTGAATTGTGAGTAGTATGGAAGTGTCTAGGGTTATTTAGAATGTAGACAGTTGGCGGGGTAATGAAATCTGATGGGCTCACGAATTGAGTGAGGATTTTGGGCTGTGGATATTGGGTTTGTGGGTGTCATGGGGTGATGATGAAATGGGTGGACTCCTGCCTCTTGGCTCTGATCCATCCCTTCTGCTCAGCCACACGCGCGTTTGCCGACTGAAACGAAGTTCCATCTCATTCCACGACGATGCTCAAAGGTACCAGAACAATCCTTGACTTTCAGTCTTATCCGTGAACATCATGGTGACTGCCAATGACCCTGAGGGAAGCACGCAATCGCCACCTTCGATCTGCATCACGGTCAGTGCCTTCTGAACAAACCAATCCGAGGTCATCCCATTTTCCGGTCGATTCAAAACATCAAGGGAAGGATGGCATGATTGCTGGATTCCAGAAGAGCGCGTACTACGATTAATATATAACATCTATAGGAGACTCGTCAGATGTATAATAATGCGAAAACCAGGTCCCAGTCCTTGGGGTATCCGAGAAAGTCCGGGTCCTTGCATCAGCCTCTCCAAGGTTCAAGCTCAAGGTCCGAGACATCCTCATATCTACTCTGGCTTTTGGGACGGGCCCTTCCCAGCCTCTACGTCCTCGAGTGGCACCCTCTCGTACTTTTCTCCTGACTTGGGTGCCTGGGACTCCATGTGCTTCACCCAGGTATAGTAGACAGAACCGCCGAGAATGATAGCTATTGAAGATGCACGCCCGCTGATCGAACATATAGAGATTAGCGCGAGACATGGGACTTTGTACAGCCGATACTTGCCTAGAGATGACCTCTTCGAACAGCCAAACGCCGAGTAAAGACGCAGCGACGCCGCGGACGGCGGAAGATACCATATGCGTGATCGGGGATGTCACCTTGATCGAAAGAAGACTAGCAAGACTCATCATAAAGCCGATAGCGCCCTGTGCGAGGAAAATCAAAACAAAAGACATCAATCAGTGATTACAGGGGCACTGTATGCACTGCACTTACGGTGATGATTGATCCCCAGATGAACGTGCTGAGTTCAGAAATCTCGCCATCAGCAGGAATGATCTCCTCTGGCCCAAAGAACAGCTCCATAATAGCAGGTACTTCCCCAGCGAGGAAGATGACCGGAATTATGACGACCGCGCTGAGGAGATTAGTGTACCAAGATAGGTTCATGGCGCTGCCTTTGACAACATCAAGGCTCTTCTTGATGACAACCGAGTGCACAGCGGTGATTGCTGAGCTCGCAACGCCGAAGCTGATCCCAAGCACTGAGGCTTCTATCGAGTCCAGGAAAACGCCAACGAAGAAGCCGAGGGTGACGATTGAGCACGAGAAGAGGATACGCAGAGAGGGCCGGGCGAGGAGAAATACGTAGGAAGTTGCAACGGTGAACGGTAGAACAAGACCACGGGCGACCTGGTAAAACGAAGCGTCGACGTATTTCAGCGTGTAGTTGCTGAAGCTGCGGACGAAAGAGGGAGGCATGAACATGTGTATAGTTCAGCCAAGGTTATGTCTGACCTCAAGCCAACAACGTTCAGTGCAATCATGGGAGCGAGTCCCTGGATGAGTTGCCAATCGATGTACAGGGGCACTTGTATGAGCCCTGTGAGATGCGATACTAGGAAGAGGACGACAGCGATCACGAGCTGGGCGAAGAGGAAGAATAGCGGGGCAGAGGTGGTCTTCAGTACCCATTTATTCCTAAATTGTACTGAGTCAGGGTATCACTATCATTCGAGATGTGCGTACGCCATAACCATCTATTGTCGTGCGGAATGTCAGCTGCCGAGTTAGATGGTAGGGGCTTCGACTTACTGCTAATGCAGCCACAAGGTAGAACAGCACCGTCCCCATCTGCATAACATTCAACACTAGAACTGGATGTACACGATACAACGTACCACGAGGAGGTGGTTGTTCTGCTGCTGCTGCGCGCGACTGCTTTGCGGGGCCATTCTTCGATGAATTATCACAGGTATACTGCGCACAGGGTTCCCTGAGAAGTGATTAAAGCTGTTGGAGTATCGACTTTTGACCTCTAGAATCTGGATGTTAGTTTTCAGACCTGTTTCGTGGGGTTCATGCAACGGATAAAACGAGAGTTGTTGAAGGATGAAGGAGCGCTGGTGTGGAAAAAAAATACAGTAGCAAGTGCAACTAGACCTGTGTTCAGTAGGCGGCTAATTGGGGCCACTACCAACTCCGTTACATCGTGGCTTCGCTTCATCTGGGCAGCCTCTCACGTGCTCTTCGTCGCGGCAAGCGCGTCGCGTTTCATTACCACCACCAGCAAGCAGTTCCATTGCTTTTGTTAAGATTTAACTTCAACCTGTATAACAGTTCGTGCATATGCTTCTGCTCATGTTTGTCCGTACTGAACACAACATTTTCACTAGGGCTCTGGGACACAGAAAAATGTCGGACAATGGTCGGGATTCGGTGCCTCCGCCACCAACAATTCGGAATGCTGGTGAGTGTTTGAAACTTTCACCTTCGATGCAACACTAAAGGCTGGATGTGCTTCAGAACCAGACGATACGATCCGGATATTGCTGGCGACAGACAACCACATAGGTTACATGGAACGAGATCCTATCCGTGGGCAGGATTCCATCAATACCTTCAGGGAAATTCTCCAGCTTGCTGTGAAACATGATGTGAGTCGAATCTTCATGATTATCCTGTTTGTATTCCGAGCGACTACTATCGCGTGATCGCATATGCGAGGCATACTCGCAGAACTTCCTCCTAGATTCCCGCCGCATTGGTAGTGCCCCTATTAGCTGCGTAGATGCTGAGTGTACAATTCTAGGTCGACTTCATTCTTCTCGCAGGTGATCTATTCCACGAGAATAGACCATCGAGAGACTGCCTTTACCAAGTCATCGCTCTCTTGCGCGAATACACAATGGGAGATAAGCCAGTTCAGGTCGAGCTGCTTAGTGATCCTAACGAAGGAAAGGCAGAGGGCTACAAGTGAGAAACACGCTACATGATATATTCCTCTGAAGAACGACACTGAATTGACCTCTAGTTTCCCAGCAGTCAACTACGAGGACCCCAATCTGAACGTTGGCATACCTGTTTTCTCCATTCACGGCAATCACGACGACCCTCAAGGTGCTGGACCGGTACGTCCTCACCCTCTTTCCACCTCCCCGTCTTTTTAATCAGTACCCGTTAGGAAGGAGCACTATGCGCTCTCGACGTTCTCTCAGTCTCGGGTCTCCTGAATTACATGGGGAAGTTTGACCTGCCACTCTCAAGCACAGACGCCCAAAACACCGGCATCGCAATTAGACCGGTCCTCCTTCGTAAAGGTACCACGCATCTGGGGTTATACGGCGTCGGCAATGTCAAAGACCAGCGCATGCACTTTGAGCTTCGAAGTAACCGGGTTCGGATGTTCATGCCCCGAAATAAGGACGAATGGTTTAATATCCTGCTCCTTCACCAAAATCGGTACGACGCGCGCTTGAACTGAACTTTGTCTTCTCGAAATGTCCTCATTGAACCGGTTTTATCTTCTCGTTCTGGTAGCGTACGACATGGTCCACAAGAGTCGGTTCCTGAGGGCATGTTTGATGACAGCGTGGACCTTGTGGTTTGGGGCCATGAGCATGATTGTAGGATTGTCCCAGAGCCTGTTGCTGGGAAGCAATACTTTATCACGCAGCCTGGATCTTCGGTTGCAACTTCCCTCGCTGATGGAGAGTCGATCGAAAAGTGAGCATTATTGTGGTGCATCATGTGCTGGACGTACGCATGCAATTCTGATGTTTTCTCTTGGCAGACACGTTGCTTTGCTGCAAATCCAAGGGAAAGAGTTTGAGTTGAAACCGATACCTCTGCGAACGGTCCGACCGTTCGTACTGGAGGAAGTTATACTCAGTGAGGTTGCAGATGAGGAAGGTTTTGATCTCAACGACCAGATAGCTGTGTCGAAATTTTTGAAATCTCGGGTTTGCAATTTCACGCCGGGGACGCATCGTTATACCTAACGTTCACTGACCAGGTGAACGCGCTCATCGACCAAGCAAATCAGCTATGGGACGACCGAAACACAAACGCCGTCGAGGACGGAGACGAAGAGTTGCCCCGCATGCTCCCACTTGTTCGACTCAAGGTACGTAAAGTTTGGGCCTCCTTCGACATACTTGAGTTGATGATCTGTTTTCTCCAGGTTGACACCACAGGGGTCAGCGAAATGTCAAACCCAATTCGTTTCGGACAAGAATTCCAAGGCCGCATCGCCAACCCACGCGACGTCCTCGTCTTCCACCGCGCCAAGAAATCAACCCGTTCCGCCAAAGTCGCAATCGACCAGCCCGAGCTCAGCATCGATGACCCAGAGCTCACCATCTCGGAGAAGCTGTCGAAAGTACGAGTGCATACGCTTGTTAGGGAGTATTTGGCGGCACAGGAGCTGCAGCTTCTTGGTGAGGCTGGGATGTCGGATGCGATACAGATGTTTGTGGAGAAGGATGATTCGCATGCTATACAAAGGTAGGTGGCTTTTGGGTCGGGTGGTACCTTTGCTGTGCATCGGTGACCATTTTTTTCAGTCATGTATCGTCTGCTTTGAGATCCCTTATGAAAGGAGTGCAAGCTAACGGAGAGGTGGATGAGGAAGACCTCGAAGATGTGGTATGTCCTTTATTAGGCAATACACGCTTCCATCACTCATACTCTTTAAAGCTGAACAAAGTCAGAGAAAAACATGATCAAGAATATGTTGAGCAAACCAGAGCAGGAAAGACCACCAAAGCCAAGGTTCGCTCGCATTTGCCCATACATTCACCGTTGCTCAAACCTCCCATGGGGCTTAGGGCAAGGGCAAAGCTACGGAAGATGACTCAGATGGCGGTGCTTCAGTCGATTCAATGATGATGGACGTAGACGGAGGTGGCTCCGACTTTGACGAGGAGAACTCGGACGCTCCCCCACCGCCTAAAAAGAAAGCGGCGGCTCCGAGAAAAGCGGCAGCTACTAAAGCTCCCGCTAAGAAGGCCCCAGCAAAAGGAAGAGGCAAGAAGGCGGTTGCGAGCGAATCGGAAGAAATCATAGAACTGGACGACGATGACGATGAGGAGGAAGAAGAGCCAGCTCCAAAGACGACGAAGAGGACGAATCGGGCGGCAGTCCTAAGGTGATTCTTGGAACTTTGTTTTCCTGTAGGCAGTCAGCTCATTGTCTCTCGTTCACAAGCCAACCTAGCGCTGCTGCTAAGAAAGCACCGGCGAAGAAGGCCGCGACGTCAAGGGCAAAAAGTTCTACGCAGCAGGCTACGTTGACCTTTGCTCCGTCCGGACGGAGTTCGACCCGAGCAGCGGCATCGCGAGCCAAGGGTAAAATGGTCACTGTGAGTAACCCCCTTGCATCTCTCTCCGATGCAACCTTTGAGATCATCACCCACAGATCGAGGTGGACAGTGATTAGAGTCGATCTCAACAATAGTTTCTCCCTTGTATTGCCTGCTGCATATCGGAAGTTCCTCTCTTGTTGAATGCAAACGAACAAGAGCGTATGGCTTGCGACATGGGTGAATTCACTTCTTCCGGATGATCCTCAAAAAATTAGCCCGATGGTCAGGTGGAATGGCTGCGTGCAATTGCAACAGTCTAGCTCAGTAGGTTGGCACGCAGCTCCCGTCAAAATGCGAGAGCGGCTTTGCGGGGAGACGGGAGGGTGCCTATATTCGAGCATGCGGCCCCACAACTGACCCTCTTGCTCTGGAAGCCAGCCAATAATCGTACCGGTAAAGCCTTAGCTTGGGAAAGCTCCTTTGAATCAATTCTCCCGGATCATTATATGATCATGTGTTGCCTGTTGGCACACCAAGAATTTCAATTGCTCCGTTACTGAGCGCGCAAAGGGCCAAAAGCATGGAATACGTCAGGGAAGGATTGAGGGCGACAGGCAACCTGTCACCCTGGTCGAGTCTCGGTCAAACTTTTAAGGATGTTCTAATTCCCTGCTGTCGTCACGTTCGCTCTCACGAGACAACTTTGCATTCAATCCGGTTACCGACTTTCCTGCGAAACCTGTACAAGGTGATGCGTCCCGAGTCCGACGAATCGGCCTTGAGTCGGATTCACGTTATCGCAGCGAGGCCATGTTGCTCATAGACTTACCGACGGAAATTCTGCACCGTATCATCGCCAAGGCTGTCGATGAGGCAGTTATTCCGAGCAATATCCTCGGGGTCTGCCAATTGTTCCATGACCTCGGGACAGAATGCCTCTATACTCACCTTAGATTTACTGCTCCCAGTCAACTACAATTGTTCTCAAAGTCGTACGCACCAAAGGACCCCATCGTTGTGCCACGCAGTGTCACTGTTGATCTAGCAGGCGCACAGGAGTCCCACATTTTTCAGTACCTCCACGACACCCTCCGTATATGCCAGGCACTGTCTGAGGAAGGAGGCCGGTCGGACGACGCTGGGCGCGCCCAGCTAGAACGCCTTTGTTTACGGATGAACTCCTATACCAGTGATACAACGATGGACCTCCTCAGCGAAGGGCTACTTGCTATCAGGTGAGATGCGGCTTCCCCTAACATCCCTGATCAACTTAAGCGAGGCAATATTGACACATGACTGTGAAAGCGTAGAGGCATTTGAGTGGACAGGACCGGATCCTGATCACCATTTCTCCACCGCTGTAAGTAGAACTTTGTATCCCATCTATCCAAATCTTAAGCTCAAACTATCTTCTTTACCGGGAAACGAAAGATCGTCGCCTCGGTAGCTTCTTCCCTCTTTGATAGCTTCGTGTACTGGCACTACCTCAGGGAGATAAAGGTGACCAATATCACCTTTACGACAAACTCAGACCAAGAGGGGCCTCCACCCCCTTTGCTTCATCTTGACAGCCTTCGCACGCTGTATATTGGTCAGGCGACGTTCTTGCATCCGCAGGCCGTGGCAGGGATGTTTCTCGAGAACCGTTCGCGGCACCTGGAGGAGTTCAGGCTCGTGGATGCCTATTCGGAGAGCATCTGGGGTCCGAGACTGCGGAGATCGGATGTGGAGAAAGCTGCCAGGTCATTGTGCGACGCTCACGAGGTGGAGGCTGTTATCGCAGATATTAGAATGACCCTCACCTGCGAAAAAAAAACTGAAAGGATCATGGGTGGAGATCGTGTTGAAGGTACCAATATCTTGGACTAGGTCCGAGAATCCTGGAGAGATTTGATGGATTATAGACAAGTGGGTTTAATGAGTTACAGTGACAATAGCAACAATTTCAAAGTTCAATCTCCCGAACGCCATCTTTGTCGACTACTTTGACTTTGTAATTCCCTGGACTGACAACTAACCGTTTCGAAACTTCGTCAATGCACCGCCTGAGAGTGGCCAAGCCCTCTTCGAGTGATGCTTCAGGGTCATGATACCTGAACGAATTGATTTATTAGCACCGCAGGCTCTCACTTGTCACGAGGCAAGTAAAATGTCGCGCATGGCATGACATTGGAAAGGTTGTTTCAAATCACGGTACGCACCTGTCTAGCAAACTGAGAGCAAAGTAGCTGCCATAGCCATGGGCGGCGAAAGGTACCTCCACCACTGTTCCCAGATAATCTACCCAGTATAGATTTGGTGTGTGGTCTGCAAGATCATATCCACCGAGTAGTAAGTTGACAGAGTATGGGTTGCGTGATCTGAGAGACTCTGCAAGAGCACGTCGTATCCATGACGCGGCAGCAGCAGGACGAAGGGGGTAGAGGTTGCGGATTTGGTAGAGGCGGATATTACGTTCGACGAATTCCGCAAATTGGACGGTATCGCCTGATAGAGTGCTTTGTTATAGATCTACTTCGACACGGACAGGAACTTGAAGTGCAGCTGACCTGGCTCTCCGGAGTAAGCCATGAGCAAATGAGAGCTCAGTTCTTTGATTTTGTCCTCATCGACTTTCATTTTGACAATGGATCGTGCAGCGGTGGAGTCTGCAGCAACGATCACATATCCCTTTCCTGTTATTGCGAAAGACGTCTCCATGATGTGGTGGTCGCTGGTAAAGTGATGGTGTCAGGAAGATATTTGCGGATGTTGGTGAGTGGTGAGGATAACGCGTCGATGTCAGGGGACGCGCGTCGAGAATACCTGAAACAAATATTTAGTTTCTTGGAATATTTACTTTTGATAACTTGGTAGCAAAAGCCAAACACCGTCAAACAACTTGTTCGTGGTCCTCGTCCATTGCTTGTTCACCACCAAGTACTAGCGCAATGCTCATGCGCAATACCTATGATTTTTAGCCCACCGAGGGAGGTGCATCCTCCAAAATACAACCGTGTGGGATGGGGTTTGTGGGACCTAGTGTCCTTAGAAGTATCACCCGGCTCAAGGTCAGCATTCGTTCTATCTGATCGGAACAGTCCAGGAGTTCCGTCTTGTGTAAAATCTGGCTGATCTCTAATCAAACTTTGGGGCACGGAGATCTCCTGTGCTCGCGAGGGGCTACCTTATAGTTTCCAGGCGACGCGAGATCCTACTCTCCCACTTCGGGACTTTGCTTTTCCAAGCACATCCTCGCATACATGCACTCGGCGCCCACGATTTAGCGATATTGTCGTATTGACAGGACAGCTGTCCGGTGGATGCTACTAACCTTACGATATCGACAAACTCCCTGCTCACTTATGCGAGGCACTCGAAAATTGCCAATCAGCTTACCATACAAGACCACCCCGAGCAGCGGTCTCTCCGCTTTCAAAAGACTGTGCTCTGGGTATGGCGCTCTTATCGTCGCCTATATAGCTGTTCTACATTGCGACGTACTTAGGATTCCAGGTTCCGCGTCGATCCCGCGTGGGTTGTGCCACAACTGGTATTACGTTGTATCCGTGGGCATTTAAGCCAGCGCAAACTGGACACGGGCTTCTCTCAAAGTCTCTCACCTAATGCACTTTGTTGCCAGTTCTGGAGAGGGCAACCGAACGTTCCGTCCTCCGCTAATTCCCTCACTATCTTGATTGGTTTATTCTGGTATGTTCCCGAGCTGAGAAGCACATATAGCCAGTCGTACGTCTGTGAGCATAATCTGATTACTGAACACTTTGATGACTAATCGTTTTGGTAACACAATTGGTCCTTTCTTTCGATGATGCACACTGGTAACGTCGCTTCGGCGCTATTCTTGTCCATCCAGGAATAGCGCTTTCGGGGTTCGTTTCCCAGTGGTGCCAGGTATGCTGCTACGTAGCACATACAAACAATGATGATCTTCCTATTGCATATCAAAGCTTAGGGGAGGTGAATATACATCTTGGCCAGGCTTGGTCCAGAGCTGATTTGAATAACAGGCAGTCCTCCCGTCCTCCTTGGGGTGTGATACTTCCGCTCCATGCGAAGCGTGTTCGTTTTCATTGACATGTGGAATAACTGTTTTGTCTTGCGGGCACTTGCGCAGTGCTTTTTTTGGCATGGAGAACCGTCAAGCGTGAAAAAGATGTTTCGCTTCGTGTTAGGTGTGGTATACTCCCTGAGAGAAGACCCGATCGTTGGTGTCGTCAACCAGGAACGTCTGCAAGCAATTCTGTGAGTACAAACGCATAATTCTCCATGAGGCGCTGCCATTGCTGAGTTTCGTTGTACAAGAACCTGATCCGCCCTTCTTTCGTAAAGGATAATCCATGAACCACTATGTTTGATGGTGCCAAGCGTGAGAGAATCATCGTGGCTTTTTGAAAAACGCGACTACCTTGGGAAAGCATTTTGCTTTCTATACGGAGCGTTCGCAAACTTCCACCGCGCAGCTATTCCGCCGGTTTTTCATGGACCGCAGTCTTCGCTCGCTTTCTCGACGTGGCCACCTTGGGAACATCTCGGTAAATCCCCCCAGAATTCAGCCCAAGGGGTGAAGTTGGGCAGGGCATGTGCTCCATTTCGTTCAGTACAGTCGACGAAAGGGGTCTCGATTTCCACTGGGTGACCAACGCGTTTCGACCTAGCTTCTCACATACAGCGATATGGACAATCGTCCATCGCTCCTGACGCTGAACCATCCCAGCGGTCCCAATCGGATGCCTGGCAATTCGATGTCTGATTGTTGAAGGGTCATGTACAAATCTCTTGGCGGGCCGTGCTCTGGTGCGGATCCGCCAGGCTCGATCCCTCCCTTGGTGACAAGAACTCGCTGTATAGATGTGGTTGACCCTTTGATACCACTAAATCCACGTGGATCATGGGATCACTTCTTTCCCCACTTGGCCTATTCAAATCGGGTACGGGAAGACGCGTCTGACACCCGCATCAAGAAGGTCAGCGAAAGACGCCACTGACTACTACTCACGGATTTGCAACTTAATTTTAGCTAAGCGGGTCATTTCAGCTCAGCTCGTGCACCTTGGTTTCTGGATAAATATCAGGGCACTCCAGCCTAGAGTGTCGATATCGCATACCTCTTCATCCGCGTTTCACTACTAGATCATCATGTCTTCGAGGAACTCCCCTATTTACGCTAGCGCTGCCTCTCCCGCTTATGAATCTTACACTCGTACTCCCTCTTCATCGTCGTCATCTTCAGAGAAGGTGATCTATGACAGCAACTCAAAATCATATCCCTCACCACGCAAGGCTTGGATAGACCCGGCCTCGCTGTCCAACTGTGGGGATGCATCACAAATCCAGGGCAATGTCTCGCCCCACGTCAAACAGCTCATCTTGAATACATTCGTCGCGTATGGTGCTGGCGACGAACACTGCTTCGGCCACTCTGTCGCCAAAGCTGTCACGTTTGTTGACATTAGCGCCTACGAGAGCCAAGAAAAGCACGGCCGAATGGAGGCCATCACCGTAGCTGAGGTGGTCGTAAATAAAAGTAGGCCTTTCCATGTGACGTGCAAGTGCCCTGGCATCTGACCATCATATCCATTAGGCATGCTCAATGGAGCTGGAATGCTTCATGGCGGTTGTGTGGCATTTTTGATCGACAACTGCTGCAGCACGCCCCTTGTCGCTCTGGGTCTGATCCAGAACGTCAACGGTGTTGGTGTCACCCAAGCCATGAATGTATTCTTCCACTCCCCAGCCCCTGCGTGAGTCCTTCGTTACTCACCGCTAGGGTCACATAATTTATCATGTGCTGGCACAGTGGATCATGTCTTCGAATTGTCAGTACCTCAATCGCTATGGGAGGCCGCATCATGAGTGCCCGATGCGAAGTAAGTAGCCCAAAGTATTGATACATGTTCCGAATGCTGATTGCTTGAACTTCAGGTCATCAACAAGCAGACCGGCGGAGTTGTCGCGTCGGCTTATCTCAATAAAATGCAACCAAAGCTGTGAACTGCACATCTTTTGTTTTTTCCTTTTTCACCCTTAGATGAGACGATAACCCCATAGAGCCCACTGTATCGAAAGCACTTTCTGTAATCTGCTTGTATACCCTATACCACGCTGTATTATGGCTACACCCCTAGACATTAAAATGATACCGCTTTTCCGAACTCCCTTTGATTGCCCAAACAAACGACCCTGTGGATCGGGGCATTAAGGAGAACATGCCTATGATTTAGTCAAGTCCATGACAGGCTTGGGAGCTTCTTGACGTGAATCCGCCCGCCGACGTTCATTGGAGCATTATCGCGGGACTTGGGAGTTTCCCCCCTGTCGCAACGTAGACGCGACGTTCAGCAGTTCTCACCCAGCGATTTAACTCCACTATGTTCATTCCGAGCAATAACCCCTGGGACATTAGCCAGACGGAAGGCGACTGTTATTGCTAAACTCGCATGGAAGCACAGAAACATTACGGTATGCGTTCACATAGACTTTAGCCTACACGCGTGCTTACGATAAGGTGGCTGTCGAGGATCCGGGAGCCTTGCTGCCATGCCATTCGGTCCGGCAGGTAACATACATGAAATCGACTGGGAAAATTAGGAATATAGACGCGCGGAGAAACTAACACGTTCCCCACCATAAGGCAGAAGCAGCGCGCATGTTCCAACCCTGCGGTAAGACTTGGTGAAATTTCTGGGCAGTTTATCAGAAGATGCTGGCCGGAAAGAGAAATCTAAGTCGTACCACCTGGAGGGTTTGATGATAATTCGAGGGGTGTGAACGTTCGCGGAGGCTTTCCTTTGGCATGATCTGGCACTCAGCACGATGCCCCATTGCATCACGAAGATGAGAGTGCTCGTGCCATCTCTGGAAAGATTTGCCTCTGCGCGCTTCCGTTGATGTGCACCCCATTTCTGACTCGGGCCAGGGCTTTCAAGTCTGACCCGGAGCTATTTCCGTGTCCACATGGTTTTGCCGGTGATGAATGGAGTGGATAGGAATAACAAGCCACCTGGAAACTTGCCCACCTAAAAGAAGCAGATGACGCATGAAATTACCCTCTGGCACCCGTTTCTAGCACCCCAATCGCGAGTCTCCAACATATGCGATACTGCCAATGCACGGCGAGGATTTAGATGCATGGAGACAAAGAAGTCGCGGCGACTTCAGAATCCAGTCTAGAAAAAGCTCATTTTGTGTTGCTGGAAGAACATTTCACAGAGATCTCCGTTTTTCTCTCACCGAGGTCTTCCACTTCCGATCGCATGTAAACATGCTGGTAGTCGTTCAAAGTCTTTTTCTCTGCTCCACGAAGTGGTGTTTCGAGTTGAGGCGATGAGCTCCTTTAGTCGCGCTCCAAACGATCTGCTAATGATTTCATCCGCCGACCTCACGTCTTTGATTGCTCCAGAATCGAGGATCGCGCGAGTCAAGGACACTTGGGTGTAACGACGTAAGTCGCCTGTTGGGGGGTCTCAACTTGTGATCACCATTGTGTGCAGGAGCAGAAGGAAAATCTCGACCGGGGGAAGTATCGGCGCATCAACGGATAATTGCAGACAGGGGGTGCATGCCGCCAAGAAGCTGTTGACGTTCGCTCAAGGGCCGCGCTTATCCTACCGAGGGTCAGGACGTGAGATCATCCAGCGAAAGGCCGTGCAGGGTCAGCCCGACTCGCAACCCGCAGTGTCGGGATACTCAATACATAGCTATTGCAGGACTTACTATTGGCCCGCAGTCATTTCAAATCCGCGATTTCAAAGAGCAGGTCCTGATACGATGCTCGCATTGTCGCCCATATGAACATCGTAGCTGGAGTGGTTCTACGTGAATGTTCCATTGACGTAACGATAACTAAGGTGAGGAATGCCAACATGTCAGTGTTATCAGCTGTGATATTTTGGATCTGCGGTGGTCGTGAGTTGTCATGAAATGCCGTGTTGGTGGTGGTATTAGTTGGTTGCATGTTCTTCGTCCTCCCTCTGACGCTCATAGGCCTTGTCCACAGCTAGGCGGGCCATGACCTTCGCCACTTCTCTCTTCCAGTCCGTCGACACGCACAGATATATGCCGATCGATGATGCCCACGTCATAGCAATGTTGAGGCCCCACCACAAGCCGAAGAGCTGATAGTCTTGCTTGAAGCATAACCAGAGGCCGATAGGGAAGCCTATGCAGTAGTAGGCACTGTTGATAGTCATAGTGATCAGCCTCTGGTCTGAAACGCCCAGGAGTGTTGTGCCCCACTTACCTGATGTTGATCATCGCGCCCAAAGTCTAAAGTTGGGGTGAGTTGGCTGTGGTCGGGGCACGTCCAAGGAACTGAGACGTACCTGCTTCCCTCGCGCTCTCAGAATTCCTGAAATGACAGCGCCGCTGTCATCGAATACCTGCACTAGTGCGACTAGAGGTAAAACGGCAGCTACGAGCGTGACAACCTCTGAACGAATGTATCCCCATCAGTTGCTTGAAGTGTAACGCAACAAGGAACAGAACGCCTACCATAGTCATTGTTAAACATATAACCCCATGTCTTTCTGAAAGTTAGAAGCACGGAGCTATGAAATAGAAGTCAGGCGCAAGATGCCGAGCAATCGACGTGCCGCGGACCTCAAGAACAGTGCCAGAGCGATGGAAAGCAAGATGGCAGCATTCGCGGCCACTCCTGCGCGTGTTGCATTCTTCTCCCCGAGGAGGTTGCCAATACTGCGGCGGACCGTAAGTATGAATCTAGACCACGGAAAAATATACATCACACACCGAACTGAAGTTGCAATTCCCAATGCATAGGGTGCTTGGAAGGTGCAAGAACATGTGGATAGAAGCACTGATTGTGTTGCCAGAGATATGGGTCCAAGGCTGAAAACATGATTCAATCACGGAGAGTCGCTTTTGTCGCAGATTGTAAAAACTCACAAGCTCGCGGCGACTGTGAATGATTTGTATAAGTTTGTCTAGAATAACAGAGAATAATACGCACGTCCAACGAGCTCCCACGACCACCATTCTGACGCAACCTGACCTAGATTCTGCGATTGAGCCCATTGAACCCGCCGGGAGGCATCTTAGATACACACCAACGCTGCCTACACTCAGCCTTGCCAAGAGACCCAACGAGGTGAAACACCGCGTTGAAATCGGGTGCCAAGCAGTCCTTTCAACGAAGAAAAGACCGTAGGCAACTGAGGCGATAGAAATAAGGTTGTACGAGATCGAAGTTGCGATCGGAGCGCCAATGAAACCAAGGCGGACTGAGTCAGGTCCCCAAACTGAAAACCAGCATGATAAGCTTAGATCGTGATGATGACAGGGTGAATCGCTTTACCAAGGAGATAATTCAAAAGGATGTTGATAGGAGCAACGAAGATTATGATGCGTGCAGGCACTGCAAACAAGCCTTGGAATGAGGTCAGCGCGTCTGCGGTTGACTGGTAGAGAACCGTTTATACCCTGGGATTGGAAGTATCGTCTAAATCTCATCATTAGCGCAACTTCAGACGAAGTCAAGCTAATCTGACCTGGATATGCAGTTGAAAGAATAGGCAGGCAGACTCAAAGACGCCCACTTCAGATAGGTACCAGCAAGCCTTGCGACTTCTGGGTCTTGCTTGAGCATTAGAAGGAGATTCTCGCCATGGAACCAAGTGAAAAATATAGGCTGAAAGGATGGATCCTGTTTAGAACTGCTGTGTGTTTGGGGGGCTAGAGCTTACAATCAACACAAACATTTGGAGCACAGCTGGATAGATTGAGCGATCAAGCGATATTCACCAAAAGCTGTTTAGACGTACTCATGCGCTGAGTCCATAGGCCTACCAGTTGGGGTTGACCGGAGGTCCATGCACTGGGCAAAACAGTATCTAGGGTGCTAGCCATGCCCTGGATAATACTGAGACCTGTGACGTTGGCAGTCATGAAACCAATCGTGGCTGCTGCAAGTGCAATGGTGGAGATATGCCCAATAGATATCACGGAAGTCATTATGATACTGTGTTCAAAGACGTGCGTGCTGCAACAACCACATTGAGTAAAACTGTACAACCAAAACCCAAAAGAAACACCAACCCGAAAACAGGTAACGAGTATTTGAACAGTATTTTGGTTTCTTCCCAGTACATCGATGCTCGGCTTCTGCCCTCGCATGAGACAAAGTCGACGTTTTCTTCGATTCGAGGTATGGGAGGGCCGAGCAGAGGCGTGGTCTCTGACGCGTAGGCGGGCGCTTGCAAGTTGGAGTCTCCCGAGGGAACAGGCTTCGTAGAGTTCGGGATAGAAGAGGTCAAGTAGTCTTTTTGCATGGACGAAACAGATGCAGTAGGCGATAACTGTTCATCTTCAATTACAGGGAGGACCTCGTCTCCGTGATGCTCATCGTGATCGTTGGCAAAGCGTGCCAGGATGGCATAATCTTGAGGAAGAGATGAAGGAGTTCCAGAGAGATGAGCCATCACAAAGAAACGACTTCACGACGAGTCCGATCTAGACACCAAGGTGAGGGTTTCTGGGAAAACAAAGGGCAAGTTGAGGGTGTCGTTAGCGCAGATAAATGTTTGCGGAGAACGTAATTGCGGCTGCGTCTCCCGTATGACCGTTTCATGACTGTTTCATGCCGCATCAGGCAAAGACAGCTGGGCGGCATACGAAAGTGGGTGGATCAGAGTCATCAGACTGGCTCCTCACCACCATGATTGACAGTGGGGGCATCAAACTACCAATTCGGTGTCAACAGAATCTTCTTAATATGTATGGCGCTGTTTTTGCTAGTGGCGACCTCATGCTCGAGATCATCAGGCCGATTATCCCTGGGTCGCGGCGGGCGAATGTATGGACAAGTTGCTAGGCTTCCGCGTACCGTCACGAGAGCCGGTAGACGCGTTACGTCACGTGTCTCGATGGGGGCACCTGATAACAATTCTTTGATGTTCCCCATGTTGGTAGTATCCGATGGGGGTGTCTATGTAACTTTCTTATCTAAAGGAGCGAAGAACAGCCAGTGAGGCAACTGGCCAAAGTATACGAAAGTCGTATCAACACGGCACACCTCATGTCCGCACAAGAGACGGCGACCCTTCAGGATTCGCAACGTCGTTCTCGTACAATGCACCTTCTTCATCTTCCCCATTACCGATATCTGCCTTATCGATGGCGAGACGAGCCATCACCTTCTCTACCTCCTCCTTCCAATCACTCTGGATGCAGAAGTACGCGCCGACAGAAGAGGCGTAGAGTGTTGCGGCGTTGATGCCACACCATAGACCAGCGAGCCCCAGGTCCTGTTTGAAAGCCAGATACAGGCCGACTGGGAGACCGATTGCGTAGTATCCGCTATGAATGACGTGCAGGGCGGGTGAGTGACACTTAGAAGAGTGATCAAAGAAGCGTAAGGCACACACCTGACGTTAAGGACAGCCCCGAGCATCTATGACGGAATTGATGCGAGTTAGCATATTCATAAGAAATGTGAGAGGTTCCCACCTGTTTCCCTCGAGCTCTCAATATCCCCGATATAACACCATTGGTACAATCGAAGAGCTCGACAAGGGCAAGGAGTGGTAGCACAGATGATACGAGCGCCACAACCTCTGCATAACGAGGTCACCAAGTCGATCTTCTGTGGACATCAGAGAGGCGCACCTGGGTCATTATTGAAAAGGAGGCCCCAGGACCGCCGGAATACAACCAGTATGGCACTATCCATTCGACATCAGAACGAAGCCCCGGAAGCGATATGAATGTAGTGGTTGGTACCTAAAAAGCGCAGCAAGAGCGATGCCAAGCACGATGGACGCGTTTGCAGCTACCCCTGCACGTTTATGATTCATCTCACCCAATAGGTTTCCGATACTGTCAAAGAATCAGCTGAGCGCTACTCACAGGTTGACAGTTAGAACGAACCGTACAGAGGCCGCGATACCCAGGGAGTATGGGGCTTGGAAGCTCGTAGACATAGTGGATAAAAGGATCGACTGTGTCGCCAAAGGTATAGGACCAAGACTGAAAGGGTCGTCAGGCGTGTACCTGGGAAGAGAATGAAAGTCTGGGACTCACAAACTAGCAGCAACTGAGGATTCGTAGTGAGTTTCGACTTTATTCACCACGTAAACCATCGTACTCACGTCCAACGAGCTCCCACGACCACCACTCGGAGGCGACCTGACCTAAACATCACTTTAGGGCGCGAGGAACTATATGTTCCGCCGAGATTGACGTACCAATGCTTCCCAAGCTCAGTATTGCAAGGTAACTAAGAGACGTAAGAGCTTTCGAGGATATCGGATGCCAGGCAGTCCTTTCCACAAAACACACCCCATACACCACCGCTGCTATAGCTATAAGGTTGTAGGAGATGGCTGTCGCAATCGGTGCGCCAATGAAACCGAGGCGAACGGGTTCAGGTCCCCAAACTAGAGAAGATGAAAGATCAGTCCTGTCTACCACATGCGGGTGCTGCACACAGGGATGCTATACCTAACAAATAGTTTAGGAAGATGTTGATGGGTGCAACGGCAACGATGATGCGCGTCGGCACGGCGAACAATCCTTCATGGATCAGATCAGTCTAATGGAACAGCGGTATAATGCTCTCCCTACCTTGCGACTGAAAGTACCGCCTGTAGCGCAGATGAACAATAAGGCCTAGATAGGTGGGTGGTCATTCTTACCTAGTTATGCACTCAAGCGCGTAAGCTGGTAAACCCAGGCTTGTCCATCTCAAATAGATAGCGGCAAGTCTTGCTACTTCCGGTTCTTGCTTGAGAAGCAACAACAACGATTCGGCGTTGAACCACACGATGGATATAGGCTTCGGTAAGACGGTCAGATTGGGTTGGAGATCAAATTACAGAATGAAAGGCTTACAATCAATGTCGCCGTGGTGAGAACCACTAAGATAATTCGTAATGAGTAGGTCCGGTCGGGTGACTCTGGCGGCATAGCTTACGCATACGCTGGGTCCACAATCCTACGAGTCGTGGCTGGTCAGAAGTCCATGCACTGGGCAGGACGGTATCTAAGGTACTGGCCAGGCCCTGGATGATGCTAAAACCAGTCACGTTTGCAGTCATAAAACCGATAGTAGCCGCGGCTAAGGCGACGGTGGACAGGTGACCGATGGAAATAACAGATGTAAGTATCATGCTGTGTTCAAATAAATTTGTGCTGGACGACCTCAGAACTGAGCGTTTTTCGCTGTGAAGAATGATAAGTTTGGACAGACCCAAATACAGGCAAGGAGTATTTCGTTAGAGTTATACACTCCTCCCAAAACATCTTCGTAGTTCCTACATGCTCTTCGTGCAGAGTCAAAGCAACGTCGTCTCCAATGCAAGTGCTTGATCGTGAAAGTAGGGGGGTATGTTCCGAAACCTGGGCATCAAGATGGTTGGGATCCGCGTGTGTTCCCTTTGGGAGAGAACTGATTGCGACGTCAGCTTCTACGGATGAGGCCATTGTAATAGGTACAGGGTCCTTTGGGGGGGTCGTTGATAAAGTAGAAGCTGAGGCAAGTCCGATTAGCCAAGTCTCAAGACAGAGTGCTGATTCTGGGATGTGAGCTCCAGAGTCTGTTAGAGGATAATTTCGACGATCGAAGCCAGAGCGTTTTGAAAAAAGTGATTGGCCTGAAGTACGGAACCGAGCTTGAATGACTATGCGGCACCTTGCTCTAAGTACTGTGACAAATCCAAGTCTGTGGGTGAAATTTCTGATGAAATTGCAATGCTTTTGCTTGACATGGACGAACTTACCGGAATTCTTCTTCAGTACTGCGCTATCCGTCAGTGATCGATGTCCAGTCCGTTGAGGATATCGATCAGGCCTCGGCGCTATCTGAGAATAGCTTTCCTCGAGTGATTCCCAAGCTCTTCTCATGCGCGCCAGAGTTTTTCCTGGAGAACGTCGTCATTTGTCATAGTCTGCTTCCGCACGGGCGTGGACGCGGGAGATGATGGCATTGACACGTGACTGACGCGTCGCGGTTCGGGATCGGTTCGCGTTACCATCAAGACAACCAACACAACTCAGGTCTTCATCTCGAGTGCTCACCCAGATAACAGGTTCAACGCGAAATGAAGGCAGCTCAGACAAATGACGAAGACTCTGACTGGTCCATAGAGATCTTTGATGGCAATGTCTGTGCACCAGTGAAAGTCACTAACTCGGTCAAACAAAGGCAAGTCAGCATGAGCAAGGCAGGTTCCAAAGATTCCAACTCGTAAGCATCATGAAGCGCGTCGTTCGACACAAGCTCCTCAGTCAGATTTCGTCCTCATACAGGATACACCCATTTTTCTTGAAGGACTTCTCAACCAAAACTATTATATCAGAACCGAGACCAAAAATTTCGAAGAAGGCGCAAGGTGTTGCCGAGAAGCCAGCGCAACGAAAGGCCGGTTTAAAGCGTTCCGAATTTCCGTGTCCACCTCCTCTAGAACCCTTCGAAACGAATGGGCATGACGTTGAAACGCCGACAAGTGAGGTCGCGCGTAGTACTAGTAATGCTGCTGGCCTCGAACCGAAAGCACGAGCTCGTCGCGCCCGGGCGTCGAGAGATAAGCAGCACTCTCAGCCGT
This sequence comes from Hydnomerulius pinastri MD-312, assembly GCA_000827185.1. Lineage (NCBI taxonomy): Eukaryota > Fungi > Basidiomycota > Agaricomycetes > Boletales > Leucogyrophana > Leucogyrophana pinastri. The sequence continues at coordinate 92,508 of KN839879.1, read as the reverse complement.
GAGTTTGCCCTCGTATCGCTGTGGAGGGTATCTGAAAGCACCACATCTAGCGACGCCGAAGTTTCGCAAAAATCTACTGCACTCCAGAACGCTATCTTCGAATGTGACGAAGCCCCACAGCCACCCGATGCTCTTCGAAAGAAGCAGTCGAACAGTACGAAGTCGAGAGAAGGACCAATTCCGATCGAGAAGGAAGCTTCTTCGAGCTCGACTGCGAAGACAACGGCAAGTAGCAAGGAAGGAGACCCGCCTCCTCCCGCATATTCCTTCAAGGATTACAGAGATCCTGCTGCTGCAGTTGTGTATACCAAGTGCGAGAACGAAGCAAATACCCTTGTACAATCCCTCGAAGGGTAAGACTTCCGCTCCTCAAGGTCAGTGGTATTCTTGCTGAGTTTTCTAGTCCTCTGGGTTTCGACCTCGAATGGCGTGTCATGTGGAAAGCCGGTGCCCAAGAGAGGAGGACGGCGCTTGTACAATTATGCGATCGTCGCACGATTTTGTTGATGCAAGTTAGCAGCATGAAAAGGGCGTGTTTATTTCATCCTCGTAATAACAAGCAACTAGCTAACGTTTTTGTATAGGGTTTCCGCAGAAGGTCTTGGTATGGGGCTTGGCTTTCTAGCTGTTCTATCGTTTCACCAGACTCTCTCAGGAAGTAATCGAGTCGGCAAGTATCGTGAAAACGGGCGCTAACATCTTGAGTGAGTTTTCGGCGAACAAATCTGATTCTTCTCTAGACTTCTTCGTGTTTAACAGACGACGGCGAGAAACTCTACCGAGACTTCGGAATTCGTGCCCGGGGCCTAGTTGAGCTGGGTGCCCTCGCAGGCAAGGCTGATGAGAATTTCCGCTCTGTATACAACAGAGAAATCGTCAGCCTCGCAAAAATGGTGGCCATGTACCTCGGGAAAACCCTCCTCAAGGGTTCAGTACGTACCGCTAATTGGGAGGCGGAGCTCAACACCAAAATGGTGGAATGTAAGCAACTTCGTCTCGTCGTCTGACGAACTTGAAAACTTATTACTCTTGCTTCTTGGTGCGCGGTCACCAGATGCCGCGAATGATTGCCACTGTGCGCTCATGGTGTACCACACATTGCTAGGCATTGCAGCAAAAGCCAATAAGAAATTGGACATTGCCTCATACTCATGCGAGGTTAACCCACGATCGACAAACCTCAAAGACAAGGGGACCTCTTTGCTTTCAGCGGTCAGCGGTAGCTCCAGGTCTTCCCAAACATCCCAGGCGCTGCCCGATTACTGCATCCCAGAACCACCACGACCACAATACCTCCGAGCATACAAAATGTGGCATCACGACAAGATGGCACTTGACAAAATGTGCATGGCGCTAAGAACGGGCGGGAGGGTCGAACCTCTGAAAGAGAGCACTGTTATGTGAGCAGGCCTGCCTTATCCTCAAAGGGGATTGATCTGAACGTTGTGCTCCCTTAGATCGTATGTTATAGGCGCCTTACAGGCGGATGCTCGACTTCCTTTTGACATGGGCAAATTGAAGGAATTCGTCCGGATGGAAGCGAGTAGCTGGCAGCGTCACCGACAATGGATATCCTCGAGGGAATGATGGTTTTGTATCTATTACTATCTAAGTTTGCTTACTGGATCTACTGTCGCCACCAATGCTCTCCATTTCGTCCCTCCGATGTTTTATGCGCGCAATATAGATGGTGTATGATTATAATGTTACACATTAGGTTATGCAAAACTGATGAACAGTGCAACGACCATAGCAAACTGCAGAGCAGAACTCGACCAAGTGACCATGACCCAAGCCGAAGATGTGAAAAATGAAAATGATACCAGCAACCAGGCCCAAGAAGAGTCGGAAAAAATGGACGTCGCATGCAACAACTTGAAGGATCCACGTAGACCGTACTATTGCTAATGCGGGACCCTCGCGAGTCAATGTGACTGAGTAGATAGTGTTGAAATAGCTTCGGTGATAGTGTTTCATGGTCTTGAGAATCACCCCATGACATCCCCGAGAGAGCAAGCTGATTCCTCAACTCAAATATCACCGTGACATCGCGAAGATATATTGTACAAAGTTACAACAAACATCGCCTACTACAGCAAGGTTATATCTCAGCTCAAATCTCGATCCCAGATGCGACTGAGTTGGCGGTGTAGCATTGGTCGAATTTAATATTTGAGGCCCCTCACGCGTTTAGTCGCAGTAGGGGACGGGCGCAAGGTTTGACTCGAATGGCTTGAGTTTCCAACGCGGCCTGGCACGCTCTAGGGCCCCGCGAAAAATGGAACGGGGCACTTGATCTGGATATGATTGTTGCCCCACGAACGTAACCCAGAAGATCGGATAAGTCCACCTGCGAATAATAGGGTGCACGTCTACACACCAGTTTCGGAGGAAGGCCTTGCGACTTGTGGAAAGAAGGGCTCTCTTGTTCCACCGTGACTCGCCGATTCGAAATTCGTGTTCGCTGCATCAGATTCTTATTGATCCCAGGTCTTCTTGATTTTTACATCAGTAGATACTATGTCTTGTGTTTTCTCTGTCGAAGATCGGTGCCCAGTACTGTTCGTATGCCATATATTGCGACGTCTTTCATTCCCAGGTAAGCTTGCAAATAGCGTGGAACACCGCAGTGATCGATATGGCCGTGTCGAGTGATTAAGTTCACTCCAACAATATTAGGCGTGGAGGAACATGCAGCGAGTCGCGGTAATTGATTAGATAGTACAACGTGCGTTCTTTTGGAGCTGGTCTTGCACGTACTTCGGCCTACATCCTGCTACTCCCAAGCCACTCGGCCACCAAGCCAGCTTACTGTAGGATGCTCCTTCACCGTTTCTTCTGTAACAGCTTTGTCATCTTCAAATCCCCCAACCTCCCCTGACCAAGCTTTGCGATGGTATTATAGATCTCCTCCAAGTTCGTCGGCGAGTCGATACTACAAACCACATTCTCGACACCATTCCAGACATAATACTTGCTCCCGGATTGAAACAAGAACATGACATCTCCGAAATCTGGCAAGCGAGTGATGAGCGGCTGGGCATTTGCTAGGCCATACCACGTTGCAAGAGTGGCTTTAAGGTCGCCATTGCGGCCTTGCCAGTAGTAAGCCAAGTCCATGTCGTCGCTCTCGTTGGACCAGCCTGTGGGGGCAGCAAGGGGTGCGACGGATGCTGCGCTGGGCGCTGGGTCGGTAGATGATGGGCCGGCCTGAGGAGGGCATCAGAGAGGGAGAGGTAGTTGCCAGGAGATGGAGACATACCATGTGGAGTAGCGAAGCTGCCTGGGAGCGTCTGTAGAGTAATTGGATGGTTGTGTGCAAGAAAGGGAGATGCGACGTCTGCGAACAGTTCAGTTCAAGTTACAGCAAGTTTTTAGCAGTTGTGGATACGGAAGAGAAGAAGCTTTTTTTTAGGAACACCGGGATACCCGGAGTGAGTGGCAAGCCAGCGAGCCATGTTATACTCCATACCGACATGGAAGATCTGGGGCGTAAAATGACATGTAATACCTGCCTTGTACAGCTACTTCTATCGATGCAACGTGTTCTGATCCTGAATAGAGAAAGTATAACGAGGCAACGGTGTCATGCTCCCTGTCATTCGAGACGTCACCCTGAAGTTACGCAAAGTGCCAGGAGGCATTACACAACATTCCAGCTGCTTCCCCGGTTCGAATCATTGCCCGAACCTTGTTTGGGCGCATGCTCAATCATGCAGAAACCCAATGACCCCATATCTAAGGCCAAGGTATGCGACCTAACCCCAAGTGTATCTTCCAGAGCGACTGCCCTCTATATCTTTCAAAATCTGCTCTCAACTACCTCGCAGCATTGCCATGGCTGAATATACCCCTATCCCCGCGTTCAAGGGTCAGCTCATTTTTACGACTGCCTACACTTACACCAAAGCAAAGGTGAATTACTTATGGATTATTTCACCTTTCCATTCGGGGGCCCTAACCACTGGGACAGATTCACGAATTCCTCGATGGTGTGGCTAATGACCCAGCAAAATATGGCGCTCCAGTAGATCGCAAAGCACACTTTGAGCTACTCAGGACATGTATCAAAGACCTTGATTTGTGAGCTCTGTTGCATGGTTTCACTGCTCCTCCCATAATAAGAATTCCTCAGCCCTGACGGAAAAATCTACAAGCAAGACGAACCCAAACAACAAATCCTTCGCAAGCTCAACCAAGTCCTTCTCGACCCCACCATCCCAATTCTATGGATCCGGAAGCAACAACCCTACTTCATCATCTTTGACCTCCTCGGCGTCTTCCTCTCCCTGATGGGGCCGGCACCCAGTAACGCTACTGCAAAGAACTACTACCTACCCCTCGTCGTCATCTACAGCAAGTGGTGCACTCTGATATCACCAGAGACTAATCAATCGCCCACAATCACTCAAATCACTTGGACCAAGGAGAAAGACCAATTCTACCCCTTCCTCGGCGCCAGCTCTAGGGGTTATGCGTATGGCACCGAGGGACCACCAGCAGCCTGGACGGCGCTCGTGCAGACTACGCGTCACGGCTATATCAAGGGTAGCGGAGTCTTGCCGGCGAAATATCAGAATTTTGGGACGTCCCCTGGGATCGAACAGGACGCAGTGAATGGGACTAACTTTGGAAACTGCGCGGAGACGTACCCATTCCTTTATATCTTGGCGTACGTCGGAAAGACCTCTCTTAGACGGGTCCTGTACTGATTGGGGTCGGATGGGTTACAGGGACAAAACCCTTCCGATCAACAACGCCTTTGGCATCGCGTTCAAGACCGCGAAGGTTACGGCCCCTGCTTATAATGGTGCGACGTTTTGGCACAAGAGAAAAGGTGGACGGTTGCCACCGTGCATAAATTGTAAGGACCTTATCAAGTATTTCGGGGGGACAGACGATACGATTAAGAATTTTGACCTTGCATGAGGGCCTCGCTCGGCGAGGGTTGGAAAATGGGAGGGAAAGAGTCAGCTCGCTTTAGTTATACATTTGTTCCACCTAGTAGGTAGTTCGTGTTGTATACGACTCGGAAGAAGCATCGTGGCTGAAGTGAAGAAGCCATACATCATGACTTCTGCCCCTAGCGAGTTAGACGAAGTTTGGACCGGCCGAGGGAGCCGACGGAGAGACAGCTGAACGTTGAACGAGCGGTTTGGCGTGTGCCGGCGACAGGTAAGTTACAAATCAGGAGCACTAGCCCGGGGTTGGGCTATTAAAAATCGGGGTACGGGAGGTACTACGCAGAGGTGAATGTCTGGGATTTGGGCAATTTGGGGGTGAGTTTGGGCCCAGTGATTTGGACTTGCGGCCGGCATTTCACTTTTAGTCACAACGAACGAGATAGTTTACAAAGTTGAACTTGGCCCCGCTGAAAGGCGTCACACCATTCCAAGTGGGACCACCGGGTGCTGTTACCGCTTGAGGGAAGCCACTTACCGACCTAGGTGAAGAAGAGAACGGATTCACTGCATTTGTTGACATCGTTCAAGGATTGCGCCCTGGCAATAGTGGCGAGGGCGGCGACAGCAAGAACAGAGAGAACAGCGATTGGATACTAGTTGCAAAGGAGGTCAGTTCGGATAGTTTGATTGAGATTGGTGAGGAACACGACCTGAATACCTGAGAGCTTTTATACCATTTCCCCCGCTAAACCAGGAGGCCTTTCAGACGTCATGGCAGACTTACCGACTATGTCGGACATGAACCTGAAGCCCGGAATCGGCGACGACGCATCGGCAGGTAGTCTGGCCGAGGTGACGAAAAAGGAGAGAGGGGACGATGTCCTCTTTCAGCTAACCCTATGCCATTTGACGATGGCGTTGAGCGGCTGCATTCAATAGTCGGGAATCCGTCGGTGGCCGATCGCCTCCAACTCTTTGTGTGAAAAAGTTGCGCAATAAGGCTGTGGCTGGGCGATCAATAAGTAGGAACATGCATCGTATCGTTCGCAGCACTTGAACAACGGGAGCTTGAGCTGGAGTAACGGCAGCTGATAGCTATACAGAAGGTTTTGGGAAGGGACTGGGCGGGAAAGACGAGTACGAACATACAAAGACGAGACCTCTAGTGACTTTCGAGTAAGTTCGGTTGGACAGGAGCTATGCAACAAGGTCGAAATAACATACCTTTTTGGAGGGCAGAGGACTCTGCGAAAGGACAGTCAGCCTGGGCCAGCATTAAAAAGAGGTCAACAATTCAGCGTTCTCACATCACCGTCTCTGTACCCGAGAAGAAATGCAAGCGGTCGTAGATAGGTATCTGCATTGTTGGGATTCGGTACCCACGACAGGTTCGCTTTCAGGAGATCACGCGACATCCAAGAACGTGTCGTCGATGTTACGGCGGGCGAGACGGCTCGCTGACCAGTCTTGATATCTGATACAAAGAAGTGGGCATCAGGAATATGACGGAATGCTTATCTGTAAGGCTCCAACTTCAGCTGAGAAGGTCAGTATGTAATCTGTATGTAGTACAAACCCTGTTGAATCGGATGTGTGTTAGCAGTGCCCGTTATCATTGAAGTCCCCAGAGGTTTCGAGAGAGCTCCTGCGACCGTTCGGTGGGAACCCAACGAAAGAACGTTTATGTGTATCTTCGCCCACTGGCACTCGGCCAGAGGCACAGGACACTGACAAGTTCGTGGGCTCACTTACTTCCAGATGCCGGCCGTCCACGTTGGCAGGTTCGTAAGTTAGGCCCCACGGTCCATGGATCCATGCAGAAGGTGTTGCAAGACAAAATGCTGCTGTAGCAACCTCCCTCAACTCCAACTTTCTGAGTCTGACTCTCCGACTCCGAGCATGGTTAAGACATGTACTCGCCACCTCGATGATGTACTAGGACAATACAGTGGACGGTGTCGGGGATACTTGCAACGTGTGCGCGCAACAGTGCTTGATTCCGAGTCGGACGCAGTGTTTTAATTTTGTCAGACGCATCTCGGATGGGTGCTCATCACTACGCGGGTGCTATTACGCTTCTTTCCAATGCCGCAGCTGGCACCTCCGACTCGGACTGTTTCTGTCACCCAACGCCTCGCTGCGGAGTCTGTCATTCTAGCTAAGGTCGCCGGTCAAACGCGTCGTCTTGTGGCAGACACGAGCTGTCGCTCCTGAGCACTACATAAGAGACCCCATGTAGCACGGTTAGGAGTCCACAACTAAATTTCCGAATCCCTCCCAGTCATTCAATAGCATTCGATACTTCTATCTGATCGAAGACCCAGCGACAGCACCTCAAACTTAACCATGGACTTCTCTGTACTTACTAGTCGCGCCCTGCCTAGCTCCGTCACTCCTCTTCTCTCCCGGGTTCAGTCGCATCCACGCACAGTTGCCGCCGCCCTCGTCGTGTCTGCCCTTGTGCCATGGGTCATAGGGAACTATCGCGCTTTCATTGCACTTGGGAAAGGCGGTCTTCCATCA
>KN839879.1:8536-81705 GCA_000827185.1 Hydnomerulius pinastri MD-312 | reverse complement strand
GGCACCGCCAGGAAGGTCGGAACCGTGCTTTTCTATGTTGAAAACACGCCTGTCAACCAGTGATCATAACGAAATTGTTCATAGCATCTGAAAAGGAAACAACAGTGTATGTACGATATCGTCGTGTATTCTACTGCAATGCCATTCTGGACGTGACTGACTCGAGAAGCGCTTTCATCCCTAGATGGGGGAGCTGAGCACAAGGTGAGCATTAGTGAGATCGACGCCTGGGGAAGTGATACACCATTACCACTCCCCCGAGGGAGTTCAAGCTTCAGAGAGGCTTGATCCAATTTCGCTGAGCCCGACTCGGAGTTGGACGATAGTCGGATTCGCTTGATAGACCAAGACAAAATTCGCCCGAGGACATCTTGGAATCCTAGTGTCCCTCCACACCGTGAAAGTGCTCGAATCAAGCACTCTGAAACCCACAATCAAAAGAAACCCACGTTGGCAATGCGGAAGCGATGTAATCCACTAACTAGCCTCGCAGAAGGCCCTCCTATGGGACCAGAGGTTCGGGACGTCGTCACATACAACAACTAGAAAAATACACATAGACGTAGACGTAGACGATAGATTAGGACTGGGACGTAGCGGCGGGTGGGGCTGCACCGTGTAAGGTGGGAACTGTCGGGAGTGCCGCAGCGTTGACTCCGAGTTTGATGCCTTGCAAGAGTCCTTGACGCAGTATTTCAATTTTGTCACAGATGTAGTGCTCCTCACCATGCGGATACCGTCAACCTTCTTTCCAATGCACAGGCGCCTGTGGCTCGGATTGTTTCGATATCTAACCTTCCCAACGCCTCACTGCGGAGTCTGTCATGCTCAGGATTACCGGCCAAACGCATCCTGCGGCAGCCACGAGCTAGCGAGATCTGAGCACCACACTGTAAGAGACCCATGTCGCACCGCCGCTAGAAGTCTATAACGACGTTTTCAAATCATTCTCAGCTATTCAATACTCCTATCTGATCAAAGACCCAACAGCACTGAAGCTGCTGAGCACCTCAAAGCATGGACTGCTCCGCACTTACTAACGCCCTGCCTAGCTCCGTCGCTCCTTTTCTCGCCCGGGTTCAGTCGCATCCATGCGCAGTTGCCACCACACTCGTCGTGACTGCCCTTGTGCCATGGATAATCAGCAACTATCGCGCTTTCATCGCACTCGGGAAAGGTGGTCTTCCATCAAACCCCATCAAACCCCATCGGATATAGCATTGCTATGATTGCAAAACGTTTGATAAAGAGACAACTAGTACTTCGTGCTACGATAAGGACGAGGACAAGAGCACGTGGTTGCGAGACCCGTAGAACATCCCCGAGAGGAGAGGTGAACGACCTAGAACGGGCTGGCACTTCTTGCCACATCGTCAGGTCGACCGCCTTCCAAGCCAGGAGGCTAAGAAAGTAAGTGGATTTCGATTCGATAGCGGGTGCACTTGCTCACAGCGGTATTGGTCAGAAACTCAATGCAATATTCGCTAAACGTGCAAAGGATAACACTCATATAGTGGAACTTGCAGTTTCTCCCCATGAGCGGATGCATGACGCGATGGTCATTGCGTCGTCCGTCGCTTCTCCACACAAGGCCGCCGACCACGCCCCGCGAGAGATTGCCCATATTCACCCTGAAATTGATTACTCCCTGCACGTCACGTTGTCGCCTCAGGACTGCAAGCTCGGTATGTTACTCGTTTTCGACCTGATAGGCGCCATCTGATCATACTGATCTCCCAAGTGATCGAACGTGGTTGGGGAGAGCGACACCCCCTGAGCGGGACGAAAGCCCTTCCGAAAGAATATCTGCTAATTTATTCACCTCGGGACGATGAAGAACTCGAGGTTGTGGATCGTATCATCGTCGCAACCATAGGATATATGACGGGCAGAAGGGACGTTCACTGATAATTCATGGAAGGGGAACCATTGTGTTCCAAGGTCGTCTATGCCAAACGATGGCATGGGTTGTGGGTCGAATCGTTGGCAGTCGTCCTTGTCAATCAAAGTTACATAGCGTGGGTAATCCAGCAGCTATCAGCTGTGACTGATGCCGACGTAACTTTGAAGTTGAACTCAATCTTTCTAGCAGTCACGTGTGCTTTGGGTCCTGGGGTATTGTACATACGTCTCGGCAACAACACCGAGTCCTTGCAGCCGTACATCCACAGGGCACTCTGCGCTTCTCTCTGAGACCCAGAACGACAAGCTAACACTGTCCTGTGACGTCATCCCTGGGCGGCATCATTCAAAGTGACCACACTATACACTATACGGGACCAACACAGTGCCCACCCGCGACTCTCAGACGCAGTGAAAGACAGGTCATTGACCTGTCAAGAAAGTCAATGACCGACCACGCTGCGTTTATGACCGGTCAAACCTTGACTTTGACTTTAACCGCACTCCTGGGAATTACTAGTGGGAAATTCTGGATAGTTTTGGAAGACTCGGAACTGAGACAACTTTCCTGTCAAATGCTCGGTCTGGCTCGTCAATGCACTGTTATTTTTCATAAGAATGCCCACACAGCACATCATCCGCGAAGAAAGCTTTACAATGGCAGGAATCTGGTGGAAGAGCTCACAGCCAGGCAGTTCATAGCCAATGTCACCCGGTGTGCAAACTATGCGTTTATGAAGAAGAGATGCACACACAAGTGACTGATACCAGTCCGGACGAACTGTCTAAACACCTGGAGAAATCTCCGCAGACTGTCTACTCTGGGATTGATCCCACTGCGAAGTCACTCCATGCAGGGCACCTGATCCCGTTGCTTTGCCTACTGCATTTCCATCTGCGCGGAAACAACGTCATTGCGCTCGTGAGTGGTTTGAGCGACGAACATTTCCATCCTACCTAACCCATAGAACAGATTGGAGGAGCGACGGGGTTGGTTGGAGATCCTTCTGGACGTATGACTGAGCGGGAGCTTTCGGAGAAAGCGTAGATCGAACTGAACACCCTGAAGCTCACAGAAGCCATTAAAAGGTTTTCACTCGTGCAGCCGCATACGCAAACAACAAACTGTCGACCCAAAAGTCCGCCCTGCCCGAAGTCCAGGTCCTCAATAACCTCAGCTGGCTAAAAGACGTTAACCTCCTCGATTTCCTGCGTACTACAGGAATCCACTTCCGCATGAACAGTATGCTTGCGAGAGATAGGTATGACTTACACTCGTGCGAGTTTTTCTGTGGTTGATGTCGAACTTGCAACGTAAAGACGCGAGTGAGTGCACAATAGGGCATCTCGTTCACCGAGTTCACCTATCAGTTATTACAAGGATACGACTTTTACGAACTGTATAAGACGCGAGGTTGCACCATCCAGCTTGGCGGGTCTGACCAGTGGGGAAACATTTTGTCTGGCGTCGAGCTTATCAATAAGGCCGAGCTCGGCGGGGCGTCCGACGCCGCACCTGCCAAAGAGAAGGGCTTTGCGTTGACTACACCCCTTCTGACCACATCGACAGGGGAGAAGTTCGGCAAGAGCGCCGGAAATGCGGTCTGGTTGGACAAGAACCTCACCAGCTACCTTGATTTCTATCAGGCATGTATCTCTTTCTATTGCAAATGTCAGCTATGATCCTCACCGAACAACCGTAGTTCTTCTTGCGGACTACTGATGCGAACGTCGAGAAGTACTTACCTTGTTACCAGTCGAGGAAATCTCTTCTGTTATGCAAGATCATCAGGTACATTCTGCCCTCTTTGGTGTGCAGTTCTGTTTTCTTATGTTTCCGCAGTCACATCCAGAACATCGGATAGCGCAGTACGTTCTCGCAGAGGAGGTCACCTTGATGGTCCAGGGAGGTCCGTCCTTTACCGATGGACTTCGCCGCTGTGATACTAACTTTGAACAACCAGAGGCCGGGCTCAATGCAGCCAGAGTAGCAACACAAGTCCTCTTCGGCACTGAATACTCGACACTGAAAGGGGACCAGATAATCGAATCGCTCTCCAGCGACCCCCGACTCGTATTCTGTAGCGAGGAAGAGATGTTCGATACTTCGTTGCCAAATCTTGTTGCGACTCACAAACTCGCGTCCTCAAAATGTAAGCTTACCGTATCTGTGATTCCATTCATTCAAAGGACTGATTTGCTCTCAGCGGCAGCACGGCAACTCGTTCAAGCCGGTGGATTGTATCTTAACAATATTACTCAACGAGATCCTCAGTTCCGTTTAACTCGAGACGTCCTTGTGGATGGTAAGGTAGCCATTGTGCGGGCCGGGAAAGACAAGCACTTGGTTCTTGCTCTGCATTGAGATGAAAGTTATCTATTTTTGTTACTCGTGCAGCTTGGTAGACAAGGGTTTCAAATGATAGACAGCCTTGTAAGCACTAAGTTAATTAAGAAACTCCTGGGTGGATGAGCGCAGATCATGGATACCACTATAAGATGCGCCGATGGGAGCAACCATTTCTTCACGGTCAATAATTGTATACCTAGGTCCCTTGGGTTGACAGCTTCCTTGTAAACATGAGAGCCAGGTCCTGTCACCGGTGGCGAGGTCAATTTAGGCGATGGGTAGATGCGAAAGTGGACTGCGGGAGCTTACAATAACCAGAGTAGAGATACTTCGTCGCCGGCGTGGTCGGGCTGCATCATCAGCACTGGTTCCGTAGATAGCTGCCTCGAGGTTGAACGGCTCGTCGTCCGTCTAAGTATTTTTTTTCGGTACAACGAAAATTCAATCTCGCGTTCCTAAAAAAAGAAAAATATACGTACATTGACTCCCTTTGGTGATCCGACGTTCGTAGGTATGTCCTCGACGTCCTCTTCCTCGTGTGAAGACTTCCGGTGTGTGAACTTGCCGTCAGTTCTTTTTAGTAACAACGATGCGTCGACCGACTTGCCTGTGCACTCTCACGGGCTGACGGCTTCGTGCTTGGGTAAGGGTGAAATCGTAAGGGATTAGAAGAACGGCAAGCGGTGAGTCGATCAGTGTCCATAGTTGTGTTGGAGGGAAGTGGAAAGTAACGGGAAAATGAGGAAGGCGGCGCAGTATCGATGCTCAGGCTTAAATGTCGCGGGGAGTCTGGAATAATAAGGAAATAGAAAATGGGGAAGTAAAAACCAGCACTAGTACTCCTCTGCGTTAGAACCAAGACTCCCGGCAGGGTCTGGAACGGCGTAATTGGATTTACGGGCGCCTACAACTTGAACCGTAGAGTTTAATCCGTGACATCCATCGCTACACATATTCGCCGCGAGATTTTACTTCTGCGAATTCATTGGGTGATCGTCGCCACCTTGATCTTGACTGGCCTGGGGGAGACGTTGGGCAGCTGGAGCCGCATTCTCCAGAGATATACACCGGACAAACGCGTGCATTTCGAACCGGTAGACTGCTGTATAAAGGGTGTCACTCTGGACCCTGCAGTACAAGCCCGCCGTGCCCAGCACGCATTTTCTGTTCTAACCTGGTTATGCATCGTGCCACGAGCCGGGACCTTCGAGCTACATAGTGGACGTCAGTCTTTGGTCTCTGTGATCATTCATCGCAAGATGGAAGGGTTTGGATCGTCAGACTGGTCAAGATGCTGCGTTGCTAGCGTCAAACCCCCAGTCCGTGAGTGGCTGTTAGTTCGTTTTCTGCCTGAGGAGATATCACGTATTCCTCCTCCAGGACATCATCCTGCAACTGCCCCCATCGTTGTATCCCTCCTCCGTCAATCGCAAGCCACTCGGGAATTCTGAGCGTGACATCAGTCACAGACAGTGGTTGTGACGTGCGATTGTGACATGTCACGCCTACGGGCAGAGAAGGGCAAGTTTTCCATCATCACCAGATACGACTGAAATTATGTGCTCTTCAAGGCAACCAGGATGACACCCAAGAGTCGTGTGAGGCATCTTCGCTACCACAGCTGCAGCTTCGGGAAAAGCGCCTCCACTGTCCAGCGGTTCGAGGGAAATTAGTCATCAAAAGGGGCGACGATGATAGGCCAACGTTGCTTCAAGATTCCATCCAGATGTTTCCCCGGTCGAATAAATGTGTCTGAGTGAATCCAGGCACTCACCAAGAAAAGTTGACTTGGCTCGATCACGAAGACAGTGTAGTGGTATACCATTTGCCCGACCCCTTGGGCGCATTGAATTGGTAAACCACAGCGAAGGCGAGCGCGATATCAGTAAGTTTTGTCATGGACTGAGTATGCCAATGAGTTATGACTTGTTCGGGTGAAGTTCTTGGGATTTTTCACCGCTTGCGTCTCGTGTCAAGTCTACGACAGCGGTCGAGGGCAAAAATCAGTGGTCATTTGGATTCTCTGCCTTGTAAATGACCGTCCAGAATTGCGTCCAGAGGCGATGTGGCAGCAGCGGCGACGGCAAGTGCTTGAGAGGTAGGTGCCTGATATGCCATCCAGAGGATGAGGAGTCCAGATCCCTTTGTTCGAGCCACGCATGCCAGAATTTTTATCAGTAAAGTGCTGAGCAGTGCCAGTGGAAGGTTCAGAAAGCGTGTCAACAACTGATATTATTTACAGTCTGCAGCTGGGCCATGTGCGCAGTGCAGCGGAGTTGGGTGATTCTTGCCTCCCAAGCCGCGATCCATGCATGCGCTTGGGACGCCCACAATTTTTTCAACCACCGCAAACACACCCGTGGCCTAGTCCTCTGGATTTTCTCCCTTTGACCTCCAAAATATTATCCTCCTGTCCCTACGACACTAGGGGGCTCTCTTTCTCTGCCTCAAACTTCTTATCACACCAGCAGTTCGTCGACTGTCTTGCCAGTGCTGCAAAGAAGTTTCCGACGGATGGACCTGCAGCCTGCAGTGATTCCTGGGATATCTGCCACCGCTTTAAAATGAATTCGTCTATTCTTTCTTCCCTCCCCCCATTCGAGGCTGGTGTGCAAAGCTTTCTGGTCACTCAACGCATTTAATTAATCAACAACCAGTAGCTCGGTGATCCAGGATCAGGAGCCCCATCAGGCGACTTAACAAGAGCAATCCCTTCCTCCTGATTATCTGTTCGACCCATTTTTAGCTCTGCTCCCAGTCGCCCAGTGCTTCGCCTGGCAGTTCCCCACCCCCAGATAGCAAGCCTTATGGTCCAACTGAAACTCAAAAAATGTCCTTCCGCCGCCGACCACCAAACCCAGGCGGATCGTGATGTCTGACCACCTCCGTCATGGACGTGCCCGGGGTGATTGCCCATGGACACGACTGACGCCCAGGGGCTCAGTGGCTCGGCGCCCTGTGGTTCAGTGAAATCGACCATCACATCGAACCTGCACGCGACTGTCGCGCCAACGAACGAGCTGCGCTGTCACAGGCACGGCTTCTTCGTCCCTGCCCCGTCAAGATGTCTCACTACTCGCGCGATCTGGCTCAACAGCCTACGGGGGTTCGAAATTCCAAATCACAATTTTCATTCTTCGGCTGTGATCATGGCTCTTGTTCAGACGACAAGGAGGTCTTTTCCCGATTTGGGTTCCCCCACTCGTCCTACGCGCGCTAGAGGCTCTACGGAACAACGAGTCGCTCGCATGTAATAGTTTCCGACAGGCCTCCCGTTATCAGCGGGGATCCGTGCAGGCTTTTGAATCTCTGCCTTATGCCTGCTTCTCTGTCGATGGACATGAGTCTGTCCCCCAAATCACTGTTCTACTTGGTCAGGTTGTTGCAAGCCAGAGATAATGTGACGGGTTTGATGAGGCCCACTGGGTCGTTCATGGGGCCCACTCCATGATGTGATCGACGCCACCTTCAAGCCCAGGAATGGGTCCTCTGCATGGCGACAGTCCACATCCGACGGCCTCTCAGCACACTGTCCAACCCTCAAACCTACGCTCCAGACTCCTCAGGAGGTGCAGTGGAGGCACCAAGTTTAATCCCATCTCCCTCTGGCTTCTGCCTTTCTACTCCGAAGCTCGCAGCTAAGTACGTTGTTTGAATAAACCATTGTGGGGTCAAAACACCTAACCTCGTACCAGATCGACGCAGTCTACATTTCTCACCCGGTCCCATTCGCAGCGCTCCGTTGGCCATGCGGTCCCCCATCCTGATCCAGCCTCTTCGGTCTGCCTTCGTACGTCCATTCCGTATGTGATAACCCCGTCGCCTCCCACAGCCCCTTCCAAGTCACTTTCCCGCCCTCAAGGCCACCCGCCTGTAATTCCCAGCATCCTACATACACCTGCGTTCAGGTTGGAAACGATGGATCCAAGCTTGAGGAAGAGGTTCGCGAGGGGCAGGAGGCGTGGGGCGAGGAAGGTCATCGCGTCCTGTCATCGAACGATCGGATGTCAGAGCCAACAAAGGGATGAGGGGATGGGCTTACCCCTGGGTGCAAGAGGTCTTCCTCGATCGCGATATAATGCAATCCTTCTACTTCTCGCAGCTGCAGGCGAACGTTCAATCTAGGGAGGATATCAATAGACTTTCCGGAAAAAACACCCTGAGCTGTCTCTTACCTTCCCACAGCGCTCCCGAATGGCGTGAACCTGACATGGACACGCTGGTAGACCTCAACTACAAGCACATCCAATCCAGGGTCGTACACTATGTGGTGGTCCGTCAGCTGAAGGTAATACAGGGGATATTTGATTGGTGACACTTACTAACGCTAGTAACCTCAGCCTTCGTGTTAGGGCTCGCAATCCTATACCATTCCAACAAGCCCAGGATCTCGTTGCGTAAGGACGCCGTGCACATGGGATGGAAGAACTTTGCGTCAGGTAGTGAAGTACCGCGTAACAGTGCGCTCAAGGTCTTCCGCTGATTTTGTGACTGTGAGTGTAGCAATGACTGCCGGAATCTCGTTCTTTGGGTCCTGCATCTTGACCTTTGATGATAGTGAGCTGAGGAAGAAGTGAGGGGGCTGAGAGTGTCTTACAAGTTACCAGAGCTCGGGAGTAAGTTCGGAGTAGGGTGATATGACGTAGTACACTCTCGAGTCCCATGCTCGTGATTGCGCTATTATCCCTCGACACCGCCATCTATTCAGGGGTAATGCGCAAGTTGCTGAGCAAGAGTTCAACTCCCCCGATTGCCCACTATTTTCTGACCGCGGATATTTCACGGTGCGATCCGAACCCAAAGCACATGTTATCTTATCAGCACCATTTATGGACACGAGACCCCAAGCGCACTAAGACCTCAAACACTCATTCGACTAGTCATTGACTTCGTTTGGACTTCGTGAGCATGACTTTGGCTTTGGGATCACGTGCGGCAAACCCTCAATCCAAGTAAGCATTTTCTTCTCCCAGACGAGGCAACCGGTTCAACAACCCGCCAATATTTGATACACACCCCGATTGTCCAGCCGCAGCTCGAGGGGCCCAGCATCTTCGGTTTCTTGCCCGATTCGACCTGGTGGGCTTGTACGCACTACGATCTTCATGTCAAAATTCCACGATGATCCTTTCGATCGATGGGTAGATGCTGTGATTATCGTTCCTCTGCTCCGAACAGAATCGCTAGAATACGAAGTACAGACAGAATGGAAGCAACACAATAGGCCAATCACGCACGTAAAACTGTGGAGGGCCCGGTGCTCATGCGCGTGTCCGAGCCACGGGAACGACAGCCTGGGATCCAACGCCAAACGTTCAATCCAATGTGAGGTAACTCGTACGCCATAGTCGATTGTAGGGTGCTATCACTGATGATCTTGCAGCTGCGCTCTCGGCACGGAACCCGAAAAACTCGATGGCTTGAATGATTCGTGACACTGCGGTTCCTTCCTTTCATTCATCCTGTTGCAGAGGTTCTTCCTTCTGACTTGAAATTTTTTTACCCCACATTATCGTAAACGGGACTTGGCCACTTTTTGGTCATGATCATCGGGCCAGGGGCTCCAGGTACAGGGCTGCTCAGAGGTACGGTGGCCTCCGTGTTTGTCGGAAAACACACAACGTCGAAAGGTCGTGAAGCTCATTGTTTAGCTCACTGTACCACTGACGGAGTTCAGCGCAACCCCTATATCTGTTGATGGTATACTAATAAGTTGGTCTTTGTTCTAACCAACATGGCACAATCCAGGACTCCATGATACACAAGTCACAACAGGAGTTTGAATCTATTGAATACCTACATCCTAGGAATTATGTATCCGGTAAAGGTATTCAGCGCCACTCTTCTAGTCTCGAAGATAATTGCCTGACAGACTGCGGACATGACATCTCGGGTCACATTTGCCCAATCTTACCAAAGCATAAACTGCATTCTGGGATACGCCTGCCAGGGGATCCGTGTTCTTTGCATTCCGTTGCGTCCTGGTGTCGGGGGTGGCGCGTCCCACCCGGGCTTGGATCGTCTTGGGAAGATACAAGGCAAATGGGAAGCGAGGGAGCGCCGGGTTCAGAACGTATATGAGGAGGGTCCTGCTCACCCCTCCTTTCTCCAGCACTCACCTCAATTTTCACTTTTGAGTTACTTCTCAACAGCCAGCGCGATCCCGACTAATCATCCCCCCCCCTCTTCTCCCCCTAGTTGATCAACGATGACCTCGCAAATCACCTTCGTAGGCCACATCGGCAGATAGTTGCCCGCGGACCCCAGTGTCATTTGGGAGATCCATCACAGACATCTCGTTCAACTGACGAATCAAGGGATCTGCAGGGGCAGCGGCGAGGTCGACGAGAAGCAACTTTCTCTCGTCATCCTCCAGCTCAAGAAAGTGGTCGAGGAGATCGGGGAGATCTTCAGAGACTTCCATGATATGTTTGACCAGTTGCGTTCGAACACGAACAAGAACCAGAAAAGGGTAAGCAGCGCAACATTTGACCTACATGACCTGCAGATCGGTTAATTCGGTGTGTCTTGGATGATCAGATCACGAACTACCTAGAGCTCCTCGCGTGCTCAATAGGGCCACCACCATTGCGCCAACTTACAGCGGCGCCGGTCAGCTCGTCAGCAGCGTACCCATGTACGGTGTCCTCGCTCCTTTCTGCAACACCGAAGCGGGTTACCGCGCATTCACAAACGAAAAGGTTAATGCAGCGCTACACCTAATCTTCCGAGGGGTGGACTCGGTTCCTCGTCTCCCCAAAGTCGCGCGACGTCCTTGTCACCACTGAAGGTGGCTGGTTCAGTTCCGAGGCGAGGGGTGCACAGGAGCTTCGTCTTAAGATGACCTTTGAAGAGGCTTGGGTCTGCGAACCTGACAAGCCCAACATGGGATTCACGTCCTGGGACGACTTCTTCGTCAGACGCTTCCGCGAGAAGGTCCGCCCTACCATCAATCCCGACGATCCGTCATCCATCAACGCCGCTTGTGAGGCCATCACATACAGAGTCTGCAAGAACGCGCAGCCCACAGACCAGTTCTGGCTCAAGGACATGTCCTACTCCCTGGATCACATCCTGAATTACGACCCCCTCGCGTCTCAGTTCGTTGGTGGCACGATCTTCCAAGCCATGCTCAGCTCTCTTGATTACCACCGCTGGCACAGTCCCGTAGACGGGCGCGTCATTGCTGCATGTCGTTCCTGGCACTTACTACGCCGCTCGTCTCGACGACAACCCGGACCCAGATGTCGTCTCCCGCTCTCAAGCTTTCGTCACCGCGATTTCCACTCGCGCGTTGATCTTCATCCAATCCGACAACCCGGCCATTGGGTTGATGTGCTTCGTCGGTGTTGGTCTTGGAGAGATCTCGACAACGAAGTTGGAGGTCAGGCAGGGTGATGTTCTCAAGAAGGGTGACGAGATCGGATCGTTCCACTTTGGAGAATCTACCCACTGTCTCATCTTCCGTCCTGAGACTAAGCTGAGCTTGACGGAGGAGCCTACACCGCCGGGCACCGCCAGGCAGGTCGGAAGCATACTTTTCTACGTTGAGAAAGCGTCTATCAACTAGTGATCATAACGAATTTGTTCATAGCCTCATCTGAAAAGGAAACAAGTGTATGTACGATATCGTCGTGTATTCTACTGAAATGCCATTCTGGACGTGACTGACTCGAGAAGCGCTTTCATCCCGAGATGGGGGAGTTGAGCACAAGGTAAGAACTAGTGAGATCGACGCCTGGGGAGGTGATATACTATTACCATTCCTCCAAGGGAGTTCATTACTGTCTGGTCGTTGAACATAGGGAAAGTAATAATACGATACACAGGGTGGGAGGCTATGAAGAACGCTGGCAAACAACAAGAGTCGACGAGAAGAGACAAGCGTGTCTTGCAGACGCAAGGACTAGATTTTTGTACGGCAGCGGTTTCGGAGTGGGTTATCCAGGTAGAGACTATAGCGAACCCGAGTCAAGTGTCAATCGGACACCGCTATTAGAGACCCCCTTCCAGAGCTGTGCCAGTGTCGGATGTCGGACGTCGGACGGTGCTCACTCACCGAACAAATCCTGAGACAAGTAACCAAGGACGGTCGACATTAGTACACTTACTCCTTTTCGCCCGACGTATTAGGTGTCATAGATCGTTGTGGTAAGAGTCGTAAGACGATAAGTCGCACAGAGCAGTAGGTAAGAACATCATTCCCTGAAAAAGCTCGCTTGTTTCCCTTTGCCGGGGAGTATCACCATAACATTAACTTGGTCAGCACTGAACCCACCAAGCATGAGCTCGTTGGGCATGGATTGGACGTACCAAGCTACTAAGCTCTTAGTCTCAGTAATCCGTGACTCGGATGATAGCAGGACACGATGCTGCAATGTGCCGCCATTACATGCTATTCCGTCAGCAGGACCCCTTCACTGCCTTTCGAAGTCGATCTGCTCAGTGTCTCAGGGATGAGAGGGGCTAGAAGGGTGCTTTTATCGGCCTCGAGCGATAACTGTGGCCCCACGTTTCGGAGTTCTTCCTCCTTCGGGACCTCCTGCAGTCCGTTCCTACGCACTTGTGTGCCATCAAATTTTGTTTCCGCCATCCGCTGGTTAGTGTCGGACGTAAATAGAGCTGCTAGCAAATGATTTGAAGTAGTTTCGAGGCTGATCGAAGTGGCTGGAGGAGGGCAGCTTTATGACTTTTTGTGATGTCGGAACGGCGGAAATTTGATAATCTGATGTTGGTGCCAAGCCGTGATATGAGCGGCAACGAGCGCGTTCCGCCAGGCAACAGACGGCAAACTTGACCATTCTCCAACAACTTCGGCTCTCTTACAGCGAGGCACTCCTTTCGAAGTCGCCCTATAAATTTATACCCAGAGACCGAACTTGTCTCTTCGTCTTGCGTTACTCCTCCATCCTACACATCCAACAATGCCCGCGGTCAACAAAATCTGCTGCAGTACGTCCAATCATCACTGGTTTGTAGTGACCAAGTATCGCTAAGCTGTCACATTGTTCGATATTTCTAGTCGGCGCTGGTTACGTCGGTGAGCAAGAAATATCGGAGAAAGACTAACATGTGGTACTAAGCTATTCTTGGATTTCACCAGGCGGTCCCACTTGCGCTGTTATTGCTCTAAAGTGTCCCCATATCCAAGTCACCATCGTTGACTTAAACAAGGCTCGTATCGATGCCTGGAATAGCCCAGACTTCAAGCTTCCCATTTACGAGCCTGGACTTGAAGACGTCGTTCGCAAAGCTCGCGGTCGTAACCTCTTCTTCTCCACTGATGTCGACAAAGGCATCCAGGACGCCGACCTTATCTTCGTCAGTGTCAATACCCCAACCAAGAAGAGCGGTGTAGGTGCTGGCTTCGCCGCCGATCTGAAGTTCGTATAGCTCCTAAATTCGTCGTTTGACCAACGTGTCTCACCGATCATCCCATCTCTCAGCTACGTCGAGCTCGCCACCCGTCGCATTGCCGCAGTTGCGAACTCGAGCAAGATCGTTGTCGAGAAGTCAACTGTACCATGCCGTACCGCCGAGTCGATGCGCACCATCCTCGAGGCTAACTCGAAACCTAACTGCCGTTTTGATATTCTTTCGAACCCTGAGTTCCTCGCAGAAGGAACTGCCATCAGTGATCTCTTCTCGCCCGATCGTGTGCTCATCGGTTCGCTCCAGACGGCCGAGGGTAAGACTGCCTGCAATGCTCTCGCCGAGGTGTATTCCAACTGGGTTCCGTAAGTAATCCTTCCGTTGATCGTGGTGAGGCGTCCATGAGACTTATGGCTTCATGCAGAACGGACCGTATCCTCACCGTCGGCCTCTGGTCGTCCGAACTTTCCAAATTGGCGGCCAATGCGATGCTTGCCCAGCGTATCTCCTCCATCAACGCCCTTTCGGCCATCTGTGAGGCCACCGGCGCCAACATTGACGAGGTCGCCAACGCCGTCGGCTATGACTCCCGCGTCGGCCCCAAGTTCCTTCGTGCCTCTGTCGGTTTCGGTGGTTCGTGCTTCCAGAAGGACATCCTCAACCTCGTATACCTCAGCGAAAGCTTGCACCTCCCCGAGGTTGCCAATTACTGGAAGCAGGTTGTCATCATGAACGAATACCAGAAGAGTAGATTCTCGAAGACCGTTGTGGACACGCTGTTCAACACGATCACTGGCAAGGTGTGTGACGTTACGTTTTCTATTCCACTTTTTTTCCTGCCATCTTTTTATCATGGCTTCGCTATCTGTATACTTTGCGGTTTTCTCCATTTATTCTTGGTTCGTGGGAGTGAGACTTCCGGAGCTAATGCGCTCTTCCCTCCCCCTTTCCCGATTGCCTTGCACTCCAGCGCATCGCGGTCCTTGGCTTCGCCTTCAAAGCCGACACCGGTGACACTCGCGAGTCGGCAGCTATTTCCCTTATCCGGGACTTCCAGTCGGAGAAGGCTCTTGTCAACATCTATGACCCCCAGGTTGAGCAGGAGCAGATCTGGGCCGACCTCGCTGAGGCAAGCCCAGCTACCCCTCTCGCATCCAGTAAGTCTTTCCCTTGATCTTTGCATTCAAATATCTTGTCCAAAGCGCTCTTTTCTCACATCGCCCACATCGCCTTCCTTCCCTTCTTGTGTTCTCAATTCTTCCCTTCCGTCACACCCGTCCATTCTCCCGGTTTCTTTTAATTATTCCTCACACACTACTATCTCACACCCACACCTCCGCACATACTAACACCACCCTCTTTCACAGTCCAGAAGCAGGTGACGATCTGCCACTCTGCCATCGAAGCATGCAAGAATGCCGAAGCCGTCGTGATTGCCACCGAGTGGAAAGAGTTCCGCGAGATCGACTGGGAGGCTGTCTACCAGGGCATGAACAAGCCCGCTTTCGTCTTTGATGGCCGTCTCCTCGTCGACGCTGCCAAGCTCCGCAAGATTGGGTTCAAGGTCAGTTCTCCGTTTTGCCAATTCCCCTGTGTATATTTCCTAGTTGGTAGAAGGGCACTGCTGACGACATTGGAATCTGCCCATCTAGGTCACTGTCATCGGACGCGGCGAGAGGGTGTAAATCTCGAGGCGCCCTTGAACACATTGTCAGGTGGTAACCTAAACCCAAGATATCGTGGAGATGCCAACGGACATCATTTAGCTAAAAATCGAGATTTGTAATAGCTCCTTCCTGTGATGCTTTTTTCCCCCTTCTTTTCTTTTTACCTCTAGCTCTTGCTCGTTATAGTTGTTCCCTATCCCTAGATTTAGAGTGGAAGCGGAATTGATCTGTGGATATGTTATAATTGACGGACATTGCGAGTTCAATGCGCCTTGCTGTTGGTGTTGCGTCTGGCCCAGATGCCAGAGCCTTGGCGCCGGTGCAAGGGTGTAGGGAAAGGTTTTGGTGTTCGGCGGAGCAAGTTGGTTTTTGGATGTAACTAAGGATAAAAGAGTATCCCGGCGCAGTACCATGTCAGGTTAGGAGCGAGTGATTGGGTTTTCGACCAGTACCATATCCGTTACGATCAGCACAATATTATCGACAAACAGAGGCTGAGTTAATTGGGATGAAGGAAAGATGTAGACACGGCGGCCAATCGCTAGCGATATATAGACAACAGGAACGCGAAATGCAACCACGACAAGAAAGGCTACATAGAAAGAGCTTCGAAAACGTCAAAAGGAAAGCTATAGGAGAGAAAGACACAGGGACTTCATCAGAAAAAAAAGAAAAGGCACGGTAGCATACACATAATAAGGAAAGTGTTCTTGCGCACGACACCTTGATCCCGTAGATGAAGGAGACAGATGAAGATGAGGCATGCTGGACAGACGCTGCGGGGGGTTATTGAGATCGAAAGTGTGTACACGGGACGCCGCATGGTCTAACACCGGTTTTCTGATGCCTGTCTTTTGCCAGATGGGCCACGTCGAGCTATACATACAGCAAGCTCGCGAAAATGCATCCTATCAGTCGAGAGTTCAAAATGGCAGTTGATAGATATAATCAGCCATTTTTGATGACGTGGTTTCGAAATCGGGTCATATTGATCGTGGGGCGATATGAAAGACTCGTCCGTCTGAACGCATCCCATCATCCATCATCCATTAATTCCCCATATGTGTGAAATGGGTGGACTAGTATGATGCTGTCCTGGTCGGACATACTGCTGCGTATGGCCGTTCGGGTAAGCCTGATATGGTGGCAAACTATAATGTGCCGACGTCGGTTGACTGCTAGAGGCAGATATGATGGCGGGATCCGAAAATGGAGAACTTAAGTTCTGTATATGGGATTGGCGGTGTTCTGCAGGCTGGATATATGGATACCCTGAGGGACCAGGCGGGCCATATGAGATCTGGTGGGGTGCCTGGGGGTGGTGTGGCGTCCCAGGAGTTATCGACAACGATCTGTGATGTCCTGGGCTAATGGCGGAAAAGGTTTGGGATGGTTGGAAGTGGGGTGACGGGTGCACACCCAGCTGAGGTTGACGACCGATCTGAGTCGATTCGTGCTGTGGCGACCATGTGGTCGAAAGATTTGGCGAAGGGAGGGTCTGGGCCACGTTAATATTACTCGGTATCCCCATGGGCGTAGAATTCAAGGTAGGAGGAGATTTATGGTCAAGAGATGTAGACCAGATGGAAGGCGGAGCGTTTGGTCCTAACCCAAATGGGAATTGTGGTTGGACGGCACTCGAAGTCCGATGGTGTGGAGAACGAGCGATATCTGCTCCATTCCGTGGGAGGCCCATGACGTTGTTAAGAAGGTCTTGGGCGGTGGTTCCAGCGACAATTGGAGGTGATTTAGGCGCTGCGCGAGGCGGCGACGTGACGCTGGGTGCCTTCGTCAAGGGTATTGGCTCATTAGGTCTCGTTGCGCTCGGCATAACGGGGGTTGTGGGTAAGGCAGCGGTGGCTGCAGCTGGGGGGGACCCAAGCGCTCTGGACCATCGAATCAGTCATGGAGGCTATGGCAAAGAGAGAAACACCTTACCTAGGGTTCCATACAATAATCTCCCCATCCTCGTCCTCTGACGTCCCTTGGTCATCCAGGGCTTGTCTGAAAGCGTCGCCCACCGGATCATCATTGTCCGTACGGCCCGTATCGGTCATCGCATCCTCTTCTTGCTCTGTCACATGCTGCAGAACTTGGGCGTCTGGAGTTTGAGGTAAAATTTGATCGGGCACTGGGATGTCAGGCTGGTTGACCTGAATCGACGGCAACTTGGAATAGCTATCGTCGAAAGTAAAAACGCTGCCGTCCGCACGGACCGGGAAAGTCTGGATGAAAAGACGAATAAGTACAAATATTGGTCACACGCGGCAGCATTCCATTCTCACTTCAAGTTCAGCAAGCCCCTTGGCATCCTTGAGTAAATCCGATATCCTCATTAGCTGCTCTTCGTTCGGATGGACTTTTTCACGACCTTGAGGTGGCGCGCCATTCTGCTTCGTCGCAGGTTCAGCTCCAAAACTCGTACCGGTCGATGTGCCTCCGTCGAACATGAGGTCTCGTAATGGCAGGAACCCCCTGAGATCGACATCCTCGTCCAGCGGAATTGTGAGAGAAGGCAATCTGTCTGCCGGGAATATGCGACTCAATGCGTTGTAGAACTGGACATATTTGGTCCAAAATAGCGGCATCTCGCCAATTATAATTCCCTGGGTACCTTTTCCGGCGCTCTCCAACGTTTCCCCATTAGAGGACGGAGCAGCGTGGAGGACGTACTGGACATTGGCCACGAGCCACTTGCTCGCGATTCGTAGGGCTGGGAGGGTACGTCGGAAGGGCGCTGTGATGCGCTGTGCGAGGTCGTTCTCTGCGGCGTCCTCGGGGGGAACTGCAAGCTCACCGGCGCCAATCTCGAGAAGAACTCGGTGAATAGTAATGACGTGTGTCAAAATCTGTGATTCCACCTCAATCGGAGCTGGAAGTCCGCCGGATCTCCTATTTGAAGGCGGTGAGGTGTCGCGGATCATGCGATGTTTCCAGAGGGCTCCTTCAGAGAGAACAACAACTCTGGACACCGTGTCGATCGGAAGAATCCGTTCTGACACAAGGTCCTTGAAATCCTTCGCGACGTCATCCGCATGTGCGACTGGATTCATTTTGGCCCTGTGAGAAGCTTACATATTAAACGGAGGAATTTGCTAGTGAATTGAATGATACCAACTTATCGGAACCTAATCGCCATAAAGCATGCAAGAGGACAACCTTTTCCTTGAAGTACTCGACCCTCAACCGGGGCGGTATTTCACTCGAGTCTGGTGCTGCTGTGCCCTGAGCGCCTTCTTTCATCTTCTTGGTCTGCTGATCGAGAGCCTTATTAAGAATCTTCTTGACATTTTCTGATGCGGTGTCGTACGGCTGTCGGACGCAAAGTGCTCTGTAGTAGTGGAGAAGAGAGCTGAACATGTCACTTTGGTAGAACGCAAGGATGGCGAGTTGATGGGACGGATTGCCTTCGGATGGAACCAGTAAACGTGCTTGTTCGTAGCATTGGATAGCCTTATCGTAATTTCGAGCCCGCGGGATTGAGTCAAAGCCCGGTATACCTCCTCTCCTGTTGCGGCCGCCCCGTTTCGCAGGCGCTGTACCGTCCTCGTGACCGGCCTTTGGTCGCCCGCCACCCTCGTTGTAAAGCTCCCGGTATCTGGCAATATCACCTAGACAAACGATTGCCTTGCTCAAAATTGCAAGTCTGCTCTTTGTCTCCGCAGGATCCGGAGCAGGTGTGCAATCTTCAGGTGGGAATGAAAACTGATTGCGCCCATGATTTAGATTCGAAGTGCCGTTTATGTCACCTGAATCGGGGAGATTAGGGACATTGACATCGTCTGAAGGAGTCGAGATATTCAGGGCGACCAAGATGGGGTGGGCTTCATGTAAAGCGAAAGATCGCTGGTATCGAGCGATAAGTTGTGTCCAGAATTTTTCTTCTTCCGCTAGGAATTGTCGGAAACGTTGCATGAGCTTGCGATATTCGACTGGACCATGACCACCCTGGCGAGGCTGGTGGCGCGGTGCTGACTGCAAGGTTCGATCGAGAGTCGCAAGGCTCTGTTTATAATGAGATATAAATTGATAAGACGTTTGCATCCATAGGTGCGTTTCAGCATCCTTGGATTCTTTTGCATAAGGTTCGACGAGCAAAAGCCGCAAGTATTGTCGCCGCAGACTTTGACAAAGTGTCAATGTTTTCCAAAAGGGATCGATTAGCGTAGGACGAATCGCTCACTTCTTGCGGTTAAACTCGACCTCTTTATCCCAAGGATTATGTGTTTTGAGGAGTTCTTTCAAACCCTGGTGTAAACCTTTGGCCTCTCTATGGGTACATCAGCTCGAGCTATGCCAATCGAACTTTGGGAATACCTCGCAAGATGTAACGCCGAGTCAGACATGATAACGAGATTACTTCCAAGAACTATACACCCATTTTCTGGCGTTTGGATATCGATGTTCAGCACATAGCGCTGGTCTGACAATTTCGTTGAGGCTATGGGGAGAGCAGCCGTGGGAAACCATGATGATCCTAGCAGACTTTTAGCGCTCGTCTTGTCAAACGAACTCCAAAGTCAACTTAAGCTTGACAGTGAACTTCTAGACGTCAGAATCGCGTCCAATGCGTTGGGTCCAGCGACTCCGAGTACCATTTTTCTCCTGGCAACCCTGGGGAGATGGCTCCAGGTCAAGCCTGGTTTTTTTTTCTGCTCATGACGCCCTTGACGCGGGTCCTTGCACGAGCTTTCCTTTCTGTCCAGTGGATCGGGAACTATCACACCCTTTTTCAGGTCCACGCGCGGCCTCGCGCTTGTCTTTTAAGCTCACGGCGATCACACAAGTGGAGTTCGCTCGATTCTCTCGTCAGGTCCCAATGATTATGAGTCCCACACGCTCGGGCACTCGCTTGGTGGACGGCTTTGTTGTTGTGCTGGCAAATTAGCCCTACGCTCAGACGGCGGAACGGCCAGACGTCGGACCGGTTTTGTAGGTGCCATAAGCGCTGATAGTAATGTAACTTGTTTTCGACAGAGGAGGGCTAAATTGCGCAAACACTGCGTCTTTTCTGACTCGCAAGTGCTGCGGTCGAGAAGAAGATTTGGCAATCATTACAGTATACGGTTGTTCACAAGTCCCGGACTCGGGATAAGTCAAGATTCCCGTTTAGCAAAACTGATAATCTATTGTGCTGTGTATAGCAGGTAAGTCTCGAATTCCGCTGAGCTGGCTCTTGACCATAACGGACTCCTGGCCCACGGGCTCTCTCACCTGTCTATTAATAACGTAGTTCATCATGTTGGAATAGAGTACTCCTCTTCGCCTTCCGCGAAGAGTTTTATTCGAACAAGTCGCACACTTTGTTCGGCCGTCGGAGAGGGTACGAGAAGTTTGCCGCATCTGATGGTTGCATGCAGCATGCTGGCAATGCAAAACGCCGCTGGCGATCCAAGGTCCCTGTTAACCGTCAGTGGAAGTACCCTCAGGACGACGTTGGGGGGGTGAGCTCAGGGTCCGCCTTTCTTTCATTATCGATAAGCCCGAAAGCAGAATTGGGTGTTGATCCGGTCTTCGCAATGAAGGATATTTGGGTGATAACTATGACTTGTAGAGACCACGATTGATTCGGAAGAAGGAAGGTAAGTATACTAGATGCGAAGATCTTGAGACTTGTGAGGGTGTGGTTTGGTAAAGTTCTTCCTCATTCCCTACCTGTCGCACTTACTCCTGTGTTTTGTCCCCTGGAAATCAAAACCAACCTCAATTTGCACTTTTCGGGATAGATTGCTCTCTATGTCGAATCCGTGGATTCATTTGGGTCTCATCTTTAAATTACCTTGAAGGGGTTGGCCGCATGTCCATTTGAACGTTAGGTGTCCTTAAGTTCGTCTATAAGTGCTTTCAAATCCGTAGCCCATATCTCCCATCACATTACCCCTCCGTCGTAGAAAAAGCCTCGCAGACTTGGTCGAATCCAACCCAATAACTACCCGCCTCATAAGCACTCGCAAAATCCTCGTACCAAATACCCCTGCACATTATACTGGAGACTCGCGTCCACCGTATAGCATCCCATATCCATAACACATATCCTCCTACCCAATCAAACCGCGACAAACCAATGCCTCCGTTCTACGAACTCGCTGTCGCCCGTTTTGGGCAATCCTCGTCAAAACCTAAATGGGTCATCGTGGTCATATTCTCGCCATCCTCTGGCCACTCATTAATCTACCAAATTGCGGGCTCATCTGCGGACTATAGCATGGAGGCACCACAGTCGGTCACTCTGAAGGAGGGGGAGAATGGCTATTCGGGGAAAGTGCCGGTGGGCTTGGCGGACTCGGAAAAGCTCCACCAACTACATGCAACACTCGCGTCTATCCCTATCGTGCATGGGAATTCGGCGTGGAGTTCTCATAATTGGGTCATGGAGGGAATATCGGCGCTGCGGAAAGTGGAGGGGTATCACATCGACAAGCATGTGACGTCACAGTGGGTATCCGAGCGACTAGGAGAGAAGTAATGGGCTGAGGACAAGGTGACTCTTGGGCGACGCTTGTTGTGGGTCGGGAGGGAGGACTTCGATGAAGGGGCTTTCAGCGCTTGTTCGAGATCTTTGGATACCATGGTTGTTAGACGACGCTTATGCTGGGACGATGTTGAACTCTGTAGCACGATAGCGGATATGTATTCATTGCCCTTGGTAGATCTTTGCACATTGTACTCAGAACACCGGAAGGGCATCTTTTTTTTTTTCCTTTGGCGGGAACGTCGGAGATTCGACGCCTTTGCCTAGCAAAAAATTTACTGACATCGAACGTGGGGCGCGGGAGTGTGCGACGTGACGTGCTGGCACCATGGCGCATGCATCAGAAGGAATCCTTGAAAAGCAGCTGTCAACCTTTTGGGCGTCATTCAGATGACTCACCGAGGAAGGACTGATTAAGTGTTGACAGTCTCAAGAATAGAGTTGTCAGGCGATGTTGATGCAGGTAAACGCTCCTCGACCTTCCTCGAAGGATGCCCAAAAAGACACGGTCAGATGCCGAAAGAACTCACGGTTGTCGACGTCGGCCTTCCGTCGATAATTGTTTCGTCCCTTGATACGTAAGGTGTACACCGGCGTTGGTTTGCTCGTGGGTGGCGGATGGCGGTCCAGAGCCTATTCCGCTGGCAATCTCAAGGCCCGGGCAACGCTCCGAGTGTCAGCGAAACAACAGACAACGAGCCCCACAGCAATTGAGTCACAGAACAGCGTGACCTTTCATTTCGGGAACCCTGTATGCACGGAAAATAAATGTCTTCTCACCGCATGGAAGGAGTTTGATTTCAGGGTCAAGAGGATTGAGGATTATCGTAATACTGTGCATGCGGATCCAAAGTTAAGGAGCTGGTTATCACGACTGGCTTGCGACTTCCCAGGGTTTCATTCGCACTGGTGCAATTGACTGGCTGGGAGTGCCGTCCTGGTGGTGGAAAGGTCAGTTTCAGTATGTAAGCATGTATCATGAGACTACTTACGTTTAGAGTATCAGGAATAACTTTGTTATTTGGTATGTTTTCGGTCTTTCCCTGCTCTATCAAACTTTTCAACTCGGAGAATGTCAGGGTACGCATTTCTCCGTCCTGAGATTCCGAGGACGTCCGTGCGTATTCATCTCCGCTCTGAGGAGTTTGCAAGTCCGCGGTAGAGCGAGCCTGAACGTCCTCAAGAGTGAGATTCTGACCGATGGTACTGCGAACGTGGTAACAGCATAATGAAGTTATATCAACACAAAGAGACATCAAAAGTCACATACCGGTTGAAGTAGAAGAGCTTACTCTTCAGAATAAGCTCTGATCTTTCCTTATCTGACTTGCCGTTCATTGATTCATGTGCGAGGATTCCAGAAAGACCTAGCTAAGAAGTACATCAACTCTGGGCGTCTTTACGCATCAAGCACTGGGTGTACCTGGAAGGCTTCATCCGAGGAGAAAGGATGACTAAAGAATTGATCCAGAGCCTTTTGCTTCTCTCGATCTCCAGCGACCAGCGAGGCGTCATGGCCTTGTAAATCGGACATTGTTGAGAGGTCGATAACGAGTTTATGCTGGAGGCAACCGTAGACAACGTAAATAGCCCTGCGGTGGAGTATTTGAAAATCAGAAAGCGTAGACCTTCGGTTGAGGCGTGCTGGAGTACGTTGCAAACGATAAATCTCCGCCGAAGTTAGTTCTTTGTGCGATTATCGAGGTTGTGAAGTAGATCCCTCGATGGTGGACATTGGGTGAGCAGGACAAGTTGGAAGTCGGGTGGCGGCCTCCCAAGTTGGAAGGTCATATTACATAATCGACCCCCCGTGTTTTAACCACCCCTTCCACTTCGTCGATCAGCGGGCTCAGTACTTAGAGCAAGCCACGGTCAAGTCCTCAAGCTCAAGTTCTCCACGCTCACACACAAGTCCAACATTTCTCCGAGATGTCTTCTAGCGTTAGCAAGATCACTGCCGAGAGGAACCAGCGCGTCCTCATGGAACTTGTAATGAAACCAGGAAATGGTATAGTGTTCTCATGGAACGGCGCAAGACGCTTGAGATAGAAGCCTAACGCACACATGTTCCATGAATCCTACAGATATCTGCGCTGATTGCAAAGCGCGTGCTCCACGTTGGGCCTCTCACAATCTGGGTATTTTCATCTGGTGCGTGGTGCATTGATGTTGTGCCTGTTTTATACTATCACAGAATGTTGAGAAGAATATACTTAGTGTGAATTGTGCAAGTATTCATCGCAAGATCGGGACGCATATCACGAAAGTGTATGTTCCATTTACCATCAGGTATACTGATTTGTGGACTGAGTACGTGTGATGTTCCCGCAGGAAGAGCATCACTCTCGATGCGTGGTCCAAGGAGCAAGTCGAAGTCAGACCTTGGTCTTCTTGACGACGTGACGGTCAGCTAATCAAAGTCGAATACTTATCAAAGGTCATGAAGCAAAACGGAAACATCAAGTCGAACGCATACTATAATCTCAATGAGGCTCGGAATCCTCCCCCGACGAACATGATGGATTCTGAGCGTGACTCCGAGCTTGAGATATTCATTCGAGGTTTGCAGTGTTCTCCATGTGGTCGCCTCACTTCCGAAAGGCTGATACACTCCCAAGCTAAGTACGAATTTAAGCGGTTCCTGGCGCGCACGCCTGCGTCTCGACCACTCGTGCCTCCACCGAGGACAACATCCGGAAGCCTATCTCCTCGGCCTCGGTCAACACCCATAGTAGAACCCAGCCAAATCGAACGCAAAAGCTCTCCCGCACCCCCTCCTCCCCCTGCCAAAACGCCCCAAAACATGCCCTCGAAGCTCTACGCTTCGGGGACGTTGTCGTACAACACGCCGCCGGCACGATCAGCATCCCAGCCTCTTCCCTCATATGCAAACCTCCAACCACGACCACAAGCACCTGCACAGCCGCCTTCCATTCCAAAACCTTCCGGAAGTCAAGTATGGGACGACCTCATCTCCCTTCAAGGGCCTTCCCAGACTTCGTCTCTCCCGCTCCAATTCCAATCCCACAGTCCATCTATACCTATGACTTCCCTCCCTTCCCAACCGCAGCCTCAATCACTACCAACTCTCAACGTACCCTCAAACCTATTCGCTAATATGTCTCTCAACCAACCCCCTACACAGCTCGTTCGTAGTCCAATGGCGATATCCCCCGGTCTTCAACTTCCATTTGGCTCGAATACGCCACTCGGGACTCCAGCTCTTAATCTAGGGTCTACCAATCCCTTCAATCAACAACAACAACAACAACAACAACAACAACAACAGTTCACGGGGATACCCCAAGCAAACGGTACAGCTTTCCCTGCGAACCCCTTTCCTTCTGCTATCGGGATGGACACGATGCAATCCGCACAGCCATTCGGGTTCTCACAGCCACAGCAGTTCCATGCGCAGCCCCAGCCTCAAGGCCAACCACCAGCCCTCATGGCTCATCCAGCTGGGGTGGCGTTCACACACGCCCAAGGAACCCAGCTACCGTACTTCTCGAATGCTGCGCCACAATCGCCTTTCTCGGCGGTACCACAGACGCCGTTTGGGGCAAGCTTACAGCAGCCTTTCGCAGGGTCTCCTCAGAGTGCGTTTGGAACAACGCCGTTTTTGCAGCAACAGCAGCAGCAGTTTGCGCCGGGGGGTCCGTATGGGGGGTGGCAGGGTGCACAGGGAGGGTTTTGATCTGATATGGCTTGGCTTGGTTGCGCGAACTTCGTTAGAGGACCATGTTGACATACAAAGTACATACACAGGACACACTTGGTATATCTTGCTTTCGCTTTCGATCACGCATCGTTTGTTTCAGGGATCTTTTCATGCTCTTCGTTACATATTGTACATCCCACGTTGGGATCGGGTTTTGCCTCATAATCAGTTTGGTTTCGTGTCACTCAATTGTCCTGAACTTTGCATGAAGCGTTGTTGAAATTTCCAAGAAAGTAATGATCATGATCACGGTATACATGCGAGATTGACAGCAAAAACCATTACGCAGAGATGATAATAAACCAAGGAAACGAGATAGGGGCGGCCATAGGTAAACATTCAATGTAGACAACCGACGACCTCGGGTCCAACCCTCAATTCCGCACACAAAGTCACCCACCCACACAGTTGGGGAGAAACTACTCTATTCGTCGTCGTCGTCATCCCCTCTCTTGAAGAGAGCCAGCAGGTCTTCCATGCCGAGCTTCATATTCTTGATCTTGTCTCCGCTGAGTGCTGCTTTTGCTAGTTCTCGCTTAGCGTCTTGTAACTGTTGAAGTGGGGAGGGGGGCTCCGTTAGTATCTCACTTGCGGGCGAAGGTCGAGACCGTAGCGTAAGGGGGTACAACGTGAAGGCATGATTGGCGGAAGAAGTGAAGAAGAAGTGATATGACGGCAGATAAAATGGTGAAGGAGACGGGGAGGTGAACAAATATGACCTCGGGGCCAGGTGCAAATATGTGAAGGAACGGCAAAGAGAAGGGGGAAAACCGACAAGACCGGATAGTGACCACTACACATACCTGCAAGATCCGTGTCTCAACTGTATCGGGTATTGTGAGCTTGTAAATGTTGACGTCCCGCGTCTGCCCAAATCGATGGGCTCGATCGTACGCCTGGTCCTGTTGTTTTGCGATTTTGCAATCGTAGAGTAATCGTGACGTGACGTGGTTCGGGTTTGAAGGGTATTATGTGGTGAACGGAGGAGATGAGAATGGGAGGTGCGATAGAATTTGGGAAGTATTGGGAATGCGTTCATGACGCGCAGGCACATCGAACCGGCCATAGCCCGGATTCGAGAACGCAGTTATATCAGGGACCGTAGTCACAATGACCACATCCCGGGATTGTGTGCGCGTGTGCGTGAGTGGGTGAGACAGCATGGCACAGCATGTGGATTGACGGCATGGTGCGGTCAAGGTTGAAGATAAGCAGATCAGTGACACCGAGCGGAAACCGATGTCAAAAATACAGAAGGCAAAACCGACAGAACAAGAGCAGAGACATAACCCGATCAGCTTTCCGGATCCATCAAAGTGCGAAAAAGCAAAAACAACGCACCTCAAGCGCAGGGTTCCACCACATGTCAACGAGGATCACGTTGTTGCACGCGGTAAGGTTGAGGCCTGGTTGTATAACGCCATGGTAAGTCAATGAATGAGCGGGACATGAATGAGTGGAAGAGATTAGTAGAGTGGAGTGGGAGTGATGCCCATTCAATCAATGAGGAGTACGTAGGCTCCGTGATAGCACAAACAAAGGATTTACGGGAGCGAGAAGGAGGTTCCCGAGAACACGCAGGGCTCAGATAAGGTGTCGCGGGAACGCCAACGACCGAGATGAATAGGGACAGAGAGGAAGCAAGGTGACAGTGAATCCCGGAAACGAGTGTGATAGGGATATGTAATCAAATGAAACGGAACGTACCGGTGCTTCCAGCCTTGAACGATATGAGTATACATCGCGTATTCTTGCTACTCCGGATCTTCTCAAGGCTTGCCTCGCGTTTGTCCTTTGGCATCGAGCCATCGTCTATCACAAGTAAGTCAGCGCATCCGTAATGCATGGGCACGAAAACGGGGGGAAGGGGGGGGGAAACCCACATCTGACATGCTTGACCCCCTCCTTATCCAAAAACGGCTCAATCAAATCCAGCATGCTTGTAAACTGCGAGAATATGATTGTCTTCTCTACACCATCCGAGCGCTCGTCGATCTTCCTGAGGATATCGAGGATTTTCCTGATCTTGGCGGATTCAGGGGGGAGGGAGGGGTCCGAGACGGCGTTGACAATCGAGGAACAGTCTTTACAGTGTGTCGAGTCGTTCCCCGCAGGGAGTCTGTGGTACGGAGTAGAGTTAATGGCGAAGCGGGGTATAGTTCAAAGTAGCGGGAGGAGAGACATACGCAGTTTGACAAAGCTGACACTTCTTCCCGCCTGACATGCCTAACTGTCCGAACATAGCGGCAAGATCATCTGCATCGTCTTCGTCCTCCTTTGCAGCCTTCGGCTCGGCGGCATCTTTATCGACACGATAATCCTTCTGAACGAGCGAAGGATGATTGCACGCTATACAGCCACGTAACGTTAAACAACCAAATCCAAGGTGAACTGGATAACTCACCCTGTCTCAACCGGAGCAACAACACTAACACGTGCGTATAGTTCACATTCTCAGCTTGCACGAGCTTGTCGACCTCAGAGCTCATCCTCGTTTCGAGACGTTTGTAGAATGCTTTCTCGGAGGCGTCGAATTTGCATTCAACGAGCTCCAGAATACGGTCCGGGAGCTGGAGGAGGGGTTTTCCATTGAGGATTTGATTTTTGGTGCGACGCAGCATGACAGATTTTAGGACAACCTGTAGGTGGGCGGGGGCGGGAATTAGTGCTAGGGAAGAAAATGGCAAAGAAGTAGGTCATACGTGGAGACGTTTCATGGCTCTTCCTGGGCGACCGCTCTTGACTGGTTTTGCGATTTGTTCGTTGAAGGTCTGCCAGTCATTCAGGGGACGAATGCGGAGGAACTTGATAAGGGAGTAAAGCTCCTCGACGGTGTTTTGCCTATTCGAAGGAACGGTAAGCTCTCAGGATGGGTGGAGGTAACGCCAAACACACATCGGAGTTCCGGTAAGACACCATCTAAACTTGCCCTCCAGCGCGCAGCACGCAAGTGCAGCCTTTGTGTTTCTGTTC
This sequence comes from Hydnomerulius pinastri MD-312, assembly GCA_000827185.1. NCBI lineage: Eukaryota > Fungi > Basidiomycota > Agaricomycetes > Boletales > Leucogyrophana > Leucogyrophana pinastri. The sequence goes on along the minus strand of KN839879.1, from coordinate 53,248 downwards.
TTGATATTGTGTGCTTCATCTGCATAACATGACCGATTCCGTCAACAAAAGAAAAACTCTCCAGCATGTAGGATGATCGCTTACCTAACACAATCCGGAACCACTTTACTTGGAACAGCGCATCCTTGGTCTTCCCCGCCCTCCCGGTCGCCTTCTTAGCCATAAGCTTCTTCGTAAACCCCTCTGAAGAATCCGAGTCCGAATCAGACGCCCCCGCCATCATCTTTGACTTGGCCTTTGACTTAGACTTGGACCCAGACTCGTCCTTCGCGGGTGCGAATGTAGAGTACTCGGACGCGACGGTCGAGTAGGACGTTACTACTACATGAGCTTGTTTGAGTTTCAGAGGATCGGTTGTGCGGGATTGGCCGTGGTGTTCAATTACGCGGAGGCCTACTGCCATGCGGGAGATTTCGGCGGCCCATTGGGAGACGAGAGAGACGGGACAGATGACGCTAGTTGGGGAGGGGTGAGGTTACTTAGTTGACTGGAAGCGCGAATGGAGACGACTTACAGCGTACTCGCTGCCCAGCCCTCTGCCTTATCTGACTTCTTCGCGCGTCCGTCAACAATACGAGTCAGCGTCTGGATTGTCTTTCCGAGACTGCGTTCTCGTCAGTAAGGTCGTGTCACGCATGATTTCGTGCCCTACTCACCCCATATCATCAGCTAAAATCCCGCCTGTTTTCTTCCCAGTTTCCCGGTCTCGCATCCAATCCCTCCCTAGTACCTGATGAGGCAGCAAAATAATGCCATCCGCGAACCCGTCCACGATTGCCTCGTTCATATCAATCTCAGTCTCGACGTCGTCCTTGCTGTTCATCGTATCCTCCACGAGCGCACGAAGAGCTTTCTCGGCCTCTGCTGCTGACATGCGTGGGTCGTACAGATCACGCTCGTCAGGCTCTTCGAATGTTTCCCACGTGGGGACAACGGCGGGAGCTGGAGGTCGCTTGTTCACGGGGAGTTCGATAGGCGCTGGGACGGCAGTGCGCTGGGGGAGCACTGTGGGCATAGCGCGGTCGAGGGTGGCTAGAATTTGGCTCTTGGGAGGTATACGCGCATCTGCGGCGGATTTTGCGGATCCTTGCGTCGGTCTAGGGTAGATTTAGACGTTGATGGACCGCAAAAATACGCGTGGACAACTTACGCGTCGTCGTTATCTTCGTCTGACGAGATGATGATCGGGCGGGTCCTGTTAGAGTTCTTCGGAGCGGGTACGATGGACGAAGCTCCCGTCGACGAAGACGAGTTCGAGGAAGATATCGACTACTTAGAGTAAGATGTAGGCTACCACGGTCAGGTCGGATCTACTTACAATAACGCTTGGAGATTGGCTTGAAGGTTTCTGACCTGGTTTGTAGAACTCAGGGTACAGGCTTGGATTCTCAAGGAGCTGTTTGCGTCTATGGCACGATAAAGCTCCTGTTGTCGGACTACTTAGTAAATTGGATGTCAGGCTTACCTTGCTTCCATGTCTGAGGAAGTGATTCTGATGAAAGAAAGTAGTTTGGGAGCAAGTTGGGTTTGGCGAGAAACGCGCGAGTGGCACGCGTCTCATTAAGTCAGGTGTCACGTGATCACGTAATACCTTGTTTTCATCTTCGTGAAATCCTCATCGTCATGACTTGACCACACAACGTTAGCTTGAAGGGGAACAAGGATTCAGACAAGGAGATCACTCTATCATCTTTGGACTCAAAATGATCAGGCGATTCCCGCACTTTCGCAGACCTTGGTAGGTGCGATCTTTTACGCCATAAGCCAGGGAAGTTCGGACGCGAGTTATGCAGATGTCGATGCAACCCAATCAGACCAGGCCATCAGAATCTTGAACTGTTCGCGTTGACGTATACGCAACGAATACGGCAAGAGACTGACTATCTTGATTCTTGATACACTCGAATTTTGTGAAAGATCTCTCCTGGCTTTGGGAAGGCTGATGCTGAGTCATTCCGATGCTTTGCATCTCACGGGCTAGTCTAATTACCGCTTTCTACTTTGTCATAGGCCTTGAGGCACGGCGTCCGCCTTGGAATGTTCCTTCCCCCCACGTTGACGCCTTGCCGATTTTAGCCACATCGCTAGATTCGTTGTTTGCGCTACATCCGCATCAGGCTAGGTATCCCAACACCCAGGTTGCAAATGTTTATCGCGTGGGAGATGGTCGATGGTCGACCGAGGGAAGGCAGAAAAGGGAAGAAAGATGGGACGCATTTCGATCGCGACGCGACGCAGTGCGTTCTTATATTCCTTCAGCGTCGGGAACGGCCGCAGAAGCCATGACGTCGCGCGTCCCACCGCTCTTTCCTATTTGGGACGGTCGGCGCGGTTGACCACTACGGACATGAAGTAGTCCACAAAGACCGTTAGCACTGGGTCCCTTTCAGATGAAATATTTGATAGAGTGTGTTGATCTCTCCTCCCCAGAGATGCTTGAAGCTCGAGCGCCTCGAAAGCCTTTGTGGAACTGGCGTTCTATCACTGATGCTGTGGGCGCGATGAGATTGGGCATTCAAATTTTTCAATGACATGCAATCAGCAATCCAAGCGCTAACATTGGCCCGGACAGGGGATCCACGATGTTGATTCGCGTATAATGGGTCTTATTTCCACCACGTCCCCATGTCTTGTTTCAGCTGTGCGGCACGTCTCGCGCTGCACTGAATTGTTAGAAGAGGTACCCAGATGCACTTGGTCCCCTTCTAACCACCAACGGGTGCACGAATGATACGCACGCGTCATGCTCGGCGAGTATTCCATACTCCAAACGTTTGGCGTCCAAGAAGGTATTCCTACCATGAGTTGGCATCTGAAGAGCTTTCGAGAGATATAAAAGCAGAGCGATCCTTGAGAGGGAACCGCAGTGTGCAACAACACCTTTCGACTCTATATCCTCCCCATTTGTTCACTACTTCCTATACATACGAATGGCAGCATACGACACCTCCCTATGTGGTACCGGCGCTTTCACTGGATGGCACGTAGGCCTTCGCTGTGGGCTATCGGGCTATATCATCCGCGATCCCTGGCCGGGGGTTGTTGCCGGCGGGGTACATGAAGACACGAAAAACCTCATGGATACCACTGGGTACACACTCTTTTACGACGGCAAACGGGGTCCCATCAAGTTCCCCAAGAAGGTAAATAAACTGCCCTGTCTTGCTTTTCATACGCCGCGATGCTCAAGCTTGGATGCCCAGGAATTGCGGTGCGCCCGGCAGTGGGGGGATGCATCCCCCGCATCCTGTGGTGTGGGTGCCCACAGATGACGAGGTACTTGACATCCAGGGCTGCGTACGGAAGGTCAGTATATATTGATGCTGTTCATCATGAAATTCCGGTGGCTGATTTATTTTTCGTTGAACGCAGCTCTGTACGTGCGGAGGCCTGTGGAATGAGCGTTCCGGAGCGCTCTCACTGCACGAGCGATCGTGAGCCACTATCTTGGTTTTACAATGTGATACCTAGAAGTAATGACATGATACAGGCCTACAAGATGAGCGGCCACCTTGTACACGACTGGAGGAGATCTGCGACAGCAGAACTCAGCCCGGCGCAAACGGTACCTTCTCCGGCGCGGAACCATGACCAAGTGTCCCCAAATCACATCGTATTGCCTCCGATGCCGGCGTGGCTCCAAGGGAATAGGGATGTGGGTTGTGGTCAATTGGTTAGGTTGCTCGCCGGAAGGTCTATCGGTGCGATATGTGGAGCATTAGTATAGCGCAGGGTTAAACAGTGTACTGAGACTTGCGGGCCTTCGCGATGGGCCGTACTTCGGCTTTGGATTCGACCTCTGTATGGACTACTAGTACGCTATACGCGATCCAAAAAACCAACCGCTAGTGATGCGCAAAGTACAGATAATATTGTACACAGCTCGACCTTCATTTCTTCGAGAGATAGTAACAGCCATCTTCCAATGGCGTTTAGTTGACGGTGTGTTGGTAACGCAAACTTCCTACATTTCTTTTGTCGGCGAGCTCCTTTGCATCCTCGGGATCCCAATCAACATACTTCACCTTAGTCCCAGGGCAGAAGATGAGGCAGTAGGAGGAGCCTTCGAAGTGGAACGAAGGGAGCAAGGCATCTCTTTGAGCGAGAACCGGTCTGTGGCCCAAACGTCACAGCTGCGGCAGATCCTATGGGTACTTCACCCGCGAATTTGATGCAGCGCGGAAGACCGGAAGTTCAAAATCATCGCGGCAGATGGTCAGTTAAAAAGCGCAACTGTGAAAAGCGCGTCCTACCGTGCATCCTACCATTCGCCGAATTTATACCGCATGAGCGTTACGATTCAGATTGTTTGAATGTAGCAAGTTCGTTAAGACCGTCACGCGGGGGCTCTCAAAGCGGTACTTCGTGACGGACCTCCTCATCGGCCTTCCATCTCCCCCGCGAGGCAGCCGTGTTGTCGTGTAGACATGCAGAGGAACACCCTGCCTTCCTCCTGGCACACTTTGACCCGTTCAACTCCGATCATGGCTCGAGGAGGATATAGTACTGCGACACTCTCACAAGGTTGGAGAACGTTTGCGAGACTGGGGCTGATGAGTCTCAATACATTTACACCGCAAACTTTCCTTGACTTAGAGGCCTGAAGTTCATCTTCCTCCTTCATCATTCTGACTTCTTGGGCGTGAATTGTGGACACTTGGTCTAGTTCCGCATTGGAGCTCGCCGACGCTGGTGTAGTATCGTCGGTTTAACATGCATTTCATGATTGAAAAAACAATGTCAAAGCACGGTGCGCGTGCCACGGAAACCCAGGGGAGGTGTGGGGAGAGGTAGATCCAACACAATAGAGCAACGACCTCGCCATGTCGCGCAGTTTCACGACAACCATGCCCTCGGCCGTAAGTTATTTTCGGTGACTGTGAATGTTAATTTGGAGTTCTAAAGGAAAGCAATCAAGTGATTTGAAGGTGGCAATGGAGGTACAAGAGACGACGTATGACAATATTGATTAGGGGGTATTTTCAGAAAGTCCAAATTTTTTGAATCACGAGTGGCGTCCTCTGCGAACGGTGCGCAAGTACGTGAGGCAGAATGTTGCAAAAACCTGGGCATAGAACACGTTAAGGAAGCAGATAAGCTAGATACCGAAAGAGAACTTACGTTGAAGACAATGATGCCGACGAGAATGCCCAAATTACGCCAGTGATGGATATACTCAATGCTAAAGTTATCCGCGAGATACTCGTCGGTAGTGTAATAGGCACAGTATTCGCACGAACTGGTTGCATTCGGGTTCGTGAGATACCCTCCAGCAGCGTCCACGAAAGGTTGCATGTATGCCGAACAAGTAAGACCATCGGGGGGATTCAACGAGACCAGTTCGGTCGGGGAGCAATTCACTTGTTGTGTCCCTATGGCTGATCACCCGAGACCTCAGTGGGTGGTTCTGCGGAGTAGGTAAACATAGGAAAGCACCTTGGCCGAGAAGACCTTCTTCTAAATATGTGAAAGGAGATACGTGGTACATCCATTTCCACCACCCGAGCTGCTTGAAGGGCTGCATGACGCCGTTGCTGTGAAACTATGATTAGTATCCTGCCTGTTTTCGGATGGGCTCATGAATGCATTCGCTTACAAGATGACCACGAAGGCGAACAGTGTGGCAAATATAAGAGAGGCAACAAACGGACTTGGTGCGACTGAAGCGACTGCCTGGCCGATGGTCGTGTAGTATAGAGGGAAGATGACACAATATGTCAAGAAGGTGTAAGCTGCTCGAGTGCTTGGGAATCCAACGATCCAGAACCAAGGGAAGAAGAACAACGAGGAACCGAGGATATTCCATGGAAGCTCAACAATGAGCTGGGATGCTATGAGAGCCGTCCATTTGTACATCCGACTGGGGCGCTCGCGCAATTCGTAAATTGTCCGTACGTCGATGAAGGTTCCCATCAGCTGGTTGACGAGCGGCACACACAGGAACGTGGCAATGAAGATGGCCTGTGATTACGAGGTGAATAATCAGTCAAACGACATCAACCAGCGGCTTGGAATGGACGAACAAAAAGTTTGTTCTGGGTGCCGAGTAAACTGTCATTCATTTGAAAGAATGTGAATCCATTACACAGTCCACCAACGAGGTTTAGAACCAGTTTGGCCAATATATACGTGGGACTCCTCATGTAGGAGGTGAAGCCGCGCTCCACTAGCGTTTTCACTTGGTGAAACCATGATGTTTGATACTCGGCGCGCTTGTTGCTATGTGTAGGTGAATTAGAACAACCGTGGATGTGATCGACGTATGATTGCAGTTCAGCGGATTCTGGAGACTTCTTCCAAATATCGAACCAATCCGTGGTTGCGTGGGATGTCGCACCAGCACCGATCACGTCGAGTGCGTATTCCGCTCTAAGTGCTGATCAGTCAAAATAAGGCCTCTTTGAATGCCAGGTACGCACGGGTTTGCATCGGGGGCACACGGCGGTGCTCCACCTCGCTCGAAGTACTCCAGCATCGTCCTCGAATTTTCCCCGACGTCACCGAAATATACTGTTTGGCCGCCTTTTTGTAATAAAAGCAAGGCATCGAAGAGTTGGAAAAGCTCGGCAGAGGGCTGGTGTATTCTGGAAATAGAAGTGAGTATTCATCTGGAGAACGTGCAGAGACAACACCAACGTGCAGAGAATCGCCTGTCCGCTCAGGGCTAGCCTTCGTAGAACCATAATGATGGCCCATGCTGACTGCGAGTCTAGACCAGTGGTCGGCTCGTCAAGGAAAATCAGTAGCTTCGGCTTGAGGCGATCGGAATCAGTACCGTCAAATTTGAGAGAAGGAAAGATTTACTACCTTCGCAACGAGCTCTACGGCGATGGTCGTGCGCTTTCGATGTTCCATACACAAAGTCCCGACAATCGCATCGGCGTAGTCTTCCAAGCCACACATCTTGAGACACTGATCGACGCTGGTAACAGAGGAGACTGTTAGCATGGTTCAACCCCACTGTGGCATGAGAACCTACTGAGCTTCTTTTTCAGAGATTGAAACATGTTCAGGTTGGCGGAGCTTCGCAGAAAACAGTAAAGCTTCGCGTACTGTGGACTCAGGGGCGTGAATATCCATCTGTTGACAATACCCACTATTTGAAGCTCATATATTAGTACCCAGCTCCTGAGATTTCAGCGATCACCCACGTCTGTCCCCTGAAATCCTCAGGGAGGGGCTGACCGCCGAGCAATAAGTCCCCTCGTACAACACCAGCCCCTGAGCGCTGCGAGAGTACATTCAAGAGGGTGGTCTGGGCCAGAACGAAGGTCTAAGACGTCTTCGAGATGAAACCAAGATAGCACTTACCTTGCCAGCCCCAGACTCGCCCATGAGTGCAGTGAGTTTACCAGGGGCAACAAATCCAGACACGTCATCCAGGAGTCTACGGTGCTCCCCACCAGCAATAAGTACGTCGTATTGCACATGGCTCCAGGAAAAGACTTTGATCTCTGTATCCTTCTCCGAGGATTCGAGGCCCCCGGTGAAATCACCCATCACCCTTGAGGGTAAAGGATGGCTAAATGCGGAATTAGCCTTCTCCTCATCGTTTGCTCTCGTGACTCCATGTAGCACCGCGGAGTCACTCGGCTTGAACGATACGATTTCGGTCTTAACGGCCAATGCAGTGTTGAGCGTTGTCATCACAAGGAACAGCGCGAAGAGTCCCGTGGCGAAGCCGCACCCAATCGCGTAATCCTGATACAGGCGACATTAGCATTGGAATCGACCAATTCCGATAAATGCAACCCACCCTCCACAGATGACCATACGAATAGTTGTACATCAACTCCGTAAAACGATTACCGTCCACTGTGAGCGACCCTGGTTGAGAACCCACAGCGACACAAACTTGATTTGCCAGAGAAACGTTCTCATAGCCGGGGCCTTGGGGGACTAGGTTCGAGCAAGTTGCATTCATCGTGTGAAATTCGTTGACCAGCAATGCCTCAAATCCGTATCGTATGGGCTGTTGCGAGAAAGTTAGCTGGGGAAGTAAACTATGTCTTCAAACTGACGTTAATATCCCCAATCCACCTCAGGCCTCCAGGAAGAGTTGGGCGCGGAACCGTATAGCCAGCGTATAACGACATGAGGAGGATTACGATTCCCGCTAGGGATATAGCAGCAGGCCGGGTTTTGAAGCAAGCGGCAATCGTCCTGAAGAGCGACTTCATCGTCATGACCGACGTAAAGACGAATAAAAAGAAGGTACTGGTGAATGCCATCGTTAACGTCAGGGAATGAGTATGAATGTGCTGTACGCACAAGAATTGCTTGGCAGTGTGCTGGAGGCCAACCAAAAAATATACGATGACGCAAAACAAGAGCTGTGTTAAGATCGTCACTGGAATATCGGCAAGCGTGTACGCGAAACTCTCGAGGAATGGATAATACATTGCTGCTTTCCTGTGGCGGATTACGATTGGCCGCTGGGAATACAACGCTGGGATTTCCGCTTTTGCAGCAAGTGCGCCAGTGAATAAGGAGCTGAAGAAACTTAGTAAACTTTTTGAACAAGAAAGTAATATGCCTACAAAAATAAGATTCCTCCTCTTGGGAAGAGTCCAGCTGTTGTGACAGGTAACTTCATGAAAACTGTACCGAGGATGAAAGACTGGAATAATCGCGTGCTAGAAAACACATCAAGGCGAAGATCAAGCACTATGAACAACCGCCACGTACACTATTTGCGCCAGCTGAGCGGTAGAATCGCCCCTGAGGATTTGAATACGGCGCTGCAACAGCGCCATCAGCTGCATGGCGATGGAAATCGTGTGCCCACGACCGCCCAGTGCATGCTTAGACCGCTCCTGAGCAACGCTATGCTGGTAGCTTGCTTTGTGCTCAGAGTTGTTAACGTTTTTGGATATGTACTCTTGTACGAAATCGCGATTGAGCTTTCCGAGGTGAGAGGTCCGAAAATAAGCAGCCATTGCTTCTGCGGTGCGGGGAACGACCTCCTCGTAGCCATCTCGGATCTTTCTAGCGTGTGGATCGGTGACTGACGGGTGTCTGAGAAATGGCAATAGACCCGGATAAGACTAGATACCTACCCGCTACGAGGAAGTCTGCTGTGGTTTGACGATTGTGTGGCTCGTAACCCATATCCACGAAGTATTGGCGAGCAGCTTTGACTGGTCCGTAGTAGACCATCTTCCCTTCCGCAATGACGCAAACTTTATCGAAGAGATCGTATAGTTGTTCCCCAGCTTGATATATGGCCGCGATCGTCGTCATGCGAGACATATCTGTCAAGGTCCGGAATATTCGGATGAGGTCGGATGCAGTGGAAGAATCAAGCCCTCTGGTAGGACTATTCCAATGGTAAGTGGGGCGCAGGTGTGGACTTTGCGAGAAAGACTGGCCTGTCCCAGACCGCAATCTTTGGGTTGCACGCCAGTACTTCTGCGATAGAAACGCGCTTTCTCTCACCGCCTGAGATACCACGGACTGATTCGTTCCCGACTAGCGTGTGTCGGGCGTGGCTAAGGCCCAGGACTCTCATCAGTGTATCGGTGACTTCGTGAATATGCTGGTCCTGTGCATGACTGCGAGATGTGCATGTCCTTGCTGCGAAGTTTAGCGTCTGCTGCACTGACAACGTAGGAAAATGTATATCTTCCTCGGGACAAAACATTACGTCGCCTCTGAAATTTTCTTCAACCTCTCGCGATGTGAGACTGTCATAGCAGACTTCGCCATTAACTCGGAGAGAGCGTTCTCGATGGTTGGCCAGAGTCTTGAGAAACGTAGTACATCCTGACCCCGGGCGACCAAGAACGACTACGCAAACGAAATCGATATTTCAGCCATCACCTTCAAGGTGTATAACTTATCACTTACGGAGCATCTCTCCCGGGGCAACGACACCTTCAAAGCCGGACAAGATGGCCCGGTGTTGTGGATGACGCGCTCGATTTATTCCTTCCACCACTCGTACGGGGTTGAGAGCAGAACCAATGGTTGGCTGCAGTGCAACGCAGGCGCCTTGAACATTGACTTCGAGGTCCTTGAACACGATTCCCAGTTCACGGTTTTGACCGTCCTGACTCTGGCTGTTGCGAGATTGTAGGTTTGATAGGGTGATCGTTGTAGAATAAGAGACGACCTACCGTTGGCGGGTCAAGTTAGTGAGCGCATCCTGAAAGTTGGCACTATCATCCTGTTTTGCATTGGGCGAAGAGCTTGTGCAACCTGCGAGAACCATCACTGGTGTTGCGGATGGGTCGAGCTAGATGTCAGTATAGCCTATACCAGCGCGATGAGACGGGGTGGGTGAACACGAGGCGGTTTGCCTCCGAGCAAAAAAGAACATGAGAAGCGCCATAGGATGTACTCCTACCAAATAAGTGGACACGCGTAGCAGCTGTCTCCTGGCGGGGGCTTGTTCGGATCACTCAGAGCTTGACAGAACATCAATGTTACCTTGACATTACCTGGCCAAGTAGATCCCGGGCCTTTCGCAGAACCAATTATCAGCATACATTGTTCGTCGCAGGATATCGCAAGGCCAGACTCCCGAACAGCCACAGTGTGCTGGAGCTAATTCATACCAAGTACGGCAACCGTCGCGAGAGCTGCCCCGCCACCGGCTGCGAATGCTTCTCGGTGAACCTGAGACTCAGGAGCATAGATGAATTCTGATGGCGGCTGGCCCATCATCCGGGTAGACTCTGTACTGGCAACCAAATGACATGATGTTGGGGTGATGATGGTGGTTAGGAACATGACGCCACTGTCCGAGAACTTGTCGGGACCCGGATTGAAGCTTGAAGTCTTAAACACGGCGCGACGCGACCGTAGTACTACCTTACGCCCATCAAATCACCCGAAAAGGCAATTCACAGACAGCCGTGGCATACTTTACCATACCGTTTCAGGCTTGAGCGGTAGTTGGAGGCCTCAGCTCACTCCACCTGGTCCTCTAAGAGGAGTCTAAGTGAGCCATGAGTCCATTCATCACCAATTCACATAGTAAATGCCAGCGTATATGAATGTCCGGACTAACCCAACTTCGCATCAACCTCCCATTTCGCAAGCCCAGACAATCATAGCTGTTTGCATCTAGCTAAGTTAGCCTAGGCCGCAAGCCAAATATACGAGTTCATCTGTCAAACCGTGCGGCCTATTATTCGAGCTCGTAGCTTCGAATTCGCAGTCTGGTCTCGCATCATCGGTTTGCTCCGACCTGAGAGGTCAAATGAGAGGCCGTTTTGGATACATATGTTGCCTTTACTATCGATGACGAGGTGGTTGAGTTATGGCGGGTGGTTGCTGAGGGCGATCCACCTGTTGGCACCAACCAAGTATCGTTCGCGGCGCCACGGTGCGAAGAGAAGGTTGGAGGCGGACGCGTGGCCTATGGTTGAGCGCTTCAGACTTGTAGCAAGGGATGGGTCTCGGACATCGCAATAAGCCTTAGAAAGGGTCTGAATCTATTGAGTTATGTGTATGAAAGATGCCAGTCGCAGATGAGTCTCTGTCTTCACGGCCGTTGACGTGACGCAATATGCAAGGTCCAGGCTCAGCGGGCTTTCATGGCCGCTGCATTCGTACGTGAAAGACCACATGATTAGAACGTTGTGAGGAACTGGTGATAGGCAGGCAATGTGTGAGCACGGGCCGAACTTTGAGGGTAATGCTGAGCACAGTGACCCCAGCACGCCAGACTTCCATTACCCAGTGCCATTTTAGGGGCCCACCATTATGCTTCGTCACGCAGATGCCGCATGATATTGAGCGTGTGTTTGCGTCAGCGAAGTCGTGGAGCTCTGGATATGATGCGGATCCGACAGTTGCCGATGCAACGAGGACTCGAAGCCAAGTCGCAGTTTTACCTTACCACAGCTAGATGAATTGCTAATACCAACCACCTCGGTGAAATTGCTCCTTCCCCTCTGAAACGAGACTCACTGGGCGGTACTTGGATACGCCCGGCGTCCTCAATTAAGCCAGAAATTCGAGGAAGTTATCTGCGGGGGTTCGGAAGGGCAGCCTGGTGCCTTGATTAATTTACATCAAAGCTGTATAGGATGGTGGCCATTCCGACGTGGTGACCGCAGTGAGGTTCATGTAACTCGGTCTTTGGGTAAAGGGTGCGAGGTGCACGGAGGATAGTGAAGCGTGGTAGTGATATCATCGGAGGCGCTTGGGTGCACTGCAGTGCCTGCATGCAGATCCCTGGTGGCGGATGCCGTCTTTGATGAGTGAGTACCTGTGCATCAGTTACGGTAAATCTAAGGGACGCCGAGGGCACTGGTGCATGAAGGTTAATTTGTGCCTTGCTTAAAGGGCTTGAATCGCTTGTCACATCTGCGCAATTGGCAGATTGCAACAGCCAGAGGAGTCCAAAGGATCCTTAGATGAGGAACATACGTGAGTTACTGCATGGATGTAACTTGAGGGGTTCGGCGCTCAGCAACATCCGGATCACAGAGGAGGTTAGGGGTCTGGACAACCATGGTTCTCTTGAGACAATGAGCGTTAACTCACCCACGTCACGGGCCGCATGGTCATCTTCATGCTCAGTGCACTGGCAGGGTGCAGGTACTCGGAGGGAAGTAGGCCAGGTGAAAACAACGGCATGCAGTCCGTGTCCATCGGTGGTGGCCTTCGAGTTCTAGGACCTCTGAGGGAGCTTCGAAGATTCATCATGGTGGCCAGCAATGTCGGAGTCGGCGTAAGACGGAAGCAAAAATCGATAGCAACCAACACTCTGGCTTCTGCTTTCATCAACGGCCTTTCCGTCGTAGCGCTGGTCAGACAGGAATAACAGCCAGGCTATGCACCAACTATAAATGACATCTTGGCCGCCATCAGGATCACTGCCCGGCAAATGTGAACTGAGAAAGCGAAGAGACAAAAATGAGCATGAATGACACGTTTTTACGGAAGGCCAAGATTAGCTTCCGGTACCTTGATCAGCCTCGAGGCATCATTGGACTGGTCAGCGTTTTGTGGGCGTTCATCTTTCAGCCTGACGGGGCCTGCAGGGTTTCAACTTTTCATCCCTGCTATCAACAACGCCCACACTCCAACTCTCGCAGTTTTTTCTTTCCCTTCGCCGGTCCTTCATTGACCTGACCATCCGTGTTCACGATGGCTCAAGCCCCAGTATCTGCACAGGCGAGTACCTGTTCGTTATCACCGTCGTCCTCGCAATGGCTCGCTTGCCTCGAGCCGGACCGATGCTCATTCATACATTCCACAGGGCCGCAAGCGTGCATCCATACCGGGCTCGATGCTGTCGCCACCGATACCAAGCACATCGATGCATGGGTCGCGACCCTTGCGCTCCTCCCCACTGGCAGGGCCTGGCTTTTCGACGTTGCCTTCAATTATCTCTGAGTCCTCTGAGGATTCACACGACGAAGCTTTCGGTGAGAGTTCGAATGGACACGCACGTTCCCCGTCATCCTCTGTCGCGTCCCACGCTCTGTCAGCGACGGGATCCGGGTATGACACAGGGTACGGGTCAGGCAATGGGTCAATATTGGCAGAAGGAGAGGCAAGCACATCTTCGTTTTCGTTATCTGTCAGTGGCAACGGGACGGCCTCGTCACAAGGTCATGGAAATGGCCAGAGCTATCGCCCACCACCTGCGCGCTTATCGAAATCAGCGGGGGCTATCCCTACTCTTGGTTTCTTCCGCCGTACGTCCACCTCTGGAACTCTTGGGAACGAGGCATCGATATCGGCGCAACCTGTACCTCCGCCACGGGCACGCACGAGGTCTCATGAACATTCGCGCTCCGCATCACTTCCTGCACGATCGCTGGTTCCGCCACAGGAATCTGGGATCCCTCAGACGTATTCGCCAGCTTCGTCGCGCCCGACTTCCCCAGCTTCTTCTTCTACACACCGATCTACCAAATCCTCCCACCAAGAAGGTCAGAATGGAAAGCAGTCGCCTTCTACGGCACGTGATCCCGCCGAAAATTGGCTCTCGTCTTCCCCTTTTGGGCCTGCGATGACCCCGAGGTTTTCCAGGCTTGCAATGGCATCTCCTGCAGTGGTGATGCCCCTCAGTGCGAAAGAGTACCGGAAACAAAAGGCCGGAGGGGCGGATGGGAAAGGCAAGGAGAAAGGACGTCCGATATCGACCAATCATGTTAGTTTCGCGGATAGCACGGGTAGGAGGGCATCAATGCCCCTGCTCCCAAGGCCTAGTGTTTTACCGCCTCCTGAGATCCTGAGATCAGAGACTCCGACTCCGTCTGTGTCTCTTCCTTCGGCTGACCCATCTTTTCCCCAACCCGATCCCCAGCGTACATCCCGATCTCGTTCTCCCCCACCCCCGGTGCCAGTGCGTTCTGAGCCGAAGACTCGGCCCCCCTCACCTCCATCCTCGAACCAGCACCCATCTTCGCCAAAGCACGCTCGTACTTGCTTAACCACTCGTCGAACCCCTTCACCACCCCTGGGTGCACACACACTCTCACCGAAGTCCTCCGCCAACACGTTCTTCTCATTCGCATCATCTTCCTCAGAGGATGAAGTGGCCTTCCCCGCCAACGGTATGAATAGCGGTACCTCTGGCCCAGCTGCATCACTCGCTGACAGCGGAGAAGCGGACGCAATCCCGCCAGCCCGCCCACGTCCTCGTCCCCGTCGACGAAGATCATTCCCTGACCGCCGCTCAGGAGGGGCGAGACTCAGCTTGGTGGATGCGATGAATCGCCTCTCTCAGGAAGGCTCCTTTAACCGGCTTTCGGTGGTATCGCAGACGAGCGCTATGAACCGCCTTTCTGTGCTCTCTCAAGCGAGCGGGAACACGCTGTTTTATGACTTTGCAGAGGCGGAGCTGGAGAACGAGGCTGGCGAGAACCAGCGAGCCTCGGTGCTGCGTACACAGAGCCTCGAAGACCTCTCATCCACGCTTGCACGGACGGGAATCGAGGTCGTCGAGCGGGATGCAGATGAAGATGGAAAGCGGGGAGTGCGCGTTGTGCGCATCTCGGATAATGTCGAGGTGTCGGGCCCGATTCCGGCGCCGCGCAGACGAAAGCTGACTAAATCGCGTCCTCCACCTCCGCCTGTGCGGGAGTCGGTCGCCCCGCCTACACGTGGGTCAACTCTCCTCCCGTGGATTTCGCGAGGATTGGGTGAGGGAAAGGGGACGCATGGAGGAAGGGCGAGTGGTGAGGTTGCGTCGCCCGCGAAGGAACATGCTGGGAATTCCCCGAGTAAGCCTACGGGGCCGACGTTTGCGAATGGCGGTCCTTCTAGTCTTGCACCGATCTCAGAGGGTCACGCATCTCTTATGGACACAGCTGAGGTTGTTCCTTCTTCCCCCAAGGACATCGTCAGCGAGCTTCCCGCCCCCGAGGCAGATAGCACGCCGCCTTCGGCACCACCCAAGAGAGGACGAAGGTTCAGTTTCCAGTTCATTCCGGCACCTTCATTCCACAGGATGAAGCGGGACAAGTCGAAGACCGTACCCGACCCCTCTACTTCTTTGTCCAAGTTGGGCTCAGAAGAAGGCAAGAAAGGGAAGACGAAGGGGAAGAAAGGCGTCGAGAGCGGATTTGGGACGGACAGTACGGGCACGGGCACACTGACACCAGGCAGTCAGAGCACGCTGGTGCCTGCTTCGACCCCTTCTGCAGTTTCTGCCTCCTCTCTCCACACGCCATCTATGCCCTCTATACCATCCCTCAGAGAAAGTGCTTCTGCTGTTCCTACTCCCAAACCCATGATCCTTGGACAGGGAGCGCCGAATGACCTTGCCTTTTCTCATAGCTTCAGCACTATTGGTGGAGACTCCACTCCCAGTCTCACCACAAGTGGGAGTACGACAGCGTCTTCGAGCCTCCCATCTTTCGTACGTCTCCCGACGGACGCCTTTGTCCGAAAGCCTTCTCAGCTTAAGGAGTGCTTCACTGACACGTCTGAGGACGATGTGGACGGTGCCACTGGTACCCATATTTGCCCGGGACATTATCGAGATCGCATTGAATTGTTGGCGGACGCCGTGGGCAGCGGTATCTTAAATCCTCGTCCACCGTCTCGTCCTGTTTCCTCAAGTTCCACCGCAACTACTGCGACCTACACCTCATATGTGTCATTCAGCACTGTACCACCCGCCTCCACACCTTCCTCATCATCGACGCCCTCCGTCAGCGAACAAGAATCACAGTCAGTTCTGCGGCATCCTTTCGACGAAATGCACCCGTGCGCGATGTGTGGGCACCCGATGCCTGTTGCAAAGGCCACGGGAGGCGAACAGGATAGCTTGCACCCGATGTTCACTGTTCCTCTCGTCACCATCACCGCTTCCTCCGCCTCGCAGGTCAACCTTCCCTTAACTACAGTATCCCCCGCTCGGTCTTCTGCCTCTCAGCCCACTGCGAAGACGCCAGGTCGGGGCACATCGTCCGCTGTGTTCATTCCCGCTCCTGCACCGAACCAAAGACCGAGTACGAAGAATAGCAATAGGCATTCGACGTCTCCTCTGTCTAATAAGGTCTCGAGTACGCCCGCGAAATCCGCCGCTCATCCTGTGGCTGTTGTCACGCCCGCCAACGCTTTCCACTCGCCTTCGCCCTCACCCTCACCCAGACTCAGACGTCCTCGCCCGCAGACCGCGCCGGCGGGAACAGGCGACGCCGCGCTCAAGTTCGCAGAGGCAATGCGAGTGCGCGAGTTGGTCGCGGGGAGTGCGGGTGCTGGGACGGATACCAAGCTTGATCAAGGTGTAGTGGAGCTCAAGGCCGAGCGGGTTGTCAAGAGTGGCGCTGGTGAATCAAAGTTGAAAGCGGTGTTGAGGGGTTGGTTGGGGAGGGCATGAACGGTTGTATGGTGAGTGCTCTTTTCTCCTTCCTTGGTTTGGGTTTTGTTTTCTTGTTGGGTTGATCTTAGTGTGGGTTTCTTCGCTGTCTGTTTGTTCTTGGGTTTGCTTGATTTCGTGTTTCACTTGTTGAATGATCTCTCCACGCGTGGACTAACATAATTCGGCTTCATGTGACGCAAGGTCGCTGTCCGTCTTATGCTGATGAAGGACTGTCGAAAATATCTATGATTGCCGTTCTTATGATACCCTGGGTACTCTTGGTGCTGATAGACTCCTACGTTATTTTCTGTTTCTTGGTTATTTGCTTCCGTCATGATGTATTATGTTTTTGGTGGTATATGGGATTGGATAGGGGTCGATCACTGCAGGGGTTGATATGTTTTATGATCAACAGTTCCTCATGATTACTCCAAAGAAACGAAATTGGTTTACTCTACAGCAGCGCTGATGGTCGCAAGGCATCAGAGTAGTAATAGAAGGGGTACAAACATGAACTATAGAAAATGATGTACAGCACCCCCCGATGAACGGCACAAAGTCGCGATCTACCGGCGTTGCAACAAGTTCTGACAAGAGAAGCTGGAGTTCGATTGCGTATTGATATCTCAGATTTTTTGCAGCTAGAATCTCGGTTGCGAGTCAAAGTCTGTCGGGGACATCGTTCGAATTCGTCGAAACCTAATCCAAAAAAAAAGTGTAAGAGGACCGAGACTACTGTCCGCTTAAGCCATTACACCAAAAGGCAGTAATACTGAATACTTAATATTCAGTATCGCAGGTAGTGGCACAACTGTGTCGTCAGTCAAGGCATCCAAATTCAGTTCATTAGCCCCTGTGTCCAGTACTACAACCATATTCCGTCGACTTGACGGGAGTAAGTTATTTACTGCTGCTAACCCCGAGTTCAAGCCCCTCAGATACTCCACTTTTGACAGCTCCATTCAGACAAGTAGAGATCTCTCGAGCAAGTATATCGTGCACTTTTGTGGTTGGATGCAAATGATCTATCCAGATCCCGCCAAACTTCGCGTTCGCATCAAATCCATAAGAAGCTGCGTCATCCAAAATGCGAGTAAACGTATCCCAGGAGGAGAAAATCATCACAGAAGCACCATCGTGAGCAAGAGCAAATTTTTGAGCAGCGTCACGCAAAGCCGTGTTCCACGCGGGATGAATGGTAGGCTTAAGCAGCTTACTTTTGAGTCCTGCAATGTTAAACAGTTGTTGAAATCAATGGATTAGACAAGTTATGACGGGGGTCAACAGACCTGCGGGCGATCTTTTGATTGGAGGTACATCAACAAAGAGAAAGTTCCGGGCACCAGCCTGATAGAGCTTCTCTTGGGCCACGAAGAGGGCTCGTACAACATCAACAACACCGTTTGGCTCGGAAACAAACCTTGGTTTGCACGATCGTTTGGATCAGATGATAACGGAACCACAAATGAGTCAGACTCACGCGCAATCATTGATCCCAACCCATGTCACTAGAACAAGAGGTCAGAGATCGGATTACTCGCGAACTCATAGATACCAAGCCAAAGAGCATTTACCAAACAAACTGCTCTCTGCTGTCCAAGCAGCCCAACTGGGCTTGCTACCGATCTGAGATATGAATTGGTTCGATATTTGGCTCTCAACGTCCGGCACTCTTGCCCCGCTCTTTGCAAAGTCAAAAACGATCAGCGGCGAGTCGCTACCCCGAGACTCGGAGGCTTTTACACCTGGTATCAGTGCAGAAAAGCCGCGCCGTTTCGTGCCCTGGACGTAATTCGCGCCCGGAGAGTACTTTGTGATGAGGTGGCCGACCCAATTGGGGTCCCTTGCGCCAGTGAGATGAGGAGGTCGGTATGGTAATCCCGGAAAAGGGATTCCCAGTGGATTAGCTGGTGTGGGATGTGGGTCGGTGCCCACGGAGTACCCAACGGTACAATACGAGCCTCCACTGCAGGTCGCAGACATTCACTCTGTGACCTAGATGATCATGGGATCAACAACGACAAGTACTTACAAGACCATCAAGTGCGTGATTCCGCCGAACCCTGGCCATGTTGAGGTCAGCTGTACTACTCTTGAGGTGAACTCTGGTGTGGACGCTGACTCGGACATCAGGTTGTTATGCTCTCGAACGAGTATGTATGGGGCTATGAGCCGTCGCAGGTTGGTGTCGAGCTTCCCAAACTCCGCGGCGTTTGATCTTCGACATTCTTATTTCGTCACCACCAAACAAATTCCCCTTCTCGGCGAGCAATCCAGCGCTTTGATCACACGTCTCGAGGGTTTGGCGCATAATCATCTCTACAACTCCTTCGTTCAAGTTATGGACACACGTCCCTATCGCACAGTCGATCCACACACTCCGATGTTTTCTCCAAAATTCATTGGGATTCATTGGCACTTCCCATTTTCATCATTGTCTATCCTTGGCCAGGGCCTCGACCATCCCTACATCCCCTTCGGAACACTGAATGCCCAGCTCAACACTTTACTCGGAGCAGAGACGGAACGCGCCTGCATTGCATACCCTCATCGTGGAAAATATGCCGACCTCTATGTTTGTAGCAAGACAGCACGGCGGTGCCAGTGCTCAGTGTGTGCCACTTAATCTCACAGCGGCGGTGCTGAAAATTTCGGGAGACGTTGAGCTGGTCTCAATATTAGGTTTCGGCTCGTTCGTTCGCAGCCTAACAACGCTTGTGCTGCATGGACCAGTTGTCGATTTCGAGCGACCACTACAGTCGGGTTTCCGCTCGACTCCCAGCCGCAGGCAGAGATGCGCACCTTTAAATCTACATCTCCTCTTGCCCTCAAGAATATTAATGAGTCTTTGCGGCCGACCAACGCATTTTCCCATTCATCATCCGCCTTCACCCTCTTTCATCTCCTCGCTTCCCTCGCCTATGCAGCCGACAGGTGGTTAGAGGCAAGAAGGGTGGTTGGAATCAGTGTGCCAAGAGTGGGAGTGACAGCCATGTAATTTCCTCACAGTGCTCGCACGAGTCCATGCTATTCTGTACAAGTACAGTTACAGTACAGGCCAAGAACATGCGCCATCAAGGGTGCCAAGTAGCCAATGCACGGAATTGGGTACGGGTTAGAGGCGTAAGATCGCGAAATAAAGCTGGAGACCGGGAACGCCCGTGAATTGAACGAGAAGGAACATTGATCCTATACACATCAGACGTTTACGATTCACGAACGCCTTGCTTTGCTATAGCCGTCAAGTGCGTTACATAGTTGCAGTAGATGCTTCCGAAGACGGTTAATTTCAGACCGGTAGCCCTGTAGCAACACGAAGGTGTGTTAGTGGACAAACTGACGGCGCCGGTTCAAAACAAACCTGGTGTATTACGGACTGCCCATCCTTGAGATAAAGGACAAATATGTCGTGCTCTCTTTGCAGCTGCATCCTATGGTCAAAGAACGGGTCACTTGCGGTGCGCGACAACTAACCTCTCCAAAGATGATACCGAAGATACCAATACGTTCCGAGAATACACGCAAATCCCGAAGGAGGCCATCCACAAGGACAGGTAGAGCCGCCAGCCGACTGAGGTCAACAGTCGGGTTGGGATTTGGACGCTTACGCTCAGCCTCCATTTGCGCACTGAGAGGACATTCATCTGGCCCCGGTGGAGGAGTCAGGCAAGAGAATGAGGACCAAATTATGTCCTCGGCGAATTTTTCAACACTAAGGGCGTAGTTACTGCGCCGCAGGCGGTCAGCGGTCATTTCAGCAAAGAGTAAAATTTCCTTACGTCGTAGACAAGATGACCGTCCCAAACACACTTCGGGGAGATACTGCGTTTGAGGGCCGAGAAAGGGGTACTGTATTGGGCTTGGGGTACGGTTTGAGTACCCGGAGCCTTTCAAAGGCGGGAAAACGACATACAGGGTCTGTTTGTCTGTGAATGTCACTGGCAAAATTAACCCTCGAGACCATATGAAGCGGTGTAAGCACTTTACTGTTCCATCCGGGGAATTTTTGTGAGTACCCCTGTATCCTCGATTTCTCTCCTCCTTTTGGAGCTTGAAGTGTAGGATTCCCGATAGATCATCCGAGAAAAATTCGACAGATCCGCGAGGAGGGAGTCAAAAGCATGCTTTTGACCAGCGACTAATTGCCCTTTCTCCCTCATCACCTGCAACGCGAGAATCACAAGGATAGTCATGTGCGGTGATCTGAAGAACTCACTTTCCAGGCGCCGGTCAACTCATCCATCCTGGCTTGTGCCGTGATATCCGGCTCCGCAAGGAAATCAAGGATGTTCTCGTTGAATTCTAAGCTTGTTTTATTGTCAGTCTGATATGCACTGAAGAATTTCTTACCTTTGACAGCGCCCAGGGCGATGCTGGCATTCTGTCTCGAGCCCCAAAGCAACGACTCGAAGGTCTGTGCGGACGGCGTCTATGCTCAGACAGTGGTATCTACTTAGAGTGAGCAACACAAACCTGGCAGAAGACCAAAACCGACTCCTGGCTTTCGAAGGCGGTCATGGATAAAATATTGTGCATATTATAAAACCGCCCATCAAGTGACTGCCCGTCCAAAATGAGGGCTTGGATTTCGACAGCCAAACGACGGGAATCATTAAAGGGCCTAGCTGCTGCAGGATGCTCGCCCGGTGTCCTGCTTTACCTTCTCAACAATCCTCAGGAAATATAGGATACACATACTGTAAAGCAGGACCCACTGCTAGGGAATACGGAGGAGGGTTATTGTCTGACATGAAAACGAGAATGGGAAATAACTCGAGTAAGGAGCTTGTGAGGAACAAGTCTTCTGTCGCAATAAGAGGGGGGCATAGTTATCTGTGCCCCATTGATACGTTCACTAGCCTCCCCCCTCGAAAACCCGGCGTGCCATGATCTCCTCGGTTTCAGCCGCTCCTGATCCATCTTCTGAGAAACGTGTGATCGAAGCATCCTCGTTCTTGATCAGAACGTAGTAGACTGGTGACTAAATCCGTCTATGAGGCAAGCCGTCATAGAGAGAGAGTCGACGGTAATAGTATTGGTCACGGGTCTAAGAACATACCTAGGTGTCCTTGGTTAATGTGACGGGTCAAAAAGGAGTCAAAGTTTGCTCCCAAATGACGACTAACTGTCTCTAACTGCGCAGCTGTTTCTTCTATCTTCGTGAGGCAGGGTCCAGTCTTTAGGCAATTTCAGACGCGATCGTGATCGCCGCGCCTCCGCTCTTTCATGTCCACTCAATTTGCATGCAGCTCATTGCAAACAGTGCCCAATGCCGATAAATACCACGACGCCCGATAGGATGGTTCACAAAGGCCGTACCCAACCACCTGCTGCCAAAGTGACATGTCAACTGCATCCTTAAATTCTCCTTTACCACGGGTGCTTGCATTTCTTGCACCTGCACGAGCTCCTCCGCCCTACACCAGAGAGATACCTGCAGGCGCCACATCCCGGACGAACAACAACCTTCGCGGCACCCTCCACGGCACCCTCCAGGATCTGACAGCGACAGCTCGCGATTCTTCTGCCCAAAATGCTCTCCTCGAAGACATTGAACGGCTTTCCACAGCAGCGCTTACCATCGACCAAGCGTTTCATGACGTCGGGCAGAAGCTAGCTAAGGCAAAGAAGGAACAACACCGATGTGCGGACCTATGCCAAACATGCTCCAATCTGGAGACTCAATGGAGCCAGCATCGTCGAGTGTGTGTTTGGGTTTTCGGTGGTGCGCATATAGCTGACGGCCGGAAAGACCTATCAACAACTCCTTTGGCGCTCTAGACGGGCTGCTGGAGAAGCTCGAGGTGCAGTTGATGGTATGCCTTGTATATTTTTACCGGCTTCTGTTAGTGCCTGCTTATTCTTTTATGTAGATTTTTGCGAAATCATCTTGCCTTCGTTGCTCAATCCAACTGTGGCCCCCGGACGAAAACAAGAAATCCTCCGAAAGCAAATAGAGGTAGCTAGGCTACGGGCGTATGTCATGATCTAATGCCTTACACGTCTACTCTTTTGTAGGAACTTAGGGATAGATCGAGGACGTCGGAGGGTCTATCGCAAGAATGTAAGACATCACTTTGACTTGTGTCCTTTCGCTTTTCGGGTTGATGGGGTTTAAGTCAATGACTTTGGCAGAACTTTGGACGCATTCATCTCCGATTTCTCTCAGATTGTAGAGGACATTGGCCTTCATGAACAAACCGAAAAAGTTCGTATCCTGGTCAACAGGTTCCGTCCTGCAAAGTATACGATGGATATGTGGGTGTCATGGTCAATGTTACTCCCTCGATCTCATCCTCCTTTTGACCAGAATCTGCGAAGAGGTCAGGTCACATTTCCCAGCGAGCGAGCGGGTGTGGTCTGACATCGTCAAAAGGTGAAACAGCTGTCCTGGAAATTGGCTGGGGATGTCGTATTGACTGGTGTTGCGACTCTGCTTGCGATCGTGGCTCCGGTGTGGTGGGCAATGCTCACCGAAGTTATAGTGAGCAAATTACAGATATGTGCATTGCTAATTGTGACCAAATGTTCTGCTATGTTTTGAAGGTTGCTGGGATGGGTGGGTGTTCTGCCAAGGACTCGTGTGTTCAGCTTTTGGATGGGCTGAGGAGGCGGGATGGTAAGTACCCCTGTGTTAAGACACTGTTTGACTTTCTGAGAGTGGTGTCTCAAGTGGCGACGCGGGAATACAACGCGATAAAAAACGAGTACGACGCAGAACAGGGACGCCTTAATCAGATGGTCAAGCTGGAGTCGACACTCCGTGATTCAAGGCCAGTCGTCCATGATGTAACCACAAAGCTCGGTGCTTTTGCATCGGTGTGGGCTGCGGTACGTATCTGGTTGTTTCCAAAAAGTGTCAGTATTCTAAATGGCCGGGTTTGTCCGCAGATCGCTGCAGACCTCCGTTCAATCGAGGCTGGGCTAGGTTTTGCGAATCCCACGTCGCAGGTGAGGAAGAGAGCATCTCCTTTGTGCGTGGCTGACACGGTGATCAATGGTTAGCTGTTCGTTCGACGTATTGAAAGGCTACAAAGGCTATACGGATACCTATCCCAAGCTCTCCGCTATTATGAGGTTACGGTTCAGTTGCATGAAGGGCAGACGACGGGGTGATTGGTAGGGTATATGCCATGGTCCAAATATCTTTGATTTGCAGGATTATGATCTCGGAAGGTGATTTTGTGTCGTTCGCGCACCCATGCGCGCTATGATATCACACCTGTACCAGTAGCTTTAGTGCATCAAATGTTGTGTTAAGAGGTTTTGCTGTTTTGATGTTGATCTATGATAAACTTTGGTCACGATGGGCTCCTTAGAGGCACGATCACGCTTCCCCCCGGCCTGCAATGTTGTACACCCTCCGATGATTACAGTCATGATTACTCCAAAGTAACAAGATCGGTTTGCTTTCCAGAAGCCGAGGTTCGATTGTGTACCGCTATGTCAGATTCGTCGCAGCTAGAATCTCGGTAGCGAGTCGAGGTCTGTCGGGGAGCGGGAAACGGATTGACGGATCGCGGCAAGGTAAGCTAATGGGGCGGTGAGATTGGCGCAACTAGGCTAGGCTGGGGTCTCGGAGATCATCCTTGGATTATTACAGTGAGCGCGTGAACTCATGCATGGGTCCCCATCTTCTCTCAGCCGCCGATATAGGCTAGCCGCCCAGGATATGGGTTCATATTGCCAAGGTCCAGTGCCTCAGGGGCAATAGCACTAGGGGTAGATGACACTGTCGACCCCATCGCCCAATCCAGAAAAGAGTGGTCATTGCGCTTATGAACGATTCACGACTCTACCAAATTCGACACGGTTCTTGGTAGAAAAACAAGCACCGATGGCCCGGGAACACTTCCGAGTCACTACCTCTGATGGAGAAGTATTCAAGTTATGGGCCATGCCGTCAGCCCGTGTACAGGTGGCCGAGTGGGTCGAGTGGTCTCGAACCAATCAGTGGCTACCCAATAACTTTGGACGTGAGGATGACCATTCCCGCAGCTCAGTTTGAGCTCACTTTTGAACGATTCTCAGAGCCGACGTGTTTTGCGGGGGAGCAGATGGTCCCCTCTGAGCCCGCCGTCGAGCCCAGCCCCGAGGACACTGCACACATTAAAGCAGGGGTGGAACTGACGAAAGTGCCGGAGGAGCAAACCCCTAGCTTGGAAATGGATCTAGCGGGCGCTAAAGCGATAGCAAAAGTTGCAAAGCGGCGCAAAGGTACCCTCCAATTCCTACTATGTTTCAGGTCTCGTGTTTATGGGTTGTTTAGCAAGACAGGCGAGGGTAAAAGAGGGCATCAAGGCAAAAGGGGTTGAAGTTAACAAGGTCGATAGTTGGTTCAACGAGCAGTGCTCGGAGTTCGTCCAAAATCAACAGGCCATAATCGCGGAGCACCAAGTCCAGCTGGCAAAGCAGGACACCAAAATTGCGGAGCATCAAGACCGGATGGCAAAGCAGGACACTATATTTGCGAAGTTTCAAGCCCGGGCCGAGGAGCAAGAAGTCATAATTGCAGAGCTTCGAGCCGATGCCAAGGAGCAGAAAGACATATTGATGAAGCTTGATGATAAGGTGGCAAGGCTTGATGATGAGGTGGCCGCGATGAGAGCCGAACTGACGGACGAGATAGACCCATTGATACAAGTAAGAACGATCCTCCGACCCCAAGCTACCTGCTAATGTTCCAGCACCCCATCGCGGGCAGGTTACTGCAATGATGATTCCTCTCCCTCTCTGGTGCCTCCTTCACCTCGGCCGGATTGAGGTCCTCAACCGCCTCTCCTATACAACTTGGGAAGACCTCCGCGAAGGCCGGGTGTCCCAACTGCCGAACTACGTCTTTGACCAGCTGGCGAGTGCCTCCGATCGTCCATCATTGGACACCATCAAATTTCTCTGTTGTTTCAATAACGTGATGAAGGAGGGAAATCACGTTTCCCATAGTGTAACGCCTGAAGAGATCAAGAACGCCATTACGTCGGAGGAACTAGATAGCTGCGACCGCGAGGACCTTGAGGAGATATACAAGTGGGTGTTCAAGGAGGCCATTTCTATCTAGGGTTGATCAATCACGGGTAACACCACGGGTCGGCAATCTGACACTGTACCCGTACCCTCCAACGCCGCACCCTCGCTGGGTATTACGGGCTCACACCAACCGGTACTCACCACGGTATGGTTACGCACCCGCGGTGTGCAAAAAACCCGCGGGCGAGGCAGGCATGAAAAGCTAAACTTTGCTATCCAGGAGGTCTCACAGTACATTGATGGGATAGCACGAGTATGTAGTAACTATGTAATTGATCACTCTAATGAATGCTTTCACTTTTTCGGCCGGACTACAGCCACAGGGACATCCGATGGATCATATCGTGGCGGACCCGGGAGCCAAGACACAGGAAAGCTCGAACAGAACGAGCAGCGAGCCAGTTTCGTGTGAACTTGAAGTGCAGTAGTACCGCAGCCTGAGTTGAAGTTGCTCAGTCATGGCACAATCGAGTCGGCTACAAGATGTGTGTTCGTAGTAAGGGTTGCCTGGGTCTTTCCTGGGACACTAAGGTAGTCTATATCCATGCGATGAAGGTTTGGATATTGAGCTTTGTTGTTGGCTCAGCACCAGAGAGGTCCAACTTTGACGTTCCTCCAATTAGCCCCTGTTGAGGTAATGCATACTTCCAAAAACAGACAAGCCGGCGGCAAGAGGCGATCACTTGAGCGGTGTCAAGATGTCAAGATCTTGGCTGCGCCTTTCTTCCAACTTCACGAACATCAAATATTAAATCTCATTCTACCAACCTCATATCAAACGACGATAATCCAACATTCACGATGGTCGTCGTAGCTTCTCCACAGCCAAACGAAGCCGAACAGAAGAAAAGAAAACAAACGTTAGAACGAGCAAAAGCCAACCATGTGTGTCCAATCTCTCTTCCCTTTGCTTCCGCAATCATCCAGGTTGCTTATGCCGACCCAAGCTATCGAAACAGCTCCAAATGCGTCTTCAGTACGCAAAGCTCAAAGTTGAGCATGGTTGGGTGAGTGCAGTGTATCACAGCTGGATCTGTATAGCTCAGATGTGGTTGTGTTGCCTCAGCAACGCCAAAATCTGAACGAGGTTGAAAACCTCTACTTTCACCATTCGCACCTGCGCAATTTGCGTCCGAGTGCGGTTGCAAAATCACAGTCTGCAAGTGTGACCGCCACAGTTGCTACTGTGGCCAAGACCTCGCCACCAGTGCCTATGGTCGTCGATGATAATTCGAATATCCAGCTGCTACCACCTTCGAGTGCCCCAGATCGCACCTCTGGGCCTTCACCACTACCACAAATCTCCAATCTACCTCCTTCAGAAAACCGCAGCTCCCTCCCAACTCCCACGTCAGGTGGGCCATCTGTCTCACCATCTTCGAATCCGGCCACTCAACCTCAGCCCGATCAAAACCAAAGCCTTGATGCACGAACCAGGCCCCCTTCCCAACCTTCACCATCATTGGAATCACAACAACACCCTGCCACACAATCAGATTCACAGCCTCTAAGTGTACAAACCCCCGTGCCTATTCCAGTTGGTGGTCCGACGAGCGCACGCCCACCACTGAGTTTCGATTTTTCGGATCCTAGTATTATTGCGCGCTTAGCGCAGTTACAGGCACAGTCTCAGTCACAGACGCCCTCACAGTCGCCTGTCCCCCAGCCCCAGCCGCCAACACATTCCCAACCCCAGACGCAGCCGCAGCTCCTGTCCCGACAGCCGACGATACCATTCTCCGCCCCGTCCCCCCAGCCCGGATCTTTCCACTCCCAAACCCAAACACAATCTCAGCCCCCTCCGTTCACCGCACACGCACCCTCCCAACTCTTCGCCTCGCAGCCGCAGTCGCAGCCCAGTTTCACGGTCCCCGCGTCCTACGCTTCCCAGCCGCCCAGCACGTTCCCGCACGCAGCCCCTTCGCAGACATCGACGTCGTCCGGCCCCTCCGCGCTCACCTACGATTCCTTTTGGTCGACGCACGCCTCGGCGGCCGGCACCACGCGCGCGCTGTACAGGACGCATACGGGGTTCTCGGCGAGCGCGACGCCCGCGGGACATGTGGCGATGTTGACGCCGGGGGGGCATGCGGCTGTTATGACTGCTGAGGGGGTGTACGTGGGCGGGGGAGGTGTTGGGAGGGACAGTGGGTAGGTTTGTGGTTTGTGGGGTTGAGAGTTGGGGGGATCTAGGTGGGTGGAGGCGGGGTGCTTTTTTTTTCTTTCTAGGATTTATCTGGCTTCGACCGTTTATGATACTTATCTACCACTTGCATCATGTTATAACTAATCTCATCAATTTTCATCATCATCGTTGTTTCTGATTCGTGAGGGCGCTACTCAACAAGAGGGACGGGGACTAGGCGTCACGTGTCAAAAGAACCTCCAGCTCACCTGCAAAGGAGTTGTTCAATCGAAATAGGGGGTAGGTGCACCGAGTCTGAACGCAAAATGAACAAATGGTATACGGTTGAAATGGCTATAGTATCTCTAATTCAGGACAAGATCTCTCCCTGGCTACAGCACCGAAAAACTATAAAGCAAACACCCACGTCACGGTAGGAAACATAGGAAAGGCTAATGTATCATATCATATCATAAACCAACCGATTCGCGAACATCATCCATTATCATCATCGTCGGCTCGTCATGATGCAAAAAGATCCGTCGTGTCGTATATCCAGCATTTCGTTCTCCCAGAAGAAAGGACAGCCTACGTTTGGAGCAGATGGAAGAGGGAAGGTGGGGAAGGCAAGGTTATGCGAGTACACCACCAAGCCAGCCGAGCACTTTGAACAGACTCCACAAACATCCACCAGCGATGATCGGTAGACTCAAGTTGTCGTCCACCGAGCCAAGGTCTACACCCCGCCATACATCAGTATCCCATCCATCCCACTCACACTTTGAAACATGAAAACTCACCGAGAGCCTCGGCAACGCCCGATACGAGGCCCGCCACGATGCCAATGGTCACAATCCCCACCCACCCCGCGAACGCCTCGCTCCCTGCGCTCACTCCACTAAACGAAGGCGACACACCGCTCGACCACGACCACGTCAACCCGGCGCTCCGCATGGGACCGATGAGCGTCCAGAAGCTGGTTGCGACTGCAGCACCGGTTAGAGACGCAGCTATGAACCCCGCGAGACTTTTGCGTGGGGCGAGGGGGAGACCGAGGATGTGCGTGGGGAGGCGGGGTGTGAGGGAGCCGTAGAGCCGGCCGAAGGTGGAGGCTGCTGTGTCTGCCCAGGAGAGGCTGAGACAGGGGGTTTGGGAATCGGGAATTGGTCAGCTTGATAAGAGGTGTGAAGAGGAGAGGGTGGGATGACGTACATTAGAATGGAGACGACGGCTATGTCGAGGGGTAGGGCGACGAGCACTGTGTTGACGCCTAGAATATACCAGATGACGCCGTTTGAGGATTTCTGTGTGGTGTGAAGCGTGTCGTTAGTTTCGTCGGTTTTCGGTAAGAGCGGGTGAGCGTTGCCTTTTCGCTGTCCCGCATGAATATGCCGACACATTTCTCGAATGCGCGTTCGAAGAGTGGGTAGCGTAGCCGGAGGACGTCAATCGGTATCAGCACAGCGAGTGCGCTGCTAAGTGCGATGATAACATGCTGTGGTGAACCATGCGACGTGTAGAGGTATATCGTGAAAAACCCTGATAACTCATCATCAACCACCCGCGGGCGAAAGAGAGGGGACACGGGAGCAAGACCCACCTATCGAAGAGTGTAGCGTCTTGCGTGGAATTTCCCAATCAATAGGCTTCTTAACAGCCCTGTCGTGCCGTTTGTCGATTAAGCCATTAGGGGAAGACGACGCAGAGCCATTCCTGACATGTTGATGCTTCTTCGAGGACGTCTCCTTTCGTTCACGTGCTGCTATCTGAGCATCCACTTCCTCGACTAATTCTTCGATTGTGGCTCCGCTTAGGGTGATACTATGTTGTGAGTCCTGTCTCGACGGCGCCTTGCGTTTGTGCCCTCTCTTTGTGCCCATACCATTGACCCCACTGGCACTACCAAGTGGAGCCGAAAAAGGAGCCGACGACGGGGTTGGTGTAGACGGCTGAGACGGCGACGGGAATGAAATTTTAGGAGATGAAGAACGTCGTGGTATCGATGGAGTTCGTGTTCGTGAGGATGAGCGACGTGGCTGGTCGTGAGCAAGACCGAGGGAGAAAACGTCGTTGGCGGGAAGAGGCATGGCGGCACTAGCTACTTGTAAATTGGATAAAACGCGCCTTTTTCTGTAAAAGTACTACGACCAGCCAGGACCAGCCACAATCAGTAACACGCCTCTCTTCGGCAAATGCTATGTCACAGGACCTCGGTGCCTTTCTTTTTTGATCAGAAATGTACAAGTCGGTGCTGGAGCCCGTACAATAATGCAGACAGCGTAGCAGTTAGGCTGAGGCTGAGGCTGAGCGAAACAGTGACTCGTTGTTTTACCGTAGCAACCGGTTTTGGTTTACTTGGCGTCATGAAACATGCACACAGCGCATGGGGTGTTTTTTTGGGGTGTGACATAGCATACAACATGTGCAGTATACGACATCTAGTAGACATATCCGAGCAACTTGCCACCAACGTTCTTGCGACGAGCCTCCTCGTGGTCCAAGATACCTGAGGAAGTCGTCTATGTATCCGCAATGCTCATCAGTGTCGCGACCAATGAAACAGAAAGAAGGAACGCACGAGGATGATAATGCCGAACCCACGAGCGGGGAGCAGCAAGTTGACCCAGGACTCGATCTGAGTGACCTGGATGTTGAAACGGGGCGAGATAACACCCGTCTTGTTCAAGCGACCGTTCAGCTGAACGACGATTTTTCCTGAGCGGTGGTCGTCGATGATCTCGAATTCCCCGATATACCCTGAAAATCGAGGTAGCCGTCAGTCATCAATTCATTTGGGGTACGGATTGCGAAATGAAAGCGGGGATCAATGATAAGAAATAAATAGAATAGATGTGGACTCTACAGTGAACCCCGATCCGTGAAAATAGAGATCAGCGTTGTTTGGTTTTGAGAGACGCAATTGATTTTTCGGAGCATTAAAACGAAGGCCGGGTAGGAAGGTGAAGCCTCGTCAATCGTAGTTATCACTCCGAGAGCATATCGTGAAGTACAGAGACAAAAAGAGGGTGGGGTAGGAAGCTGTCATGGGACGCTCGACTTACCATGGCGTTGCATGACGCTGAGGAACTTGACGATGACCTTGGATGAAGGCCGGATGAGCACTTGGCGCTTGCCACGGCGCTCAGCGTTGACAATGTTGTTCTAAAGACGCAAGCTGCCTTAGAACGTGTCACGGTACCGCGCATAGTCCAAACTCACAAGGCAGTCGTTCTAAACGCGCCAATCAGCTAATTTCACGAGAAACAAGACGACAACACTCACCAAGACAGAGACGCGGACCATTTTGATAAAGATGTGCCGGAGGAAAGGGGGGATGTACTGGCGGATAAGACGCGAAGTAAGTACCTATGCTCAGTCCGAGTGTCGTGCTACGGAAAGCGACGAGTCAAGACGAGCTTTTGAACAAAAACGCCATGTCGAGCGCAGAGGTCAAGCCAAGGTCGTGTTTTTGCAAGTCATGTCGCACGCCGAGACAAGACGCCATTGAGAACATCGGGCGCTCACCTTGCAGGATGGTCTTGAGGAGTCGATGGTTCAGCTATGGCTGTCACTCGAATTTAGGCACCCTGGGGTTGGGTGGATGGAGCAGTCGGTGGCTGAAACTGGGCTGTATAGTACCACTCAGCCACAATTCGGCAATTTGCGAGGCGAGTGCTCACTGTCGAGATCAGTCCTACAAACAGCCGCAACGACATCCTCACCGTCCTCGACGCCAAAAATTCATCAAGATGGTGCGCACGAGTCTGTTGGGATATTCATGGGTGCTGGATGCTGACGGGGACTGCTGTCATATAGGGCCGTGTTCGCACTAAAACCACCAAGAGGGCCTCCCGTGTGCTCATCGAAAAATAGTGAGTGGAAGGACGATCCGATGCGGGCGAGGAGGAGTGGTTGTATAAGGGACGAAAAGAACTAACGCCCACGCAATCCAGCTACCCCCGCTTGACCCTCGATTTCCACACCAACAAGCGTATCATCGATGAAGTCGTCAGTTCTTTCCCCCTCCCTCACCCATGCCCATTCTCCTAAAACATATATCCCCCAATGTATAGGCTGTCGTCCCCTCGAAGCGTCTCCGGAACAAGATCTCCGGCTTCACGACGCATTTGATGAAGCGTATCCAACGCGGCCCCGTCCGTGGTATCTCGTTCAAGCTCCAGGAGGAGGAGCGTGAACGGAAAGACAACTACGTCCCTGAGGTTTCGGCTCTCGACACGAGCGCAACCGGTCTTGACATTGACCCCGATACCAACGTATGTCCCTACTTCTCCCCAATCAGATCGATGAAACAAAGAGGAGCTGAGCTGATTTGCGCGAAATTACAGGCAATGCTCAAGTCTCTCAACTTTGATATTACCGTCAATGTCGTCCCTATCGTCATTGCACAGCCTGAGCGGGGTCCTCGTCGGGAGAGGCGTAATGTTCCTGGTGCTGCTCGGTCATAAAGGTATCTTCGCTTGCAGTAGGCTTATACACGCTATGATCATGCATATGTAACACCTATGCGACATCTCTTTGGCTTTGGCTTCTACCCTCTCTCCCGCATCCAACGCATTTTCTCTTGCAATGTAAAACGAAGCTGAGCGTGTTGCAACACTATGGCTGATGCTTGGTGTGAAACATGCGTGATCGCGGGTACGTTGGTGCAGCTTCAACGAGCGAGGCCTGATCTGTTTTTCGGCTACAAAGGCTCTGGTCGATTGAGGTTCTGTCAGCATGTAGGTGATCCCAACAAGCACAACAGGGTCCCAAGGAGACAGACCGATGCACGAGGCGATCCTCCTTGCCTTGGACGCGTCGGTGAGCACACTGAGTACTAACAACCCCATCAGGACTTTGCTGACCTCTTGCAGCAGGCCAGCATCTACATGGAATAGTTACCCCAGTAAGGATTCCAACGAACACGTGCAGTCAATCCAGGACGCCTCGCCTCTCCTGGCCCTCCGACTCGGATGCATGAGACTACTGCGGCCACACCAACGCCGACGTGGAAGGAACTGTGCACTTTCAACGTGTGAGACGGTACCTTACCCTGCTGTCTTTCACCGCAACGTTGACCAGCTGCTACTGAGCTCTAAGTGCATGCTGGAGCTGATAGGGGATCATTGAACTTTATTTGATGGGTTCATGACGCGTTACTCGAGGCGCTGACTCTCCTAATCGGACTCGAGCCGGTCGTGGCAGGTCTTTCATCAAGCACGCACGAGTGTTGTTCATCTTGAACTGCATCCCAAAGGACCCAGCGAGGCAATCATCAGTCGAAACTTGGTCACGCCAACTTGAACGGCGTATACGTTGGTCATTATCCTCTGGACCTTGGGCATCACTCTCCTCTCACATGCTTACCACCCGCTTCTCCCCAAGCTCTCCACAGGCGCGATGCATTGCAGTTAAAAGTCCCAATATTATACATATTAATTAAGCTGACGAGCACTACACCAACGACAGCATGCTGCGACGCGGACCAGACCGAATGGCTACAATCCATACCCAAGAATTTTGAAAAACAAAAATGACGAGACGATGCAACCTCGAAAGACCGCCAACCAGGGTCAGTCACAGCACGAAAACGGAAGTGCCGACACAAACAGAAACTCGATCATAGCACGAGACAGAAAGTGGGAGGGAACTCCCATGCTCTGCGAATCGAGTTCGTCAACAGGTGGGAGCCCGGGGAGGAAATGAATCCCAGGCCTGTAAGTCCCAAGAAAAAAGGTCGAAGAAAGTTCGTGGTGCAGATGCATCGAGACTCGTCAGCCTCGATACACAAGTCCCACGATCGTTCTTTAACCTGGTAAAAGAAAGCGTCATGAATTGCTCCAGGCGTACGCAAAAAGAAATGAGAAATTGAATTGCTCGTCTAGAGCTTGATATCGCTCTGCGACGGATAAAGGGGTATGCGGATTATGGTCGGCAGGTCGGGTTCGGCGCTGAAGCAGGTAGGCATTGTTGCGGTGATCTCAGCTGGGTAGAGACCT
This sequence comes from Hydnomerulius pinastri MD-312, assembly GCA_000827185.1. Lineage (NCBI taxonomy): Eukaryota > Fungi > Basidiomycota > Agaricomycetes > Boletales > Leucogyrophana > Leucogyrophana pinastri. Next base: position 19,320 of record KN839879.1, on the reverse strand, counting down.
GGAAGTATTCTGGATAGCTCCGCGGGCCTTAGGTAGTCCTCAATACGCTGTGATAGTATTATACTTTTGGGCACTCTCGCCTCTCGTATGTCGTCGCGACGGCAGGAAAACGTGCAACTGGTTTGCGGAGGAAGCGAGGTTGATCGATGGTCGGTCGTGGACAACTCAAGGGTCGAATGAATGACTGGCCAGGTCACTCAATCGGCGTCCTTTCGTCATCTGTGAGCACGTGAATCGTTGGTATCGGGTTCCAGAGTCGGTGGATCCAGCTCCGGAACTTGGAGCAGCTTCTGGACAGTCCACTAGAAGAGCCTAGAGAAGAGCCAACCAGCGTCGACGGCGAGCTAGCTGTTGCTGAGGGAGCGGACTCGAGGTTGCCCGAGTTCGAGGGGCGGGACCTTCCGAGATTGTGGAAGAAGACGGAGATCTTTGAGAGGGACCTCGGGGATGTCTGTGGAACAACACCAGGTACCATGTTCTGTTCGATCTGTGTGACCTCCGTTGGTGGACTGGGTTCGTGGGTACCGATTGTGGAGGCAGTCGGGTTTGGGACTGATATAGGGGTCCCTTCTCGCCATGCCACCTCGTTATCTAACGTCATCGTCAGGGTCGGGACTTCCACTTGGTGAACGAGGGTAGGCCCGTCTGAGAGCGGCTGGGACACTTCCGGCACTGTCCTTGGGCCTCGTGAACGGTGGGGTTTACAGGCCTTGAAGAAGCGTGAGACCTTGCGGAAGGCGGAAACGGCACCTTTCATTATTACTGGGCGTGCACGTATCTTCTCCATTTTCGGTGACATCCACGAAAATTGGGGGAGGGGATCTGTGGATGTCGTATAACGCTCCCCGCGTCCGACGGTCACGTTGGGGGCGGGGCTCGACTCTTCTGCTTTCTTGGTGTCCTTGGCGGAACTTGGGGGACGTGCAATGTGGTTGCGGATCCCTTCCCAGTCACTGATAAATGATACTTGATGTCAGGTCACGTAGGTGAGCGGGGAGTTCGCTAGAGTGTACGTACATTCCATCGAAGAAGGGATGCGAGATCATCTCCTCGTAAGTGGCCCTCATTCCAGGCTCCTTCACGAGCATCTGTTCACAGCCGTCAGCTGACGAACACGAAAAACAGCGTTGATTACTCCTTACCTTGTTCAGAAGATCCTCGGCCGACGATGGCATCTCGTCGCAGTTGAGTGGGGCATTGCAGATCCCATCTATCATCGCAGATTGGTCGCTGCTGTACCATGGCGTCTGAGCGAGGCGTCCGAAGAAGAGTAAGCAATGAGCGCCACCCTGAAGCGGAAAAGAACACTTACCCGACCAGTGAGCATATCATGAATCATCATCCCCAAAGCCCAGAAGTCCACCGCGAAGCCGTACTCCTCCTCCCGCCAAATCTCGGGCGCCATGTATGGAGCCGTGCCGCAGACCCCGCTCGCGAGGTACGGAGCCTGCGACAATTGGTGTATTATCCCATCCAAGCAGTATGGCGAGACGGCTCCTGGGACCTCCATGACAAAAATCTTGGCGAGACCCATGTCCGCGATCACGACGTGCCCGTTATCGTCGATGAGGACATTAGCGGGCTTGATGTCTCGATGCAAGATCCTCCTGGAATGCAGACTGTACAGCCCCATGACCTATGGAAGATGTCAGCACATTCGTCAACAGAGAATGGAACTGCGATGAACTAACCAGCTGCGCAGACCAAAACTTCGCTAGATCAATGGGAACGCGGCGTCCACCTGCCATCCGCTCTCTCAAATCACCCCCACTCTTGTATTCCTGGCGTATCATTAGCTTTAGTCGTCGCGGCACCGAAGCGAAGTGATTGCTTACCAACGCCATATAAAAATTTGCTGTGTCGTGAAACGACGCAGCAAGTTGGACAGTAAATCCGTTCCCGGCCGTCCGGACAAACGCTTCTTGTTCGCTCAGGACCAGTGCTGCTTCGGCGCTCCCGAGGTGACTCTTCTTAATAACCTTCAAGGCTAGCTGTTTGTCGCTAACCCTGTCCACTACCCTGAATACCTTTCCAGTTCCCCCAGCGCCAAGTAGCTGAAGAACATCAAAGTCGTCGATGGTGGCGTTCCTCTTCGCCGACGAGAAGAACGGGGTGAGCCTGAGGCGGCTTTGACGGGTAGGAAGAGGGGATGGACATGTCCCGATCAGAGTTACGTCGGTGAGCGTCAGCGTCCCGGATCGCTGACTCCACCGATTGGTCTCAATGGGACTACGGATATCCATGATCTACCGTAAACGTCAGCGAGAGTACTAGAGTCTGAAACGAGATCTACTGACCTCCCTCTCCCTGACGAAGAACTCTGTGATCATTTCGGCGACGCTTATCTGTCTCCGTATGTCCAGCACCTCGGGGTCGTGGTACGCATCCCCGGCACCCTGCATGAGCTCTATCTCCTCTTGTGACGCCGGCGCCAACGTCACTTGGGAGAGGACCTCACCCTGGGGTGTCAGAGTGCTCGCACTTGAGGGAATTGATGGGGCGCTGATGGCCAGGGTAAGAGAATGGTCGCCATGTGTAACGGAGGGCTCAAGCATGATGGGTGCCTTGGGCGAAGCCTTCTTCTTGAGCTTGAATGATGCTTTGGTGAGCTTGACACCCGAAAGTATCTTGCTCAGCCGATTCTGCATCCAAGAGTGAGCATCAACCTGAAGGAAGGAGTAACGTTGGACTGACCGTCTTACAGCTCGGGCGTTCGTCCTCATTCCCTTCAAAGAACACTTGAATAGACACAGCCATGGTAGTCGTTCGTAGTTCGCGCTTGCAACCGAGAGCCCAAGTGGTGCGAAGATGAAACGGACTGAGGAGCGATACTGTGAGGAGGGCGGGTTTTATAAGCTAGACAGGCATAGTCTGAAATGTGATAGGCGTCAGACTCGGTCAAATTCAGAAGCATAGTCGGAACGAGTTGTCCAGTCGGATTCACAATCTGAGTCACGAGTCCGACGAGAGAGTGCTTTCGATGGAGTAGTATGTAGTGCGCGTCGAGGCACACGAAGAACACGCCTGAATGTTCGCCCTCAGGTTGCGCACTCGCTAAGCGATGCAGAAAACCGAAGGACCCGCCAAAAGGGTAGCGAGGCATGTTGAAAGCCTCTGGTCAAGATGCGGAGACCGAAAATGTATTCAAGCAATACATTCTTCCGATGGATAGTACTTCTTTCTGTGAAACATTGGCACAGAAGAATGTCGCTGGAGTGAAACTTGGGTAAAGCAGAAGGATACGGAATCACTTACTTGGCAGCATTTTTGGAATACTCTGGCCGGACTACGTTTGACTTCCTAGTGGCATAATCCTCAAACGTGGTATCATCTCCAAGTATGTGGAAGCCAGGAGCCGCACCATAATCAGTTCCATGGCGGACAGAACCACTGGCACCGCAGTATGCCACGATGAGACCCAGTCTCGTTCTAAGGAAGCCACCTGGGAAGAAACCACCAATCAACGACACCAGAATCTCAGTGAACCTGGAATCTATGAGACCGACATTCTGAACGATCCAATTCAAGGCAGATACTGGGGTGATTGAAGTCTCTGGCAAGCTGCGCGCATGTCTGACAAGACCTGGAACTACGGGAGAGCTGGCAGTTGTTCCTTCTCGACAACAGAGATTAAACACCAAGGAACGCTTGGCAGACTGTGTAAGGTGTGTTTCATCTTCGGGTTTGCTCGCGCGTCGAGTTTTCAGTACGTGGTCAGTAAAACATGGTTGCGCCCAAGTCAACTGTAACTTGAAGGTCTGCGATCGGGAAGAAGTCACAAAGTTCTCAATGCCGGTATTTGATGGATAATCAAAGCGCATGTATAGTCCCACCGGATTATGTTCAACTTTAAGCGGGGGGCCGGGCAGCGAGGTTTAATCGTCGAACGGTGCAGTGAGGAAGTTAAGAAGTGACCTATTGATCCCGATTTCCGAGGAGAAATGGTTTGCCGGTCAGTCTGACGAGATGAATTGCACACCCCTTAACCTTTGGCGGCCTTCACCTCATATTTACAAAACTTCTCCAGCACAAGACTCAGTGCAAAACTACCGTGAGGGTGCACTACGAACAAACATAACATTGCAGCAACTCCGAGTCCGTGTACGTATCGGGCTACAATACAAAAACCAATTTCACCACAAATTAACACAATATCCGTAGGTGCATGAGGCGGCTACGTGAGACGCCGCTGGTCCGTTCAGAAGAAGGTACAGTGCTACTTATCGTTGAACGATGTAGTGCGCATAAGGGGGAGTATATGATGCCTAAATTGTACTCACATTAAAGATGAGGTAGCCGTGTTTGCAATGACTGCATCTTGTCTGCTCAGCAGCATAGACAAGGAATGATACAACATATCTGTATCAAGAGAGGTTGGTCCCCGTTCACAGTTTCTGAGTAGCCTGCAAGTACGCACAGGACACGGGACGAGGCCTCCGCGCGGGCGCATTGGGGTGTCGGTCTGCTCCAGCTTTTGTTCAGGCCGTTCCTTCTGGGTTGGAGATGTAGACATGGTGGTGGGAGACGGCTGAACGAAGACAACGTCCTTAGACCCTGTGTGAACAGGGGGCGGGACGGTAATGTGTGAGGCGGACGTTGAGATGCCTGACATGATGTAGCGCTTGAGGCTTATTCGAGGTGGTAGTGGTTGTGGAGATAGTCAGTTTGTTGTGGGATGTATATGAAGGCTTGGGTTTATAGGAGAAAGACTACGCAGGCTCCCCATTCCGAGTGTACGCTGGGACAACCCCCACTGGCACTGGGCTGGTGACGTTGTATCCCCTAACCCTAGACCAAGACTTGTCTTTAACAGTCCTCACCGCCACTTGACTTTGACTAGATTATATCTTGATGGGACGGTCCTACCGCAGCGCTGAGCCCCGAAGATAAATAGCTGAGGCGCTAGTTCATGTCAAGCTGCAGTACAGAAACCAATATCACCACAAATTAACGCAATATCCGTAAGTGCATGAGAAGGCTACACGAGATGCCGCTAGTCCGCTCAGAAGAAGATACAGAATTACTTATCGTTGAACGATATAGTGTGTATAAGGAGGAGAATATGATGTCCGAATTGTGCTTGCATTAAAGATGAGGTAGTCGTGTCTGCAATGACTGCATCTTGTCTGCTCAGCAGCATGGACAAGGAATGATAAAACACATCCCCCCACCCTACATTAAGAGAGGTCAGTCCCCGTTCATGGTGTCTGAATAGCCTGCTAGTACGCACAGGACACGGAACGCAGCCTCCGCGCGGGCGTATTGGGGTGTCAGTCTGCTCCAGCTTTTGTTCAGGCCGTTCCTTCTGGGCTGGAGACGTAGACATTGTGTTAGGAGAGGGCTGGACGAAGACAACATCCTTAGACCCTGTGTGAACAGGCGGCGGGACGGTGATGTGTGAGGCGGACGCTGTGATACTTGACATGATAGAGCAATTAAAGCTTCTTCGTGGTGGTAGTGGTTATGGAGATGATTAGTCTGTGGTGGGCTATGTATTTGAAGGCTTTATTTTATAGCAGAAAGACTGCGCAGGCTCCGCTTTCAGAGGCCAAGGAGAACCCCACTGGCTGATGACGTCAATATACCCTAACCCTAAAATAAGGCTTGTCTTTAACAGTCCTCACCGCCACTGGACTTTGACTAGGCCATATCTTGATGGTCCTGCCGCAGCGCTGAGCCCTGAAGATAAATAGCTGAAGCGCTGACTAGCAAGCATCTCGCACCTCTTATCGGTACCTGCATCGCAGTTCATCCAGATCACCCAATACTCTTTACAAGACTGCCGAATATTTGCTGAAGATGTCGGTGGCAGCATTTACGATCACTCTCCAGAAGGGTAGGTCGCATCACAAGTCATCAACCTGCCAGTGCGCATTGATACGATATGATCTAGGAATAACTGGAGGATTTGCTCCTCCCACACCTAATGCCCTCTATCGCCTGGTCAAGGAAGCCGAGAGCTCCACCATCACGGTTGTCTCTCAGGTGCGGCCGCTCGGCACACCTAGTCTTCAAGATGCTGTCATAAAGTCGATATCTCTCGATGATCATTCTGCAGAGATAGAGGAGTTACAGGGGATTCTGACCGCTATCCCCCCTCAGTACCCAGGGGCTGCGGATCTGTATGGGTTGGATATCAGTATTATCTATGATACGAAAGAATTTGTGGCGAGTGGGGCTTCGCAGTACGGCTCAGCTGCGGGTTTGGGCGTTGCACCGCCAACAGAGGAGGAGAAGGCGAAGTTCCAGCGAGCGATTGATATAATCAAGGGTCTGGCTGCCTGAGGGGAAGGCTACATGTTTACGTACCATACTGTACTGTGCTTTTGTTGAATATTTGGAATGTGCTTTTAGATCTTGATGCGATGTATTGGTGTTGGGCGACTAGGCTGCAAGTAAGTACTAGCAGGGAAAGCCCCCAAGAATGATCACATATCAGGACAGCAGAAGACATGATGTGCCGGGTATACATTAAGGGGTAAGTAATCTACCTGGACCGGTGTGTAGGTGTGTTTGATGGTGAAAGGAAGGAAAGTATATATGTTCCGACTATTGTCAGAATCGCAAAGCCGTTAAATATTGTCACCGGATGGGTATCGACATCCTCGTAGCGAAAGATGGTCCTCGGTATTTTGATGAGATGGAAAGTCAAATTCGCATCTCGCCCTCTGATCGCCCACTACTGTTTCCCCGGCACGAGATCGTCCTGGGAGGTCGCCTTGCGCTCTCCATCAGGCTGGGGCTTCATCTCAATATCCTCGGGGATTTGCTGCGCCTTATCCGTATCATCGATCTTCGACAAGAACAGCGAGAGAATAGCCGCGATACCGAGCCAAGGGATCAGCGAGATGAAGCTCCAGCGGACTGCATTCCGGAAGGCTTCGCGAATGACGTCCTGGACGCTCGTTGGAAACCCATCGAGGCTCGTGATGGAGTCCAGACCTCCGGTACTGAATAGATTCGCGAGAGTGGCAAGGTCAGAGCCCGAGAGAGCCCCGCTACGGATCTGGTCCAGGATGTAGGTGTTGACTTTAGCGTTCATGACGGTGAAGCATTGAGCGAGACCGACGGTACCGCCGAATGCACGGAACTGAATAGGGATTGGCGGGAGTAAGTCATAGGCAACAAACATCATAAATACTGCAACGTACGAATAACATCATTGCGTTCGTAATAGCGATATGGTCTGGCTTCGTGAAACGAGCGTGGATAATCAGAGGGCCGGCAGTGAGACCGACACCTGCGCCAGCCATTGCCATAAAACTACGAGATGTGAGACAGGGTTTCCGGACGTAAATGGGAACACTCACCCGTTGACCTCCCCTTGAATGTTCTTCTGCATGGCCATTTGGATCAGTGCGACACCAACTGTCATGACTACCGATCCAAGTACGATGGGATAAATAGGCTGAGGAGAGGATTAGCAATATTCACGGTCTAACGAGTCCTACCCACCTGTCGAATGACTTTGATCAGTCGAATTGAGAGCAAACTTCCCACGCCCTGTTGGATGCGTTGGCAACAATGAACGGAAAAACACATGAACAACGTACAAGGCCAGGAGCAAAGTATAGCAGCTGGATACCAGCCTGGGACGGTGGGAGGCCAGTGACCACGGTCGCGAAAATCGCCACGAAGTAGAACATGACAAACATGACGATACCGGAGACAAACGACCCGTATTGGGTGACGCAGATGTCATACGACGTGAACATCTCGATGGGTATCATGGGCTGGGCGCGGAAGATCCCCGAGACTCCAGCGGGCGAGAGACGTTTCCTCTCAAGGATAAATTCCCAACCCAGGCAGAGAATGATTAGGATCGCACCGACCACGAGGGTAGCGATGACGCGCGCAGTCTTCCAGCCGTCTTGTGGGCCCCAGTTGAGGGCTAGTAGAACGAGGATACCACCGAGGATGAAAAGGAATGTGCCGACCCAGTCAATTAAAATGAGCTTGGAGATCCAGGTGTCCAGTCGACTGCTGGAGGGAAGGTCCTCGGTTGGTTTCGCGCCGCGGACTTTATTGCGGAGGAACAGCCAGCAGAAGAACATTGCGACAACAGTGCATGGTAGGCTAAGAATCTGATGAGGATCATTCGTTGCAGAATTCATGAAGAGACTTACTTAATGCCAAATACCCAGCGAAAGTTAGCTATCACCAAGAAACCTCCAATGAGGGGGCCAATAGTAAACCCGAGAGAGTATAACAAGAACATCGAAGATTGCTGGACATTGTTTGTATTGAGAGACCCCGTGTCAGACATGATCGTTCGGACAACCTATCTGAGGCATCAAAGAGAGATCGCTGAAAAAACAGGCGGAACATACCGTTAGTAGCCCGGCTGCTCCGACTCCTGCGATACCTCTTCCCACCAAGACCATGGCCATAGTGACTGCCCCAGTGCTGAGAGCGCTCCCGACGAGGAAAAAGAGTAGAGACAACTGTAGGCCAAAGTGTCTCCCATATATGTCGGCGATGGAGGCGAAGAATGGTAAAAAGACGGTGGAAGACAGCAAGTATGAGGTACCGATATAACTGAGAAGGATTATGATAAGATTTCCTTCCAGAGCGCATCGAATCGAACAAACCTTTGGAGAGGGAGTGCATTGAAAACAGACTGTTGCACCAAATATTGAGCATGAGGGACAAACCAAAGCGTCTCGAGTACTTACGGCGATACGGGACTGAGCGGTCGCAACCACTGAGAGAACGGTGAGATGATACTTATTTGACAAAAAGATACCAATCATACCAGTGTAATCTAGCGTTTCTAGTGTGACTGGGAAGACAAGCGCGGCCATCAACTTCCAGTCTATGGTTTTCCAAAACCCAGGCTGCTTCGGAGCCTCAGGTTCTCCATTAGTTTCTGCCAGAGATCATTGTCAGTTGCCGACGGACACTACAGTACTTGAAGGAGCACTTAATACCTTTGTCCTTACCCTTGCCAAAAGGAAGCTTCATGTTGTGGTGTTGTGGTGTTGTGGTCAAGCACGTCTCAGGCACGTACTACTATCAAGTGTGGAAACCGTCCTGCAGATCAACGGACATACTTACTGGACTTACTTATATCTGAGGACGTTGTGGCATCGGATTCTTGACAGCTGCCATACAAGGGCAACACCTCCACTTTGGCGACCGCAGCAAAGCCAGGGCCCAGCAGAACCATGCAAACTCCGCGAGTCGGAACCTCGACAGTACCAAACCAGCCGTGATAGGCCCGTAGAAAATGTTCCGGAATTCCTGCGGCGTGCGAGTGGGTTAGTATACAGCGAAGGTTGTCAGCAAGCTGTCAGTCTTCAGAACTTTCTTTTACTTCATCAGTAACATCTGCTTCATAGCCTTGTGTAAAATGCTGTGGTTGTCTTGACTCTTGACGAACCTGCATGTCACGGCTCGCCATAGAACATTCTGCAACCTCAAGGTACTTGGACTTGGGTGTTTGCCTGACACTAGCACCGCCTTTTCTGCCGTTTACGGAGTCGTCGCGTGGTTCCTGTGCCCGACGGATTCGCCTTTTTATCTTTGTGGTTACAGAACTTGTAACAGAACCCACCCAGTACACTTTCAACAGTGAACTCTATTAGGTGCTCGCATGAGTGGTGAATGCCTACTTGTTTAGTTATTTGGGTCTCGGGAGCCGGGACCGTCAACTGTCGACGTCGGTTCCTACTTCAACTGCTGCGGATCGCAGCTATCTTTCCGGAAAACATCCACATGGTTGATACACGTCCAGTTTATGAGTGTGGCTTCCCGCGATTTTCTGTTAGAAGGTTGGTGCAAAATATTCCACAGCTGGACCGCCGTACCCTCGCGCGCTCACCGTCGCATGTATATACTTATCCAGGACAGGGCTTCGAATTCACGCACACGCCAGAACTTGATGCTTCGCGTGGTTTGCAGGTAAAAGCAGGCTACTTGTTTGTGCTGTATGTTCAGGTTGCAGTACCTCGTTTTCCCAGTGTATTCTCTCCAGAACTCAGCGAGGCAACTTTGTTTTGTCGCGCACCAATCCTACCTGCCGCCGACCCGGTTCTAAAAATAGATTCGCCCAAGCGCTTGGACAATCGCAACTGTCGCACTTGGTCGATCCCCTCACTGTGCACGTGGGTTCACTCTCCCTTGACGTCGCACTTAAAGAAAGAATGCGCAGTAGTGCTGCGCTTGTTCGAAATTGAATGTCTTCGCTCTTCCTTTGATCGATGTTTCCACAGGCTTGCGGTTGAATTTCCTTCCGTGTTCACAGACCGTCAGGACGCCTCCGGTATCGCGCAGGGTTCGATATCAGTCAACGTTACCTTCGGCCGCTGAGGACCTCGTGCAGAGTCACAACGACCACGTGCATCGCAAGATTCAATCGTGTAATACCGCCAGTAGCCGCCTATCCAGTTTCAGCTATCCCCACAGACCGGAAACTATTCACCTTCCTTCTAACGGGGCGTGACTGAAGCCAGGCGATGCGGTCGAAGCGACTGCGGATATCACTTTGAGAAGTCCTCCAGGCGTCTCGGCTGTGTTTGGCCAAGCACAAACAAGGAAATTCGACTCCTTTCGCCATCCTCATCGTTTCCAGTTGAAGGGAAGCCTGATATGGTACTACTCGCCTTGGCCTGTCCAGCAGAGACCTTGATTTCTGCCCCCACACGATCGGCGGATAGATACACTGAGTCATGCCAATGACGAAACGTTGATGATCACGTAGTCACAGTCATGGCTCATTATACTGCCGCAAGATTCGAGGTTCCCGTCCTTCTGATGCTACAAACAACGTACGGAAAGTGGGA
>KN839878.1:232287-243609 GCA_000827185.1 Hydnomerulius pinastri MD-312 | reverse complement strand
CGGTGAAAGCCACCGCTTTCCATATCCATAGTGTACACTTTTACTACACTTTACTTACCATTTTTCAAATCTCTTCTACATAACTACTACAGCATTTAGACACTTTTTTTGACAATGTACATATCCAAATTTACTATAAGAAGTAGAATATAATAAAATTAATAGTGAGCTTTTTGTAAGGTATAATTGTCTGGAGACTCTGGAGGCTGTGGGAAACTGGAGTGATCTGTGGTCAACTGTGGCGAGCTGTGTGAATCAGGAGAGGACCTTGCCGAGACTGGGATCCTGGGCCCTCGGCAATCCCAAAGGGCTGATTTGCTGATGTCTTCCCTGTCACGGTGATGCCTCCCGTGGTTGACGCGAGTCCGTCCGAGTCTCCTACAGCAAGGACGACCCTGGCTGACGAATGCATAGCGATTACCCAGTTACTCGCCTGCGTAGACGGCCGAATGGACGAGGATCCCGACTGATACGAACGAATCAGCCCACGCACACTTCTATCGCACACCATCATACAACACGTGAGGTTGAGGGAGTGGTTGCCGGTGGAACGAAAAAGGATCTGAAGAGGCGTTTCTGAATGGTCTGCGGTTCCGTTGGCGGGGCAAAATGCTTCGGAATAACCGGTCATGAGGTAGTCGGAATTCTGTTAACGCGTCGAAACGTTTGAGGCTAACGAGCCACGCAGACCCTGCTTTCCTCCGCTCATCGGTGCTTCTGCGAGCAATAGGAGCCGTAGGCTTTGCTCACGCGGCTACCAATCTCGCCATCATGATCATGAGAGCGGTGCTTCAAGCGTGCTTTCGACATCCCGCCCGAGGCTCCCCGAGGTGAGATACTTATAGTTTTCATAGTCATCTACACATCCGATGAGAACTGCAGAAGCCTTGAAGGTAGCATAGCCCCTCCCCCGACTATCGTGGCAAAGGTTGTTCTGGCACTCATGACCTAGTCAGCTGGTGAGGCACTGATGAGGTTATTTTCTTGCGAATATCGGACAGTTGGCTTTTAAAGCGCAAGTAGAACTGCCTGGCAGTAGACATTCAGTCCTCGACGCGACCACTCTATACAGTCATGCGTGCACCGCTGAACTTCGCTGCTGTCGCTGCGGCTCTTCTTGGCATGACTGCCGCTGTGCCGGCTGGGCATTGGGTCAACACCTGGGTCACCATGCCCCAGCTTACTGAATATTACAATGTGCCTAACCCGCCTTTCGTACGTGTCATGATGCATTGATCTCGCAGAATAGTGCACTAAACCCACCTGCTCGAGTAGAATGGTACGGATTCCATTTTCACCAATTCGACCATCCGCCAAACCCTCCACACCTCGATTCCCGCGCCATCCTACATCCGCGTCAGGATCTCAAACGCTTTCGGCGTGAATGACTTGCCCATTACGCAGGTCGCTGTCGCACTACCCCGTAATGGCAGTGCTGGTACCCCCGAGATCGTACCAGGATCCTCGGTGCCCCTTACTTTCTCGGGCAATCAGTCTATTATCATCCCCAATGGCGCTCAGGTCGTCTCTGACCCAATCTACTACCCATTGGAAGCTCAGAGTATGGTCACAGTAGATCTATACACGGAGCAAGGCCAGCAGGGCTTCTACATTACAAGCCACCCAGGTAGTCGCACCACAAGCTGGTACAGCTTCGGCAACTACGTAGGTGCGCCTAATATGACGGACCCCTCAGTGCAAAATGAGGCACACTGGTAAGCTACCCCTTTAGAATAAAACGAAGGAGTTCTGAGTTGGATATATTGATATAGGTTCTTCCTGAGCGGGATTGAGGCATGGTCTTCCCCAGAGACTAGCGGCTGGGCAATTGTCGGTGATAGTATCACCGACGGCCGTGCAAGCGACACCGATGAGAATGACCGGTACGTCCTGCTGTTTTCATAAAAACCTGTACTGATGAGCTTTCTCAGCTGGCCCGACCTCGTGCTCAGGCGAATGCAAGAGAATCCCTTCACCGCGAATATTGCAGTTCTCAACCAGGCTGCTGGAGGAAACCGCATTCTCTATGACGGACTCGGACCGAACGCACTCGGCCGCATTGATCGCGACGTCCTTGCTCAGTCTGGAATCAAGTACACGATGATCTTCGAGGGTGTCAATGACATTGGTACCGCTGACACCGACGTGTACTCCCAACAAGTTGTCGGTGACCGCATCATCCAAGCGTACCAGCAGATTATCGCGCGCGTGCACACATTCGGGTTCCCGATCTTTGCGGCGACGATCACTCCGTTCGGCGCACCCAACAACACGATTCAGCCATACTCTGACCCGCAGAGGGAACTGACGAGGGAGCGCGTGAACGCGTGGATCAAGGACAGTGGGGCGTTTGATGGAGTGATCGATTTTGCTGCCATCGTCCAGGATCCGAACAATACCACGCAGCTGAACCCCGCGTACAACTCTGGTGATTATTTGCACCCGAATGTCGCGGGTTACACTGCGATCGCGAACGCTTTTCCGATTGACTTGTTCGAAACGTTCGCGTTCGGGGTTAACGGCTTCTGAAGTTTTGGCCTCGAAGCGCTAAGTATGTGCATGAATGGACGAGATGTGGAGGTTGTGGGCCTAGATTTCAGAGATTGATGTCATATATGATACACAAAGTGCAGAGATCAAACAGCTACGGAATGACTATAAAAAGATAATGGACAGAATAATTCAGAATAGTAAAGTTAGTACTGCAACTACTCCGCAGCCGTCTTCAAATGCCACATCCCATTCTTACCTCGAACCAGACCCTCGAACATGATCTTGCCACGCAAGAAATCAATGCGCTTCACTCCCTGCATCTTGTCTGCGTCATCACGACAACGTTCAAGCCATGCGCGTGACAGCGTATGTCTATCCGCGTCATCTAGGTCATCGTTATAAAAGTCAGCTTTCGCTATCTTTCTGTCAAGTGCACCGAAAAGCTGCTGGAAGAAATCCGCGAGGGATATATAGGGAGCGCCGTTTGCAGCGATATCGATATACCACGGGAGACGCGAGTGATATAACCGCATGAACTGAGTGGGTGGATATGTAACAGAGTGGGACATTTCGATTGCGCTTGGGGGGCGATCCAACTCTCGGAACACCAGCGTAAACGGATCGCGGCGCAAGTCGTAAATCGTCGGGGGATTGGATTTTTCGGGACGTAGGAAAGGATGAAGGTTAAGCTTCGCACTGTCCATGGATTCTGAAAAACAGGCTGAACAAAAAAAGTTCGATTTGAGCAAGAATTTGGACACTAACCGCTCAGGACGTGAGTGCTACTCGACTTCGTCCGGAACATCGAAGCAAGACCAGATCTGAACTTGAAGTCGCGTCTCCATCCTGTGGGACGCCCGCGATACATTTCAGGAGGATAACCGCTCGTGGTCGTTGAGCGCGAGAGGGTCGACGAAGGGGTGTGCATGTTGGTCGGGTAGGAAGCAAACGATTCCATGGTTGGCCTCGTCGAGGGGTGATCAAACAGAGGCGAGAGCTCCCCTTGCGAGGGCCACGGCGAGTGTCTGTTTGCGGTGTTTGCTCTCATTCGAGAGCTCGGTGTAGCAGCGGCAGACTGACTGCGAGTCCTGCGAAGGGGCGCGAATTGATCGTGAGGTTCCCTTTCGGTGAGGGGGGGTTGACTGGGGATATACGGGCTAGGCATTGATAGCTGCTGGTACGCTTGGGCGCCTTGCTGACGCCAAATGTCATAAGGATCCTGCGGGCTGTGAAATTGAGAATTGTTGTTTGGATGAGTCGGATGGGTAGGATGTGAGGGATAAGGATAAGGCATCGAAGAACCGTGACCAGGGAAAGTAGCACCCCACGGGTATTGTGGCATACTTGTAGGTGCACCAAACGGCGCCTGTCCGTTCGACAGCATGGTTGCACCGGGTGGTGGGGGAATGTTTTGGGCAGGTCGTGAGCTAGAATTGGCATCCACCAAGCCGGGTATATCGTCCCACACGGAGCCCATGGTTGAGACAATGGTATGAACAAAGAAACAAGAAAAGATCTGTTTTGTTTCGAGTCAGAGAGTAAGATAGCAGTGCGAGCAAGGCTATACAAGGTGAGAAGATCCCCACCTGATGAACCCTCGGAAGTGACTAACGTCGTTCGAACGAAACTTTGCTTAACCCTAATTCGTTAAACTCCAGCGCGATCGTAGCGCTGCCTAAGCCTAGAAAGCCATTAGATATGAGCACCTCGGTGCGTTTTGGTGCGGTGAGTGAGAGTAAACAGAAAGATAGCTGAGTCTACCTAACATGGTAATTCAAGGCAAGCATCAACAGGTGACCGGTGACCAGTGTGGCTCGGTGCAACGCGAGAACTTGGGGCACTTCTTTCGCGTCAAGTACTGTAGTAGCCGTCCGCCTGGCGCGAGCATGGGAGTCCTCTTGGGTTCGCCGTCGAGTTAGAGTGGTCAAGGAAAAACGGGGCCTTGTACTAGTCGATAAGGACTCGATGAAGTTCGACCTGATGCAGTGTTCGTCGTTCACTGGCATCAACGTTCATCTTCAGTGAGTAACGTTGCATTGGCCAATGGCATACACTATTGGCTTCTCTACCGTATCCAAGGGCTCATTCGAAGCCCACTAATTTTATCCAGTGCAGGCCAGGTGTACTCTACCGAGGGTGTCGAGGAGGAGATCTATCCATGTAGTTACCGTGGCTAGCAGAGGTGTTGCCGCACTCGCACACAGTCACATCTAAGAGTCAGTTTTTCCGACTCTTTACTTATTTCTTCTCTGCAGTTAGGTTCAGGGTCAGCTCTAGGAAAGTCGCGCCGCTAGCGCGACCGACTCCTTTGCGTTATTCGTCTTCCCTCTCGGTACTACTGGAACGTGTTCATCGTGACGAACCGGTCTATCCTTTCTGATTGGTGCTTCTGCCCGCGCCCCAGCGACTAGGACGTTGGTGGTCAGCGTGTACGGTCCCGGATTTAATTTCTGGCCACGTTCACGGATTGCCCCGTGGACCGACCTCAAAGATATAACCTGCGATGGACTTTGAAGAGGTGCCGGAGATGCGAAGGGTGGAGATCACCTGTCTCGCAAGATCGTAGGGGAACAGACACAATCCGCGAGGCAAAGTGTGTTAGGTGCTCGCATGGTTCATTCAGGAACATGTTGATGTCAAGCGTAAACCTCAACATACGCGTGAAGTACAATGCGCTCTGGATGATGCTCGAGGGCATTCGCGGATGGCTCGCTGGAGGGGATCTCAACCGGCGCAGCATGAACCCGATGCACTGGTCTCCAACTAGGACATGAATCAGCCACTTTCTTACTTCTTGCCACGACTATCGGCATGGAAGATGCCCACCTCCTTCGGTATTTCCGTGTCCGTGTGATCAAGGAGGTCGTTTTCCCTCCAGTGTCTCCCCCCACTTCGTACTTCATAATTCTCTATCGGACGGCGGAAATTATGAGGTGGCGTGTTCTCCCTTTCAATGAAACTGCTATGAACACACCTGATCATGATACAGTATCTACATCTGGAGCACGTTTAAGATTCCCAGGTCTTGACTTTGCATCGCATATGGGTCCCGCGACCCTCCCAGCGAAGTTCATAACACAAGGTCACCAAGGCAGCGTTCCGAAATACAAGGGATTATCCATCCACCACTCTTTCTAGACTCCAAAACCCTATTAGATAGAGCGGCTCATACGGAGAATATCAGCGGCGCTTCAGAATCTTGAATTCTCCACTTTAGAGTTTCACCAAAGTGCGATTAACTTCGTGGGCATGAGGTGCGTCGGCCAAGACGTCATGAGAATAACTCGTCTTCTCATTGAACACGTTCTGCTCACATGTGCGCAGTCTTTCGTTACTTATCAAAGGTAGGTCATCCGAAATTCGAAACCGTTTGGACAAGTGGGGATGAGCGCTCTCAGATCCGACAATTACTAAACCTCGCGCCATTGCGATCTCTTCCTTCAGAGGCCCCGCCGTCAATGGCACAGGTCCACCTGAGAGGTCAATGGCTGTATCTTCTGTCAGTGTCAGGCTCATCTTGACGGTACAGGTGCTTAGGTATTTGCGTGGCGTGCCTTCCCCGCTCCACCGCAAAGGACTTAAAAAAAACATCCACCAATACGGCCGCCGGTGATTTCAAAGGGATTTAAACCGGTGCTGACGTTTTCACACCTCCGTGAAGTGAGTACCTCATGACTTCAAAGTCTATTTGCACGTGCCCCGTCTTCTTCCATTCTTCACTTGCCGCATCCGTCGTAGGCGGGTGAATTTCCCATTTGCGTGTCCTTCCAGAGTCGCAGTGAAGTTCGGGAACTCGGCCTCGCACTTGACCGCTAGCGGCAAATCTTCTGATATTCCCTTCCTACTTCGCTTCGCGTTACATGTGTCAGTGGCGTTGAGATATTGAACAAACCCTCTACAAGTGCTAGATAGGTATAACTATATACAGATAAACAAGAAAAAAGGTAATGAAGAACAGAGACGGGTGTATCGCGGGATGGTCTGGGATATGTTACAGTTACAGCTGGGAGTTCCGTGGTCAATAGTAGAAATACATCGGCAGGCAGATGAGAAACCGCGAGTCTGAAATACCGAGGATGAGGAGAGAATATAAAAAAAGAGAGTTTGAACGGGCGGCGAGCGCCGATGCATGATGATCAGAAGGCGGACAGTGAGGACATAAACGCGGAAAATTCCATGTCCACACTAGCGAGCTCCGGTTTTCCCGAGCAATCGAAAGAAAATTGTCCTTTCGAGAAAGCCGAGAAGTCCGTTGGAGTGAATAGAGGCCCGTCTATGGCATTCTCATGGTCAAAAACGTTCAGGCCGGCTGGATAGTGTTGACCACAAGGCTGAAGCTGGGTAGGTGCGATTGAGAAGGGGTTCAGAGCAAAGGGATCTTCTGAGTCCAGGCCAGCGCAATCGAAACCAGGCGAGGGCGACAGCGCTTGGGGTGTGGTGGGCGAACTGGAGAATGGGGAAGATGCTGGTGTCCAGTCATTGCCATAGGCAGGATCGAAACAAAGTGTTGGGGTCTGTACTCGGCCAGTAGAGCAAGATGGGTAACTGGATAGGTCCGCACTTGTCGCCGATATCGAGTCACCGAAAGCCACATCGAACATAAAGGGGTCAAGCTCCTGGACTATATGTTAACGTCACAGATTACAGAGAAGCTGCAGGTACTCACAAACGAGGGTTGTGGTTTGGTAGGGAAGGAATACTCGGCAGTAGGAACGAATGAATGTGAGCCTGACAGATCCGGACAGCTGCGTGAGGAAGCCAAAGGCGCTGGTGTCTGTGGCTCCTCGGTGGGCTTCGGAGACGGCTGGCTGCTGGTGGAACGTACTCGGCGAGAAATTGGAGGAGATGAGAGGAAAGGTTTCTTAGACTGAGCGTCATCGATGGGTGCCGACGACGATCTGCGGTAGGCGCGGGCAGTCATAGGTGCCTCAAATCTGGTGACGACCTCGGGGACGTGAGTGCGGTCAAATTCTTGGATAGCGGTGTCGAGTTCATGTCCTTTCTTCCCTTCGACGAGTAGCTCCGCGATCTTTGCGCACCGTTTCAGGTCCTTGGGCTCTACTTCTCGAACCTTTCTCTTCTCAGTACCTCCCTTTGCCTTCGTATGTGACGGTCGGAAGGCGTACTGCGGCCACTTCTTCCTATGCTCCTCCAACGCCTTCTTAGCCTTTGCATGCCAGACCTGACGCTCGTCATGGGGCATGTTTTGCCACGTTAGACCGATGATCTTTGATAGAGTGCTGTGATTGGTCTCGACCTCAGTGGAGACATGCTGGCTTTTGATGAATGACGATCGGAAGAGAATGAAGGCATTGGGTGGGCGAGGGATATGGTCTTCACCTCGTTTTTTGCTGTGAGCAGGTCGACGAGCGGAGCACTCGGACGGGGAAGATGGGAAGAGAATGGGCTCGAAAGTAGCCTCAACGGCCGGTGGAGGATCGTTAAATGTCACGGGTGTCACATTCGGCGCAAAAGCAATGCTCTGAGGAGACGCAGGCTGTATCGGAAGAGCCCAAGTGAGTTGGGCGCCTACGAGTCATAAGTCATTGCGTCAGTACCCGCGCATATTTCAGAACATATCAGGGGGTAACATACTATCTGGACCTTCGCGTTTCATCTGCCTCGATCTCTCAGCAGGCATTGTAGGAGGAGGAGGTATCGCAAAGGGACTGGGAAGATGTGCAAAGAGCGAGGGACCGAGAGCAAATTCGGCGGGGGGTAACACGAGGCAAGGATTTGGACAGGATGATTTATAGGGAATGATATACGTACACGGTAATTTCAGGGTCTTGATAAGTTATAAAGCGTCTATCGAAGGACGGCATAACGTAGGCTATAGAAGCTTTATAACTCGCAGGCGGACAAGGCTTCCATGCCCAGGCTGGATCATGACAACTCGCTAGGTCCGGTATGAAGCGAATGGGAACATCACCTGAAAATCTTGTCATCAGCACCACCAGGCCCAAACACACAGCTAACCATCCATACAACAGATCAATAGATAAGGAAAGTGCGCACCGAAATAACAGAGTGTTCTATCAAACTAAAGTTGTAAATGTCGGACATCTAATCAGTTTTTATCTCTCCGCTCCGCTCCCCATCACCTGCTCGGTGGTGTGTCCCTTATGGCCTCCTTATCTCAGCAAAATCGCACACACATGCCCAACCACACATGCCTTTTTCGTCAATTCTAGTTTTTGCTTCCGCACCGGAGGTATCTGCAGGCATCGGCTAACGTGCCTCGAGGCTCGCTCCCGTTCCTCTGTGTCAATTTTGCTGCGATTTTTATATTCTCCTCGGGCGGTCGGCTATCAACATTTCTTCAACAAGGATTCTGTGCAGACGTGTCTGGAACTTCAGTGGAAGATACAACCGCAGGGCAACGCACGTGCAGCTCCCGGAGATGAGGCTGAGTCTTTCGACTTTCTCTTTAGTATTACAAGCTGATGGGTTGGAGCGGTTGCCTTTCTTGGAGTGTGTTATCCTCATCGATGTCGTTGCCGTGCAGCTCGGAGACTCGGCACGTGTTTCAGCCCCCGACAGTGATCAGTCGCCGCCCAACTCGAAGTACAAGATCGGCGGTTGGAGTGGATCGGCCCCAGCACCGGTCAGCCTATTATATCAAGTTCTCTGTGTCTCTCTTTGTGGGGCGTGTGTGGCGTATGTTTTTTGCTTTTTTGTGTTTTCGCACATGTTCTAGACCTGTGCGCCCTGTGTGTGTGTTCTTGTTTTTTTCTTTTTGTGTTTTCTATCTCGCGCGCGCCCACTATTGTTCTCCCGCGCTCGCTTTTGTATCTGACACACTCTCGCGAGGCTATGTGGCTGTTTTGCGCGATTTTTTTCCCCCCGTATATAGTTCGCCAAGTGGGTGATTATCGCCCACGTCATTTGCGATACTAATCACCGTCTTCTAAAATGGCCCTGTTGGTAGCAGGCTAATAATTATCCTTTACCCAGGAGTCACTTTTCTTGGAGATCAGGTACGCCTTCTATCTGGGTTGGCGCAACATATGTTGCTACCAGCCTGCCCTTCGAAAACCAGTGCGTTGCTTGAAAGCACTCGACCGTTGCCCATGGCGACGTCTTTGTCTGACTCCATAGACGCACTGTATCGTACTGTCTTTGCAAATTGCCGCAGCCCTAGGATGTCATGGCACTCACAGCGCGAAGGCAACCTATCGGTCTGACGAGGTTGATTCTTTCCTTGTTCCAATTTTGCTCTCCAAGGTACGATGTGCTTCCGGCGTCCTTGCTGTATAAAGGCAATGTCAAAGTTATAGTTCGAGTAGAGATGTCTCTCCGAAGTCATCAGGTCCGTATCTTTGGTGTTTGGGGTGAACGGTTGAGACGAACCGCTGGTACGCTTACTTCTGGGATTGGGTGCACGATGGTTGGCGACTAACCTTCCCATAGACCCGGCGAGCATCTTAATCGTTTCCCAGCTACTTTAATTTCCGTGCGGTACGTGGCTGCGCGTTGGGGCCATTTGTTTCACGTCTTTCCTTTCCTCCTTTTGCGCTGACCTGCGCTGGGAACTCAATTTTCAAGGATATGCTCATGACCGTGCTGGGTACACACTTCAGTTATCAATCATCTCACTTTCCATGTAGCACGATATCTGCCTTTAATTTTCGATTTCAATCTTGGTGTTATTCCTCCACGCCCTCAGCATTAAACCAGTCGATATCGATCTCTCACTAGTGCTCATCGGGCGTGAGGAGCTCACACATCGTACTTCTTGTTAGCCGCATCTCTCCGAGTATCACAGCAACGGAATTTATGCCCATCTGTGGGCTTTTGTGGGCGCGGAATATGCCTTCGCGAAGCTCGCCCAGCGCCATCAAAGGAGCCTCGTGTTTTACAAAGTCCCCCAATTCAAGATTTCGACTTGATGCGAGGATCACAAAATCGATCCCGTGCATCAAAGTTAGCTCACGCTACCCGTGAAGAGCATAGAGTTGGGTCTAGAGGTTCGTTATTATCACATCTGTTCCGATCAGCTTACGCTGTGCAGCGTGCTTGCTTTGAAAGGGCGAGCATCTTTGCATCCGACCTAGTGCTTTCGTGGATGGATGTGTAACGACTGTGGGCTCAGGCTCACTTGCGTATGTGTGCGTGAGTGCTTTTCTCGGCAGTGGGCACGAGAAGCGACTATCCTGGTTGAGCTAGCTGCACTTTGTTCAGCGTCTGCATACCTTTTTACGTAGGACTTATCTGGGACGAGGCTGGCGCCCGGAACGGTTATCAAGGCCATCAATTGAATCATCGGGACATGAAGATCATGAGATGATGATGGTCACGCCAGCACTGCCGCGTGGCGCAGCGGAAAGTCGTGGATGGAATTTTTTACTCATCAGTGGGAGCCTGGCGCAGCCTGGATGCTTTCGGACCCGTGAGCGCAAGTGCTTTGATAGTTCAGCGCTACCGACCGGCTCCCATATTGGCCCAGCCTCGCGTCCTGAGGAAGGACTACCGTTGAAACTGGATATTTCAAGTGCTCTCGAGCAAGAACTTTCTATACTGTTTTTATGGTGCAATGAAACGTCAGTGTTACCAAGCACTGGCACTATGTGACAGAGATGGTCGAAGCTTGGGTTCCTGGTATCAACCGCGAAGCCAGGGTGTTCTCCAAGCCTCTGCATGTCTGCCTCAGTTACTGCCACGAGGCTCAGTATATAAATCTGATGGGTTGATCATAGGTCGCCTTTATGCACAGCTTGTACAATATTTACGATTGAAAATGGAGCGAGGTCTAGTCAGACTACTGGGACGAATGCTGACGGCAGGTGAGTAGGATTAACAGCCCCAGGTCGAAGATACTCACGGGGG
>KN839878.1:203017-227416 GCA_000827185.1 Hydnomerulius pinastri MD-312 | reverse complement strand
AAAACCGGCGTGACTGCGAACACCCTGGACCTAGATTAGGGTTAGGGTCGGCAGACCTTGCGGCAGGCGCAAGGCCAAGTTACTCCTCGTAACGCACTTTTTCTCGAAACCCCAACTCCGTCCTTCAAAGGCTCGAGTGTCCAATTGATGTCTGTATGAGCGCATGTTGAACCCAATTCGGAGAACCCAAGGACTGGCTCGTCGACTACATACTTCCTCACCTTCCGCTTCCCTATCCCAAAAACCAAAACTCGACCCACCTTCCAGTCAAACGAAGGGACGACCCGCGGCGGCGACTGATCATGTCAAGCAAAGCATAGTGGATGAGACTGACCGGAAAGTTGTCAGACATGGTACGTGCTTGCGAATGCCTTAATTCGCTGAAAAATGATGGAAGCCAAAAAATCACCAGTCAAGCGTAACGAGCTTGGAGTCCAGATGCTCGCGCGGGAGCTGCACGCTCAGATATTCAAGAACGCCGCATTCCCTGCTCCAGAACCCGCCTTTGTGCAAATTGCACAGGAGCATCTGCAGATGCACGGACTTGATCCCAAACAAGGGTCCGTTCTTCCTGACACCGGGTTCACCCTCCCCCCTCTGCAAGGCTCGAATCTCGATGAACACTTTTACGCCATTGGCGTACGTTCAGCGCAGCCATGGCTATCGCTAGCCAAAGATCTTGCGGGCAACGATTTACCTCCCAAACCCGATCATTTTGACATTCAGTCAGGCTGGACAAAGTATTATCACTGTCCAGACGGGTCAAGCTACAGCGAGCACGTGGAATATCCACAACACGATGGCAAAGCGGAGGAAATGCTCGTCTTCGATGTCGAGACGATGCCTCCTTACCACCCGTACGCCATCATGGCGTGCGCTGCATCGAAGGACGCGTGGTACAGCTGGATATCACCTTGGTTATTGGGCGAAACTGAGGAAACTCAACATCTTATCCCACTCGGAGAGCCAGGTGCTGCGAAGGTTGTGGTCGGACATAACGTGTCTTATGATCGTCAGCGGATCCTCGAGGAGTACAGTCTAAAAGGCACGCAGACCCGGTTCCTCGACACGATGTCACTTCACGTCGCGGTCAAGGGCATCTCCTCGCACCAGCGCCCTGCTTGGATGAAGCACCGCAAAGCCAAAGCAGAGAAACTGGAGCAGCAGGCAGAAGCGGTTGAAGCGGTGCTCGAGATCATGCGGGATGCAGGGACTCGGGCTGAGAAAGAGGAAGACGCCGCGAAGCGTGCGGAACTTCGACGCGTGTGCGCAGAGCTAGAAGAGAGCCTCCCTCAGCTCCAAGAAGACGAGTCCGACGCGAACGACGCAGACCTGTCCAACAAACGATGGGAGGATCTTACATCTGCTAACTCGCTCGCCGATGTTGCCAAATTGCATTGCAACATTGACGTGGACAAGGAGATTCGTGGAGACTTCATGAAGGCTACACGGGAGGATATCCTTGAGGACATACAGGATTATATCAGTTACTGCGCCAACGACGTCTACGTCACACATCAGGTGTTCTCGCAAGTTCTTCCCGCCTTTCTCAATCGATGTCCAAGCCCTGTTTCCTTCGCCGGCGTTCTGACCATGGGTTCGAGTTTCTTGACGGTTAATGAGTCGTGGGAGGAATACCTCCAGAACGCCGAGCGGACGTATCACGAATTGGACATGAAGGTCAAGAAGCGTCTGCTTGATCTTGCGGAGCAGGCCAAGATGATGATGGAGAATGAGTCGTGGAAGGATGACCCCTGGCTGGCTCAGCTCGACTGGACACCGAAAGTCGCTGGAAAATCGAGGGGCGTCTATGATGACGGTCAAGTAAGGGGAACCCTGCGCACTCTCAGCCGTTCACTAACCTTCCTATAGATTCCCGAGCCAAAGCCGGCGCCCAAGGCCAAGTCCGCGCTTGCCGAAAGTACCCAACCGGCGTGGCTCCGGGAGCTTCTAGAAGGCGGCGCTTTCAAGCGCGCCACCATAAACCGCATTCTGCCACTCTTACTCAAGCTGTCGTTCGAAGGCCATCCCCTGCAATTCACCAAGGAGGAGATGTGGCATTTCATCCGTGATGGCCAAGTGACGCGCCTACCAAGCGCGGGCAAGGCGAAAACCCTCACAGTGCTTGGAACATCCCATGGCGTTCCGTTCCTTAAGGACGGTCGTATGGCTTCCACGAATTTGCCTTTGGCACTCGCGATTGCTAGCGGAGACCGTACTCCGGGGATCGAGGCTCAGATACTTGATCTAGGACGATCGCTCGCCAGCGAGACGACATTCGGGAAAGATCCGTGGCTCCGCCAACTGGACTGGAAACAGGTTTCATTCTCGACCTGCACGAAAACCCCCACTACCCCCACCAAAGCCAAAAAATCACCCAAATCTCAGGTCCTTTGGCCGAAGTGGTATTGGGATCTCGCAAAGCCCAAGAAAGACGCTCCCCCTGGAACTCTTGATATCACCGTCCGGACCCGCATCTCCCCCATTCTTCTCCACCTATCTTGGATGGGCCATCCCCTCTTCCATTCTCGCGAACACGGCTGGACTTTCCGCGTCCCTTCGTCCGTCGAGATCTCCACTCGTTCCAAGCCGCTCGACTTCTACGATCCTGCCGATGAGGTGTTGGAGAAGATGAAACAGAGCGAAGGCGAGAATCGATTCGTGTTCTACAAGCTTCCCCATAAAGATGGCGAGAAAGCAAACGTGGGTAATCCGCTTGCGAAAACATTCATAAAATACGCGCAAGACGGAACATTGACGAGTCCAGGGGACGAGGCGAAGGATGCGCTGGACATGAACGCGCAGTGCAGCTATTGGATCAGTGCGCGGGATCGGATACTCAACCAGATGGTTGTGTGGCAGAACGAGAGGGTTGATTTGCAGTTCAACCAACCCCCTTCGACTTTGTCTTCCGGGTCCGACGCGCCGGCTCCGAAGGAAAAGTGGGGAATGATCCTCCCTCAGGTTATCACTATGGGCACTGTCACGCGCCGTGCGATTGAGAAGACATGGTTGACGGCTAGCAACGCGAAGAAGAACCGAGTCGGGTCCGAGCTCAAAGCGATGGTTCGCGCCCCAAACGGATACGCTATCGTTGGCGCGGACGTTGACTCGGAGGAGCTCTGGATATCGAGTTGCATGGGAGACGCACAATTTGGGCTGCATGGAGCTACTGCTATCGGGTGGATGACGTTGGAGGGGACGAAAGCAGCAGGGACGGATCTGCACTCAAAGACTGCGAGTATTTTGGGCATCTCGCGAGACCAAGCGAAGGTGTTCAATTACTCACGTATCTACGGAGCTGGCATGAGGCATGCCGTACTTCTACTGCTACAGGCAAACGCGGGGATGCAACTGGATCAAGCTCAGAAGTTGGCAGAGAACTTGTACGCGTCAACCAAGGGGAAGAATACTTATAGGAAGGACCTCTTTGGGAAGAAGTTCTGGTTTGGAGGGACTGAGAGCTTCCTGTTCAACAAGCTCGAAGAGATCGCGTTGTCGGACCGTCCTCAAACGCCTGCACTCGGGTGTGGGATCACCGCTGCGTTGTCGAAGGAGAACCTTTCTTCAGAGTTCGGCTCAGATTACATGACGTCGCGCATCAACTGGGTTGTCCAATCGTCAGGAGTGGATTACCTCCATCTTTTGATCGTTGCGATGGATTATTTGATCACTACATACGACATCAAAGCACGCTTCCTCATCTCGGTGCATGACGAGCTACGGTATCTCGTCGTCGATGAAGACCGCTATCGCGCAGGCCTCGCATTACAGATTGCCAACCTGTGGACGCGTAGCTTGTTTGCATTCAAGCTTGGGATGGACGACTTACCTCAGGGGGTAGCATTCTTCTCCGCCGTCGACGTTGACCATGTGCTGCGCAAGGAAGTCGACATGCCTTGTGTCACTCCTTCGCATCCAACCCCCATATTGCCCGGGGAGAGCTTGAACATTATCAAGACCCTGGAGAAAACCAACGGAGGCTCTCTATGGAGTGACGGCAGGCCGATGAGCAAGGAGGAGGAGGCGACAGGTGTCGCGAACGACCTGATCGGGTACCAGTGTCCCGATTCCCGCGTTCATCGAGCTCAAAGCGCCGCGTGGTTACGCGCCCAGGCAACCGACGAGTTTGCTGAGGTGCAACATCTTGCACAGCAGGCTACAGGAATCGTTATTGATGGCGGGATAGGGACGACTACAAAAGGTAAGAAGGGTCGGGAGCGCGCCGCGCAAGCTCCTCCTCATGTTGACCACGGCGTCTGGGAGGCAATGCAAGAAGTGATGACCTCTGGGCATTTCCATTGATCAGCCGCATGGGGACACTCATTTGTATACCTTATCGCACTGTATTTATATTTGGCATAGAGGTATTCGTGTACTGTATTCTAATGGAGCTGTGCTTAACAATGTGTGGGGGTGGCGACTGTGAGTCCAGGGTCCTCTGTGGGCGTCTGAGGCGCGCATCAAGGGCGCGAGAAGAGGGTCGGCGGACACGATGATCAAATTGTGGGATTCGTTGTGAGCAATGATATGGATCGATTGCTGTCAGCTGTCGCGCCCAGGCTTCTTGTGGTGTTCGGTGTGACCGCCATCACCGCATTTTCACCGACGCATCCCTAAATAGGTTTAGCAATCCCGCCACATGCGTCCCCATTTAGTAATCCCGCCTGTCGGCCCATCAATCGATTGGCGCTGCCTCTTGCTTCTTGCCATTTGGTTCGGTGTTCGCTGTCCCGCCAGCCGTCCGTATGTGGATTTATTTACAGTCACAAGGACGATAATCAACATTGTTGACATTGTTGATACACGCAGCTGTAAGTTCCCGAGCGCACGGCTGGCGGGGTATAAGACCCGCCCCATGGGCTACAGAGTCATTCAGCGCACCGCGCATCACCCACTCCCGGCGCCTTCAATCTACTCATACTGAGTCCTTCAACACGATGCACTATCGCAACGACTCGCCTGCCAACCACAAGACCTGGGCTCCTGGCCCATCATATTCAAGCTCTTATGGTCACTCTTCTGATCGCTGGTCGGCGTCGGCGGCATCACCAGCCGCAACCCCGGGTACCCCACACATCCATACCGTGTCACTCCCCCACCCCAATTCAGCTCCGCGGTACTCTTCATCTTCTTGTATGATCACTTCCCCACTTTGTAGTTTAGTTAGACATCATTACTCACTTATATCTAGACCCCTCGGCGCCCGGTTCGAATGCTGCTTGCATCCTTTCTTTGCACCCTCTTCTTTCCTACACTGGGGTCGCGTCCCTATACTTCAATGTTACAAGAGATGTGCAAAGCATCCAACTAAGGCCTGGTTACCACCCAAGCTTGCTCCAAGCACATGCTGTGAGCCCACCTTCCACACGGCTGCTGGTCAGCATGCCCGAGTTCCCTTCCTGGCCCATTGAGGTCGTGAATGCTCGTGGTGTCACTGTGTCGGACGTCCTCGTGAGGATACGTGACGTCCTTAACCGAAGTGTTTCTCCAATGGAGACCGCGGTTAGTGGCATTGCCTCTGAATATTTCAGGGCTAGGACACGTGCTGACCCGCGCGAATTTGCGCAGGGCGTAAAAAGGATGGATTTCCTTGGTCCTAACGTGTTTTTCCTTGGGCTCTCGCGAGCTTATGACGGGCAAGATCGCTGGGACGTTCACTTTTCGTCAAGTGCATGAGCCCGTCTGTGGTTCACCGTTTGAAACTTGAATTACGCTGGTCGCAATGCTAGGCCTTGTCGCCAACTCACCGCTCTCCGACTCTTGGACGATTGGACGCCCTCTCTCATCTCAGTTTCATCTATCTTTATCTCACCGAATCGCTGTCTGTCTCTGCTCTTCTTGCTCTTGCTGTATTGTTTGTTCTCTCTGACTGTTATCGTGGACATCTCTGGCTGTATCCCTTGTTCTGTATTTGTTATTGTCACCCTGGATCTCGCTGCCTTATACCGCTCAACTTACCTCGGACTTTGTATTTGTAGCCATTACTAGAACCACACCCCGTAATCGAATAACGTGCAACTCTGCGCTATACATGTTGACATTGATGGTAAAAGAAAATCAATTCACGTGACCGTTGACGCGTGAAGTTGAGCCTATGAAACGCGCTACACAATTCTTCCTTCCACATCGACCGCCAGCCTTGCAGAGCAAGGAACCATCCTATTCAAACTATCGTTATGCTCACTCCCGCTCATAGCAAGACCTTTGTAATGCTTTGTGTCCTCTTATCTTTCACTGAGCCTAGTAGCGCGGCTGCAAGAGGCGTTGTAGGATTGCCGGCGGACACGACCCAGCGAAACAAACCGAGGGTCCCCAACAGCGCAAACATCGGCGAGAGTCGCAATGCGACTTCTACTACTGGAAAGAAAACCAGGTTGGCTCGCAAACGTGGCAGCAAAGGCACTCCTACAAAACGCCAAAATACCCAGCCCACCCCTGAACCCACAGGTGACTCTTCAGCCGCGACGACAGTGTTCATCTCAGGGCCAAAATCATTTGCTCTATTACTCCCAGGAAAAGACGGAGGTCTGTCATCGATTATCACTGCTGAGAGACAAGCGATAATATTCACTGCTGACGGCGTGTTTTTCTGTTGTGCAGAGCTCATCTCCGAAGCGGAGAACGACGGAGTCGCGTACTGCACCAGCGGCTCTGACTGCGGAAATGCATTTCCAAACGGGTTCATCACAGGGTCAGCAGTCGCTGAAGCAGCGGATGGCTCATACATACAGGTCTGACCTTGCGTAGTCCCAGGCTGGATGGCTCACTCAAAGCGAACCTCACCCCTAGATAACCGGCTGCATTGACTCCACTCAGTTCCACTTTGCCCAAGGGGACGATGGCGGCCAATTTGACGTCCGGTTCCCTGACGGGGCGAAGTGTACTTTCGGCGGATATGGAGCGAGCTTCATAGAACAGTACGTTAATGTGATGACGCGCTTGCAAGCGAACCTAACTTTGCACCGCTCGCAAAGAGTGGAGCCATCGGCCAACAGATTTTGTCTGAGATGCTGCAAGAACGCGGACGACCAGCAGAACTGCAACTCCCATCAAGACCGCGCCGGCTGTCCCGTTGCAATTCCAGGAACCTACGAGTTTGGGGAGATAGGTTGCTCATAGCTATGTAGAGGAGAGTGCTTGTAGTGTTTCACGCTGGATCGTGGGCCTTCATTTTGCCATGCATCTGGTCGAAGAAATCAATGGTGTATCCGTGGCTAATATTACAGATAAGACGTGTGAGTTGTAAGTACATAAGTGATAATGGGAAAACACAACAACCTGTCATGCATAAGTATACAACCATGAGTCCACATATACACCGCGAATGAGTCTCGACGATCCAGATGCGCCGAAGGTAACTTTTGGTAGGTATTTTCCGTGTTTGACAATACCAAGGTATAGAATGCAGTCAGAAGCATTTGAAAGGAGCGTGTGCGTAATGAAAGGATCTTGCATTCAAGCTTTCCCGAAGACGAGCTTCCCAGTGCTGGAGCCATTCCCGTGTTTCTCCACTTCGATCCCGATGAGTCTGGTCTTCCCGTGCAGCCAGTCCACGCGACGAACTCCACCTTCCCATCCCCCACCCATCTTCGTGCACCTCTTCTCGTAGGCCCGGGTAACCTTACGTTGTGCTCGGCTTCCGTGTCCCAAAGACTCCCACTCCTGCGGAGTCACGCGAGTGAGGAGCGTGGTATGAAGAGAATACAGAAGGTCGAGATTTGTAATGTTGGAGGATCGGCTTTTACTATGCGAAGAGCCGACGTAGAAGCCGCTGGAGCTGGAGGTAGACGGGCCAACAACGACGGGCCACGGGAACTTCTCCGAGCGAAGCACGATACGGGCAGCTGCTGGAGTAGGTGGATCCGTAGCAGGTTGGGAAAGCGTGTGCGCAGGCACGGCTGTATGTGTAGTGCGATCGAGTACAGTGCGAGAGGAAGGCGTGTATGTTACGTCGTACGAGATAGGTGCGCTGTGTAGTCGGGTAGCTGCGAAGAGCGGATGCATGTGCAAAGAAGGCGGTCGCATGCCATGTGGATCCATGCTTCCTGCATCTGGAAGATTCGTCAGTAACCGGAAGCTGAATAGAATTTCAAAATAGGGAGGCATACAGGAATGAACTGATCCGGTGGCGGACGACACGCTACCCTGCCAAGTTGGATTATGTCGCAAAGACGGCCGCCTTTCATACCTCACATTGTGCGAAGAGCTGCCTGCAGATGAGCCGGGAGGAGCCATTCCGGGAAGGAGTGAAGAGCTCGAGTTGGTTCGAGACGAAGGCCCAAACGAGACCGATGGTGCTATGGAAGGAGTATGCATTGCATAATGTGCAACTTGATCACGGTCGGCATTAGGGTGAATCTGAAAGGATGATGCTCAGCACTTACGATGCTCCGAGGACTTGTAGCTTGCACGTCTGTACAGTGGTGACCGGTCGACCTTTGGTGGTGTCCCATACCTCATTTCGCCCGTCGAACTGGGTGCTTGGCCAGCACCCTCGAAAGTTGCGTATCGCAATGGCGACGGGGCGGTGGTACGAGCTGAGTAGCTATTGCTACGTTTCGTCTTCAACCGTGGTGGAGCCGCTGGTGGAGCGGTACTCGGGGCTGCGTAGATGTAGTTTGAAGTTGGCTGGGAGCGAGAGCGCCAGTGAGACTTGGCAGGTTGCTCGCGAGTAGGAGAGCTGTCGCGTGAATGACTGCCACCGAAGATATAGCGCAGGTAGGAGGTCATGATATTTTGTGTGGTTAAGTCGTGAAATGAAAGTATACAAATGTAAGGTCGTTATGTGGAGCTGGAGGCAGGAGAGGGATGAACCACAGGATTAGATGATGACCGGCTACTTATAAGCAGAATGAGGAGTGTCCGTTTGGGTCTGGAACAAAGATCAGCTTCACGTTCTAGGCATTGCTTAAAACAATGAATTGAAGTAAGAGGACCCCCGAAAAAATGGGTGATACTCCACCATGCACCGGACGTCTTGGGAGGAACACACTGCCGAGAAAGGTGTCATGGGCCGGATTGTAGAAAAGATCTCTTCGTCCATTTGTGTATATTTCCGGAGACCAGTCCAGCTATCACGTCTTAGATGTGTCCGGCATGTCCGTGTGCTGTGGAAGCGTGGCCAATCATGAGCCCAGCGGATACGCATGGTTTGGTTTGTCCGATAAAGAGGGTGTTCTGGTGGGACAGTTGAGGTAAAGATGGAGCGGTTTGGCAACTGCTAGCGTAGCGACAGGGATAGAATTGGCATTTCGCATTCGATTCGAAGGTTTGCCTTGAGGCGTTTACTGAGTTTGTTGAGTTTGATCATCACCCACAGTCGCTTCCCGAGCAGCGTGTGGGACGCATGTTCGCCTTTTATGGGCATGGCGCGTAGGCCGCCACCATTCTGTCGGGCATATCCTATCGCTTCCAAAGCGCGCCCTAGGACAGAATATTCTCAACATTTAGCCAAAATATGTCGAACAAGCTCAATGGAGCATAAACTCGCCGTGTGAGCGTTCTATATATCCGCTGCTTGAATTCTCCTATCCGCGCTTCGCCCCCACCTATCGCTCGATGAGGTGGATTGAGACTCTGAAAGGCGCATCAGTCGGCGGACACTCTATCCGAAGTGTGAAATGCATTCATAACTCGGGGACGAAACAAAATGAACGGGTGAATTTGGGGGGAATCACAATGAACGTGATTCTGGCCTAGACCACCCAAACGCCGTATACAAGACAACTGACTCTCTGAAGCACACAAATACGACACACGAATAGATACCGCATAGCCAAGACGCATGAAGTCATTCTTATGCGTTGGCGATATGAAGAAGATCGATATCCAGGTCGATCGCTGATCGTAACTTTTCGTGTTCTCCTGTGACGCGATCTACGGAAGCCCATGGTTGAGTTTATGCGAGATAGTACAACTGTGAGGCGTATGTAGGGCGCATTTCTGTCAGGTTCTTGAACATGACCCGAATGTGCCAGTTGCCCCCTTTGAATTACGGATATTGAATGGACAATGTATAGAAATCATTTGGCGGATAAAAGTATAGTCACATCCCGCGAAAGGAACATGTTCCTGAACGCTGATTCTATACGCACCTGAGTCTCAAAGAAGGGACATTCACCAGGGGGAATCACGGAAGCCACCCTCTTTGATAAGGTTTTCATCCGATTGAATGCAACCTGGTAACACGAAGGAGAAATTGCGCCCGCGACAGAAAAACGATGTTGTGCATTGCGTAATGTAGGCGCACTTCGTTTGATTCAGGTGCACCCGCTTTTAGAACATGTGGTGCGAGCCTCCTCGCCAAGTCCAATGAAAAGCACCACGACAGAGAGAAACAAGTCGTCTCAGTATGAAATAATAAGGATGTGCGATTTTTTATGCTGATGTGATTGTGGTCTGTGTGAAGACGTCAAAGATCTGGCAAGCGTTGTTTGGCAAAGGCTTCCGATCCAAACAAACGATTACCGTAACCAACAGAAGTTCTCTTGTGCTCAACTTAATGCATCAATGGTTCCCTCAAACCTATCGTCAGCCTCCCGCGCATACTGAAATTGCAAAGATATAACTATCTACCAATCATGAAGACACTTTTCAAGAATTTCCTGAGCAATAGTCGTCCTGGTCGCTCGCAGAGTCATCAGTCGCATCCCGCTCCAATTTTAGAGGACGGTGGTGAACAAGTTGTGTATCGTTGTCGAAAACAGAGGGGTGTAAACCTTGGTAAGATATGAGCGGTAATTAAACTGAATGGGAGCCCATCGCAGACAGGTTCCTGGTTTGTGCTTGAGCGGTGGATCGCAGAGGCACCGTTTCGCCTTGCTGCAGCTCCTGGACAAAGCGACCTCGATGTTGCTAGGGGCTCAGACGCAAAAGAAATCCTAGAGCGCCATTGGGACTCGTGGATTACTGACAGAGATTTTGAGTGGCTCGCAGCCAAGGGCATAAACGCCGTGCGGATCCCCGTGAGCTCTGCCACACTTCGCTCCGTCAGATTCGCTTGAACCATCTTGAACCAGATTGGTTACTATCATTTATGCGGGCTTGATAACTCGATCCTGCACAACACCGACTTCCAGGGCCTGGAAGGCATCTTTCAGGGTGCTTGGATTCGACTCGTGAACGCGGTCGAGACTGCGCAGAGATATAGGATTGGCGTTCTCTTTGGTTTGCAGCCTCTTATGTCCTTTCTCTTTCTACTTTCTTAGAAATGCTTCCAGACCTACATGCCGCTCCTGGGAAGCAGAATCAAGACTCGCACTCGGGAACTTCTTCGCCTAGCATTACATTTTTTGACAGCAGATCTAACCTCAAGCTCACCATCCGGGTCCTTCGTATCCTGGTGTCGGCACTTCGATCCCTGCGCTCGGAACACAACCCTCCGGTTAATAATGTTGTCGGAGTTGAGTTACTCAACGAGCCCAAGCCACCGTCCCACTCGGCCTTACAGGACTGGTATGCAAAAGCTATACAGGAGCTTCGGTCCCTGGACCCCACGCTGCCCATTTACATATCAGACTGCTGGACGTCTGACGACTATGCCGGTTTTGTCAAGTCCCTTCCCCCCTCATCCGCTCCGATTTGCCTAGACCATCATCTTTATCGTTGCTTCACATCAGCCGATAATTCGACGTCCGCAGCACAGCACTCCGCGTCGCTAACAGACCCTAATGCGCCGACACCGCAAACATTTGCGCGTGTAGCAGGTAATCTCGAGGATGCGGGTGGCAGCCTCGTCGTCGGAGAGTGGTCTGGCGCGTTGAATCCCGGCTCGCTGCAAGGGCCCATCGACGAACGACAAGAGCGAAAGCGGTACATCGAGGCACAGCTTGACCTGTTGGAGCGGTACTGCTCGGGCTGGTTCTTTTGGACGTACAAGAAAGAACAGCCTGGCGATCAAGGGTGGTCTTTTAGAGATGCAGTAGAGGCAGGCGTGTTTCCTGGCTTCGTCGGCATGCGGTCGACCAAAAGTCTCCGTGCGGATGACTCCGACAGAACTGCCAGGAAATTAGTCTCCCAGAGCTCCGCAATAGGTCGGTCTAGGCTCTTTCTTATTTCCACAAGCTGCATTTAAAGTTGAGTTTCCAGGTCAGCATACTTCTTACTGGACACAGTACCCGGGAAACTATGAGCACTGGCGTTTTGAGAAGGGATACAGCCAAGGCTGGGAGGATGCATACCGGTTCCTTCTGAATAAAGACACGAGCCATGCAGTAGTCCCTGAGCTCGGATTCAAGGGTTCTTGGAAAAAGAAGAGGGCGCACGAGCATGGCACCGAAGATGGGTTCAGCGGCAATCTTTGGGAGTATGGTACGTTTTTGTATTGTGGTTCCACTGGTCATGGGTCAACCGTGCTGAAATTCATGTTGCAGAGCATGGCTTTGAGCAAGCCGTGGGCGACGCGAGGCTTGATTTCCAAAAAGCGTATTGCTGATTGCGCGACCCCGACAACCTCGCTTGATATCAAACTACCGCAGCAAAACAGACCAGAGAATCTGACCGGGTATTCGCTATTAAATGGACACTGACCGTTGTTGCAAATTTTGCCTCTGATATCTACCGAACGAAGTTTATGCATGAGAGTATTATCTCAGTTGGGGCTACGTTGGCTTCTTTCTTCGAGGTGTTTGGGCGTCGATTATGCTAACCCGCTGCATCAATACATTGCGTGATTGGATTTTCTCCTCTATCAGTCAGTGGTATCTCTAACCTCTCATGGATTGGAAATTCGCAAGGTTATCCATCGGTAAGTGAAGTTTATCCCCTTCGGTTCTCGGGGTAACAACTCGTAACAGTGCCCTGTTTCTGAAGGTCCCAGCGTTCTAACGGTCAAATCTTGTCGCCTGAAGCCCCGTCTATCGTCCAGTTCCGCCAACGAGATTTGGTGTGCTCTAGCCTCTATGCACGTCGTTACTCTCGTATGTAAGGTGAGTCCTAATTTGCGTTTGAAGCCGGGATAGTGGCGATGTGTCGAGGCCGCAACCGACACTTTGGTGGACCACCCGCCCAACGCTCTCATTGTCTAATTATCGTCCTGTGGAAATAAAATCCCACCACTTTTTCCGGATTTTGCAACCTTCGCTTAGGTCTTTACAGTCACCCTGGTCTCGCGGATGGCAACCTGCGCTGGTCGCCGTGTCCGCGGAGATCCTGAGGCGAGGGAACGGAGGGGGACGGCGATTACCTGCTCCGATGAATGAGTTTAGGTGACAACGCCACCGGCTACTTAGGTCATCTTTTGTATCCAATGCGCGAGTCGGCTCGCTAGAAAGCCGAGAGGAGACCCCCTCGAGAGCGGGGCCGCTGGGAATGTATTTCTCCCACCAAATCAGCATGTGGCACATGCTCGAAAGCAGATCTCACTGCACGCCCTTGGACAGGAGGGACGCTGGCAGTTGGTTGGTGGTCAGTCATACAAACAAAGTCATATAGAACTCTGTTCAATACGATCCATATTCTACTATACACGTTTCCACAGAAAACCATAAGCCTGGCAGTTCAAACCACTCCGAACAGGTCCCCGATATAGCGACTCTGTTCTACAAACTTGAAACAACAATAACATGGTAGTTTAGGTCATAAGATAAGGTATCATTGCACAAAATCGCCTGTCCTAGGTAAATAAGCATACGAGAAACACGACCCAGATAGTCAAATCATAAGCCAGCCGAGTTACCCTGTGATCAGCCTCCATTGGTAGAACCCATCCTCGTCATGGGTTCTGATCAGACCTCTGAAAATGTGTTTCTCCAGCAGGTAGTCAACCCTCTTCACTCCTTGACTGGCTTCCACCTGCGCGGCGGACGGCACACTCCTACACCTCCGTGTGTAGGCACGAGCGATCGCAGTCTCCTCGGACAGGCTCAGCCGAGCCCAATCTTGATGAGTAATCTGCCTGTGCAGCGAGGAGTGAATCATGTAGAGAACGTCGCCCAGGGTAATTGGGAGTGGTGTGGTGTGTACGGTGTACGCGTCGTGCTGATATTCAAGGTCGACTGGCCAGTCGGGTATCGCATCGTGAGTGATGCGCATGCGTGTGATGGACGGATAAGTTGCGGGTTCACGAAGCTCGTCGGGGGATATCACTGCTGACTGCCCTGGACCAATCCATCTCAGGGGCGAGAACGACGGAGACGCTAGATCGAAATAGAAATCCATGCGAGGAGCCTCCCCGTTGAGAAGAGGATGGATCTGGAATCGGGGAGAGGTGCCAGGGTAACCCCAAGGTGCAGCAGGTTCTCCCCATGGCCTATGACCCTCACCGAAGGAACGTCTCCGGTCGCGCCCCGGTGTCTGCGGGGCCTGTAAAAAGGGGCTCGGTGCCATCCCAGCGTGCCATGATGGCCTCCGAGCGCGAGGAGGGGGGTTCCAGTAGGAATCATCGTAGTGCACACCGCGAGGTGTGGTGGGACCCCCTAAGTACGGGGACGTCGGGGTGTATGGTGAAGAGGGGAAGAGTGTAGCAGGGGGGATGAATGGTGAACGCTGTTGGTAGGTGCCGTATCCAAGGTATGGGGTGGGCTCGTAAGCCGCAGGAGTATAGACGTATGGTGAAGACATGTTGATCGATCAAAGTTGTGTGGGGGTTCGATCACAAAGAGCCGTAGATTTTATCCTGAAAATCGATGGCCTTAGTCACAGCCTGCGATACTGGGTGCCATGGCTATAGCAATAAGCTTAACACAGCCTTCACCTCACCTCACAGCCACAAAGAGCGGGATGGTTCGAGGCCGCAGTGAACCGCTTTGGGAGGCGTGGGCGGAGTATGTCAAGCTGCGGTGAACGAGTAGACTACGGCACGTTGACGTAGCTCAGAGACACAGTGCCGGTGGCCAGACTTACTGACCAGGACACAGGCAGCCTGGCATTAAGTCCCTTTTAATCAGTTATTTGAACGGCATGCTGCCTTTCGTTCAACACAGGACTTGGTCTCTCACCTAGTCAGAATATCGTTCGGAAACGAACGGTACAGCAGAGACGGATCCTTCGAAGTAGGAGAGTCGTGAATACCCAATTGCAAGCTTGAAATAGTCGATCGCTGGTACTTAAGGCCGCCCTGTTCAGCACTCATGATCTGTTTGTCAAGTGTTTGTCATCATTTTCTTCACCAGCGCTAAGGAAAATCATGCTTTTCCCATCATCACGACTCCAGGCGCTCATCTCGCCGCTGCGCATCGCTCAGCCGCGGTGACGACAAGTTACCTTTGCTCCTAGCGCTGCTTAGATCTTAGAATAACCGATCTTCCGTGGTCGTGGTCCGTAAGCCTCGGGAAAAGTTAATTTTGTGATCTGGTCTCGCTGACCTATCGACAGAGTATGCAGTGCTCGGGCTGATGCCGGGCCTTTTGTGATAACCTCGGCGTTTCTTCAGTCTCCCCATGGTCAAGGCAGACCCGCGATAGATGAGTCTCGACTCCATGATGAGCTAGCATGCCATGGTTATCTGGCTCGCATGAGTCCCCTTAGTTACTCAGAGCCTCGCCTTCCTACTCCATGTTGTAGATTTTATCCAAGGTAAAATTCTGGTTTTGAAAAGGGGAGCGCCCCTTGACATACGGTCGTGACAAAGATCGCCCCGGCTGAAGTCCGGAAGGTCGACTGTTGCAGAAACTTCGCTCGCCTTGTGGTTGTCAAAGAGATGCGCAATTCCTGACGCCTTAGCCTAGTATCTGGGGAGGTAAACCAATCAACGCGTCCCCTGGAAACGCAGCTCTACTCAAATTGTTCTTGGACAGCAGGCAGCTTCCGGAATAACTTCAAGCCGGAGATGTAGGACCTGCGTCTAATCTTCGACATGGTTCTCGTAGCCTTTCCTACCTTCCTGCGTTCACAGCGAATGAGCGCTAGACACGCTCTCATACTCAGATGTCCCTATGTCCTCAACCCCGCTGATGGGCAACTCAAAGTAACGTTCTTTGGCAAGCAGCTTGATCGAAGAGTTCTACATCCGTTCTGTCGGCGAAACTCTTCAATTGACGGGTTGACCGGAAAACATTCTCTACTTGTCTCGTATCATGGACCGGGTGCATACAGGATGTTTGCGCAGTCTTGTCCCTCCAGTTTTTCGTGCCTTAGGTTCTCTCCATTGAGGTGGATCACACCATCCAGCAACGAACGAGCGACATGGTCCCGGGAAATGATGCATCCCTCAGATCACCAAAGCGCATCGACGTTCTGACTTCGCTTCGGACCTCCCCCCTCCCCATGGTTCATTCAACACTCATCCACTTGGGACTTATACTGGGACCGCCGTTACTGCTAATGCTGGTGGCATGTACATAGGTTTCTGCGAAATCAGACATGTATAGAAAACGCGGCTGCCATCTCCTCTGCATCGGAGGTCTATGTCGGAGGTATCCTGGTTTACGCCTGTCTCTCGCCCTCGGAATCATCTTATCACTGGAAGGATATCGGCCATTGTGCACCTTGGGGTAGCCCAGGATGCCGCATGCTCTTTCGCGCCAGGTACGGCAGGGGATGTCGTATAGCGGTGGGGACTTCTGACCCGGCGCACCAATCCTCGTCAACTCATAGGGCTTCGCGGGTCACGAGTGCCTTCTAACCCTCTTCCACTCCGGGTGATAGGATTGCTATGTATAGATTCTCCGAGTCGTATATGCGACTCAACGGCGCAACTACGTCGGCGGGTCTGGTCTGGGGCGATGTCTACGTGGCTTTTGAACCGTACGTAGCGAACGTTGTCGGAGGAGTGTTGCCGGGGTCGGTGTTGCTGGCTTTACCCCCGACGAAGGTAAGTGCGCCCATTATATTTAGGGGTCAAGGACCTCCCCGCGATGCAAAAGGTTATTCGTGGTTGACAAATCACTATGGTTTGACCATCGACACAGTCCAGTCCCGATGTTCCCCCCGCCCTGGAGGTACGCAACATCGATCGGAATTTGACATCAGCTATTGATAGGTATCCCCATGGGAGGCTTCAGCAATTCTGCGCGTGATAGCTCTATCGGGCAGGTATTGAGCTAACCGCTTCGTACGGTTTGCTGAGCAAGTTTATACTGATCTTCTCACAGAGGCAAGTTTGGGTGTCCTATTTTTGTGCGTGCCTGACGCTTGCTGAAGTTGACCCCCATCCGAAGGGGGGCCTCGTCACATATACTGTGAACACGCTGGATCAGGACAACCACACTACAGCCACATTTGCGGCGAACAACACGGATACCAAAGCTGCGATTCTCACAGCATATAACCATCTTCAAGCTGGGGAGGTAAAGGCCAAGTCAGCCCATGAAAGCCGCAAGCTAACCCCACGTGCCTAGCCTGGAGTCATCTTCTATGATGCTCCCAGTCCACCTCCTGGACTTTTTGATGAATTCCTAGCCTATCCACATGGACTTTCTCCTCGCTGGTGCAGAAATCCCCTTCAAGCGCAACTGCTGGTTCGCGGCAGGTTTTGAGTTGCAATACCAGCAGTGTAACCATCATCTAAAACGCCGCAACAGCGGTGTCTTCAACACCATATCTGTGGCAGGCTATCCTCTCTCTCATCGCTACAGTCGATCGCGAACGAGTCGATCGCGAGTGTGCTTCTCACTTATCACGGACTTACGCTGCTATATGTCTAGTAGTGGGGTGAATGTTTCGCACTTGCATCCGCAAGTGTCATCCTATGATGTGGAACCCATCTTTCCAGCACTATAATCACAATACAGCGCCTGCAAGTGCATACCCACCACCCCACACGCGAGGATTGTTACCACGCCTGATGCAGAATGCAACATGGATAAGCGCCAGCATGCTTCAGGCGCAAGCGATTATGTAATGCAGCCAGGCAGACTGACCTCACCAACGCCACAGTACCCGAAACTACGCAATTTATGACACACCACCGACTGACATATACTATGGAGACAAGCCACAAGCCCTAAAGGAAGTTGTAGACTTGGACAATGTAATGGGTTTCGCAAGGGGTTGCAGGTTGTAAGCACAGCTTTCAGCACAATACGAATGTCTATTGTACATTATATGTTAGTGTTAATGGGATGTGAAAGCTGCTGAATTGTTCTAGGAAGGGGAATAAACGAAGAACAACAGGTATAGCAAGACTGGTCAGAGGTGTGATAACTTTCATGAAACCGAGTTGATCCCTTTCACACAACGTGTGGCTGTCTTCGCGAGTCGTCCAGGCGAGCTGATTATGTACCCGGCGAGGATTGCAACCCACGTTCGCCGTTGCCGTACCCTGGCGCATCACAGCCAGTGAGTAAGAAATGATGGTTAAGGAGGTTGCGACTAACCGTGGGCGGCCCGACCGAATCGGAAGTCGCATCGAAAACGCGTCCTCGCCGTCACCGTCTAGAAGGATGGATCACATCTGAGGCCACAAAAGCTTGGGAAACTGCAAAAAACCTACAGTATTTTGCCTCGACACGATGAAACTTGTATCCAAGCTTATCTCTGTATAGACTGAGCGCAGCCCTATTCGATCTTCGAACATGCAGCTGGATGTATTCGATCTGCACCGAGGCTCTCATCATGGCTTCTCCTGCAGAAGCTGCTGAGTCTCAGTTGAATAGAAGAATGACAGCACGGACTTGACATATCCATGAGCCTGTTGGCAAGTCCTAGTCTCCTATACGTCCTGAGAACCGATAATGAGTTGATGTGGCCAACCCAAGACCTTGAATAGTCTTCGGCGAGCTCCCTGGATTCACAGCTCGGGAATAGATACGGAACACGAAAGCTTCAGCACTCACACAGAGGACAAAACATATCCAACGATTTTTCCATTTTCGTCTTCCGCGAGAAACGAAACCTCTGGCCACGTTATAGAGGAATATGCCCCTAGTCGTCAGTTCGAAAGGACTCGGGTTATATCGTGAACCAAAAAGCTCACAGAATCGCATCGGGTAGTTCTCTGGCAGGTTATATATGTTGCATGCTTGAATCCTGAGGAGATCTTTTGGCTGGGTGTTGGTTGAACAATGGTCATGAGCGGAGGCGAGAAGTGACGAGTTGACTTTGAGAGAGCTTTATTAGAGCCACAGAGCAAGACACATACCTCTGCTCGTCGTATGTTCATCAGGTAAATGGATGTGTTGAGGGAAACCAAGTTTTCGGTACTGCTCGCTGCAGTCGCCCCAGGTGGTAAACAGGTGGTACACAGCAAGCAAGCGACGCGCAACCAATATAAGCGCTGTGGGCGTTTGGTTGATATATGTTCATTAGGC
Source organism: Hydnomerulius pinastri MD-312 (assembly GCA_000827185.1). Classification (NCBI taxonomy): domain Eukaryota; kingdom Fungi; phylum Basidiomycota; class Agaricomycetes; order Boletales; genus Leucogyrophana; species Leucogyrophana pinastri. The sequence goes on along the minus strand of KN839878.1, from coordinate 208,226 downwards.
GCTTGACTACGATTACAAAAGTAACAAGATAATAAAGAAATGCGCCAAAGGATACAACAAGAACCACGAAACGTTGTTAGGTATCATGGGTATCATCAGTCTCGTATGCTATCGTATCATGTCCAGGATGAGTCGTAAACAAAGGGACGCGTTAGTTGCTACAAGGGAGTAGAGAAAGAAGAATTAACAAGATATAGTTCAAACTCGATGAAGATTAAGATGAGAACATAAATATCGTGATCGAGCAGACACAAGGCATCTGCGAACCACCTCGACTGATCAAGGCCGCGGTTGGCGATGAGCGGGGTTGATAAGACCGAGGTTCAGACACCAAGTCCCATCCGGGGATGGCGAGATCCAAACTCCCCACCAGTGCTTCCGGTCACCAAGACAGTCCACACGACGAAAACCCTGTTGTGCCTCCCAGCCGGGAAGAGAGCTGCTCCCTCGACATCGCTGTCGATATGCGTCGACCAGCGTATTGTAGTTGTTCCGGCCGAGACTCGTGATGTAGTCAACTTCAACCCGGTTTAGTGGAGTATTGAAGTACTCGTGAATTGCTTCGAACAAGTCCCGGATTGTGACCTTCCCTGTCTGGTCAATCACGATGGGTCCCCAGAGCGTGGACATGTAACCGCCGTCAATCAATACCAAGACTTTCTTTACATCGGGATATGTCGCAGCGTGACTCCAGATTGCACTCAGGTCCGCATTGATATGAGCACCGGTGAGCCGCCTTGCTGTTGACGGATTCTTGGAAACATCCCAGTCAATCTGAGCAAGGTTTGCATTGATTGGGTTCGGGATCAGATAGGGTGACAGGCGGAGTGGGACGTCGTTGGGCCAGTTCAGAGGGGGCCAAGTACCAGGTGACCATTGAGGAGCTGTGCCAGGAAGGGGGTGGCCTCCTGTCATGCGAGCTACCCCCCATGGATCGAGAGCCTGGTTTGGCCATGTGCGCTGCCCTCCCAGCAACGGGTTCGGTGACCAAAATTGGGGTGCTGGGATGTTGGGATGAGGCTGCGGGTGGGGAGTCCAGGTTATGGTACCGCCGGGGTAGTTCCACGATTGGTGGTCTGGTTGACGTGGTGGCAATCCTGCGAAGTTGGGCGTCCAAGTCCATCCACCAGGGGCGCCTCCACCTCCACCTCCAGGGAACCAGCCGTTTGGTGAGGCAGTTGGCAAATTGAAAAACCCGTTATTGTGCGGTGTGTTTAGCTGGCCCCACCAAGGGCGCTGTGATGGATCTGTGTGACCAGCAACGAGGGGAAATCAGTCATACAAGCTCGGCATGTTTGCGACAATCCGTACCTGCATCAACCTGAATGCCGTTATTGATAGTATTGGGGAAGTGATTCGAGTTACGTCGCTCGGGATGAGTCGGTCCGCGACGGCGACAGTGATAAGGGTGATGGCGTGGACTCGGAGTCCCGAATATCGCCCTGGCGGGTGTATGAGGTGTCGGGCATTCGCAAGCTGAACGGGCGCGGCTTCGAGGAAATACGGGTGTCAAGGGGGTGTGGTTCCAGAAGGCTGGCGCATGCTCATCTGGAAAGACTGGAGTGCCAGGATCTGCTCCGCATCCTGGGACGTCGTCGACATTATAATTGCGACAGATGTCGCGGAGAGCATCGCGAACATATTCAGGATCCAAGTCCCTATGACCATTTTCCATCTCACGATCGCGCCAGTAGCGCATGGCGCGTACGGGATCGACTCCAAAACGCATTGTGAGTCCTCAAGTACGGTTCGATTGCAGGATTCACCGACGGGTTCAAATAGTCCACGAGAGGGGACTCCGTGTAAACTCGGAGCGCCAGCTATATAAAGAGAGCAGCAGAAGATGAAGAAAGCAACAACAACGGAGAGCGAGCCTCATTTATACAAGCTCCAGAAACAGAGGACGATCGTCTCCTCATCGACGCCGGCGCGCCGCGGTACGCCACACTATAGGCAATGCAGGTTACATACCGTTACATGTGGACCTACAAACAGTGCGGTGACATGACTGGCGCATGCCTCGGCTCACCCCTTCCAAAAGAATGCCCTCAAGGTGCTCAAGGTCGCCAGGAACAAGGCTGTGATTGTTGGTTGCACAGCTCGCGCGAACAACAAAAAAGATAATAATGCTCTTCCAAGGTGAGTAGCGCGTGCAAGTAGAAAGCTATACTTGGATTGCATAGTAGAAAACAAGGACGTACCAATATTGGTGCTTACAGCTTGAGCTGAACAGACGTAAGTCTGACGTTCCCAGCTGCAGCTTCTCTTGATGGTATTCTCGGGAAAGATGAGATTGCACAGCCACCCACCCGAAAATAGGTGAGTTAGGTCTGTGACAGGGGGGTCAACCATGCACCGCGCTGTACGCAGAAAACAACTCCAGCTGTTAACCTCTTTCAATGACCATTGGATCAGCAAGAGCGCAGACCATGGGGATCTATTCTGACTTGGAAAGCAAGCCTTATGGCGATCGTTGATCGATGAGAGGTTGCTTCTAAATTTTGCAGTGTGGCCATCCGTTATTAATCCATCATCAGATTCTTCTATCTACTACACCCACATTAATGCACAAACGGCGCAATCCGAGTGCTGTGGTAATTTTTTCAACAAAATCCTCAAGATTATATCCACAGCATGTGCTGCAGCAGAAAGCAAAAGTATCGCATTTCCCAGCGAACCAGGTAAGTTCAGTCCGAGGCTAAGGTGCGCATAATATTATATTTGATACACTGAAAAACGACCTTTGAATTCCCCATATTCCTCACTGTACCGAACTTCCAGGTCCTTGAGCTGCATCGGCCCCTTGCCCGATGAGGTTTGATTGTCCCTCCGCGGTACCGTGGGCCCCATACACTCTTGAATCTGATCCAGGAGTGTCAGGATTGCAATTCTCGCAGCGTGAACAACTGACCGTTCTGTGGTTGCTTGTTAGGATCCTGTTGATCATGGCCCGAATATAACCCCATCTGCTCTGTTCCAGCCTGCTCACCCGCGTCATTCTGTGGGTGTGGTTGCTGTGTTTGCCGATGCGCGGTCTGATCACCTTGACGGGTGCTCGCATACGCATCCCTAATTGAGGGGTCCGGATGCCTGCCTACTTGGGCATCACTGGTGGGAGATGGATCTGTGTTCCCGGGGCGAATGAGTTGGTAGGAATTTGCATCGTAGGATCAGCATGCTGACCGTTTTGCGCGGCACGTATGCCGCCGTTTTGGTGAGACTGTGTCGCACCGGCCGCCGCTCCAGATCCGCCTCCTGCCAAATCCGCACCCTGATTCTGAGTTTGGGAACCTTGCCTGGCCTGCGAGTACGCATTCTTGATGTCCTGATCTCCGTGACGACCAGTCTGCGCGTCCGCTACCCCTGGACCACCCTGACGAGTCAGCTCGTACCCTTTCTGGACGTATGGGTCCTCGCTGCTCCCGCCTTGCCCAGGTGCTTGCCCATCTGTAGGGTGGCTGGACTGGAGACCACCCTGAGCACCCGACATTTGCCCAAGCCTGGAGCTTTGGTCTGTGGTCCCGATGGTAGGTACAGTGCTTGAGTCAGCTCCATATCCTGCAGCACTGGAACCGTTCTGCGAGGATCCAGGAACTCCAGCACGCGCAGCTTGAGCGGCACCAGTAGAGCCAGCCTCAGCCCCCGCCCCGCCGTATCCAGCTACTGGACCGGCTCCAGTGGGGTGCGCGGAAGTATTCTGCGGTCCGGTACCCTGGGCTCCAGCACCTAAGCTTGTGCCACCCGCGTGTACCGGTTGGCCCTTGATCCGGGCTATCCCCTCTGCAAGTTCGGCCTGGCCTTTGGCAACAAGTTGTTCGTTTTTGGCCTCGCCGGTCGATGACTTTGCGACGGTGTCAGTTGCGCCCATTGCCGTCCCTCGAATATTATCCCCAATGCCTATAGAAATTGGTTAGAGTCGCTCTTCAACAATAACAATGAACGTGCCGTGTACAACTTGAATGGCACCCCTGTCAATAGAACAGTCAATTCAACGTTGGATGAACTTGACCACAGAGTACACGAACTTGATTTTGCTTCCTATTCCACCACCAGTCTTTCCGCCTACTTCATTTGTTGTATTCGTGTTCGTAGCCATTGCGATTGTGATTTTATGAACTTAATCCGCTCACTGCTATTATATATCGTCTAGGTCTAAGTATGACGCGCTTATGCGCTCAGTACATGCCATGCTTTTGAGCCACTGACGAGTTTCGAGTGCGGCGCTCGGAGCCAACGATACACGGAACGCCAGCACGATGATGCAATGCGAGTTCCGTCGACGTCGATGGGCACGTTGCACGGAGATAAGAAGTGGAGAAGCTAGCGAGCGTATATGTCGTCATGTGGCTGTACGATAAGATAACAATTTCTCATATGTGATCGGACACGTGATATCGAAACTGTTTCCGCTTCACCAAAAAATTTCGCTGCGCTGCGGCTGCAGTGTCCCATCGTCTCCTGGGGACCATCAGTATCAGGGCGCCCGAAAGTACTTGGTGATCCTCTCAATATATTTTGGATCTTAGTTTGCGCAGCAAGGTGATCTTCAGGCAAAATCATGATCACGGTCAGGGTCGTACTCGGAACAAAGTGTCTCTCCGCAATGTCCAACAAAGTTTCATCGCCTTGCAACTGATATCACGCCACAGTTATGGTCAAACATCAGGGTTATCATTCTACATCCGTGATCTAGTACAACAATCGTGGTCGTCAAGTGCCAGTAAAGTCGTTTTCTGTAATCGAAGAGAGGAAATTGGAGTACACTAATCTAACAGTAACATGGATCATAAGAGGTAGAGAGAAGACGAAGGATAATGATAGGAATGAAACAGTGCAGGGGTGGGTATGCTACAAGACAATGTCCATGATCATAACTCTTTTTATGCGTTTTTGTCGTTTAAAGTCCGGTGTCGTGACAGAAATATGGTATAATGTTAAAATGCTTGCCTCCGTTCAAATAGCGTCAACCGTCATGCAAGGTTCACAGCCCATACGTCTGGGCCACGCTTGGTGCTTGACAGGCCCATGAACGTAGTGTGGTTCCGCAGGAAGTCAACCCGCTTTACGCCCTTCGACTTTTGCTCCTCGTATTGTGAGGGAATGCGGCGACATCTGGTGTGGAATGCCAGCGTCACTTCGTCTTTGGCGTCCTGAGTTGGCAGCGCGGTCATGAACTCTGATGAGGTGACAGGGTGCCTCAGAGAGAAGT
>KN839878.1:169211-202917 GCA_000827185.1 Hydnomerulius pinastri MD-312 | reverse complement strand
GCTCACAAGTGTAAGGGTATGCAAGGGTGGTTGGGTAGCTGGCTCATCGAGGACGCGTGCGGGGAAGCTGACGGGTGATGCATGGATGTTTGGGGCGAGTGTGTTGGGTGGGTATGAAACGTCATAGATGATGGGAGCGACCTTGGGATGAAAGCCAAGGAGAGGGTGGATAGCAACTGGCCCAGTAGGGAGGGCGAGTGGTATGTAGTTCTGGGGCGGAGTGCGCGGCCCTGATGATGAAGGTAGTGACGACTCGGAGAACGACGGCGAGGGTGTCGACGTCGGAGAGTAAAAGATGTTGTCGTCGTTGAAGCGAACTTGCTTGCCAGGCATGATATGTGAGTTTGTGAGGATGTGTGACGACTGTGAAAGCTTTATAGCGGGGAGGCAGTCGTAATCAGAAAAGTAGCGGGGTGTGTGATCTGTGTGAACAGACAACGGGGTGATAGTAGTTGTGGGGAAAGATGTGATAGTGCTGGGGAACCTCGACATCAGCGAGGGGGTACTTTTATATATCAATCTGAAAGTCGGGCGCAGCCTTGTTTAGCCCACAAGCATCGCCGCAGCTTGTAGGGTGACAGAAAGGGCCTTCGAAATGACTTGGACACGGTTCCCGTACGCTCGGATTTGACTCGTATAGCCTTGTTTTGGAATGACAGAGCGCTCATCCACGAAAAGGCTTCCTTTTCGAGGCTTGAGAAGGGGGGAAAGGGAGCGGGAGTTAGGTGACACCGCACTTGTAACACAGCCAGTCAATGGGTGTCGGGAGGTCTTTCCTTGACATTTGTAGGTTACGGCACCGAATTTGGATTCCCTCCTCCGGGACCGTAGTCAGCACAACAAATTTATCTCTGCACAGGAAACAAGTACTATCTCCAGATTCCTCTATGGTAATGATTGTTGCTGTTCACGCAGACTATTCTGTTTCTCTTCGTCACAAGACATAACGAATTGGTTCGGACGAGTAAATTTTCACCTCTCAACCATTGGACGTGGCGGTGCACGCGTTCCTAGGTTCCCATTATGGCAGGTGAGTAAAATGGCGGTCGCTTGGGTCCCCTGTTACCGCCTTTCCGCGCCATCAAGAACAAGAATTCTCATGTTAGCGCCCACTAGCAAAATATGTTTATACTACTTAGGACGAATCTGCCTGATTTCAGCGGTTCACGCGCCTTATATATGCCCGGGTTCGCGCGATGGGAGATTTTTCGGACCGTTTTGCTCCAAGCATGGGCACGAGATTGAGAAACTTGAACCGGGCGCTTCAAGACAGCGGTGTCTTGTTGCTTCTCGCCGATCTACTCGGCGTCAAGGTTATTGTGGAACTGTGCGCAAGCGTCTGCTGCTCTGAAAGAGGGTACGCCCATTCCGCAGTTCCCAGCAATACCTCCTCTTTTGGGTGAGTCACCCAGCGCTCAGTTTGCATTAGACTGCATGCGTTTGAATCATCGCACTAAGCACTTCTGATTGTAACTTTGAGCAGTGCTCACCGTTCGTAGGTGTCAGGGGCCAGCTAGATGCACTGTTGATCAGAAAGGCTTACGAAAGACGCGATATGTATAATGCATCACCACGAGAGCTATGAACATCAGGATCGCCCCGAAAGTCGCTGTCCACTGCCCTGACCCCGGACTCCGCTTCGGGCCTGCGCCTTGTCGGCTATAGACGCCCGCCAGCGCTATCCATCTGTCAATAACGTAATCTTTGTAGGTTTTGTGGGCGCCCTAGGGCAGCTGACAATGGAAAACTCCTTCTGCGAAGTGCGCAGCCCTGCGGCACGATATCTCTGATATGCAGAATCAGGCCACCTTCTCTTGCCCCTCGCGCGATCGCAGCCGGCGCAGATTTATTAATCTGCCGCAGAGTCGAACAACGAGGGATCATATACGTAGACCCCCAGGAACAGCGCAGATGTACCGCAAAGACTAAAATATCCACTGTCAGTTTCCAAACCGCAGTCATTTATCAATACCATACCTAAGAATGCTCCTCCCCTATGCCCCGCCCCCTTTTGGCCTCTTCGGACCTCGTACTCAGCGCCTCTGTCCTGTTTCAGCTGATTAATTCCCTCTTGGCTAGATCCTACCACCTCCTATCCATTTCCCAGCCGTTTAATGTGCTGAACGTTCGCGTCTCTCCGAAAGTAGCACATGCCGCGTTTACTGAGGCCCAGCCCTTGATCCATTCAGGGGGCTCAACCGCGATCATGATCGAAATGACACGCCACCATCTACATAGCGGGTTCTGCTCTACTCCAGAACATTCCGAGCACTTCAAGGAATGACAAGACGGCCGTAGGTGCGCAGTCAATCAAAGCGAATTGCTGATATCTTCATGCAGTACCACCCAAGCGTTGAAATATCGTCAGATATGCACAGCCGATTATTCTTTCCGTGAAGTCTATAAAAAAACTTTCAGATCCCTGTGCTGTTTCTTTACAGGCGAGCAGTGATCGCACAGGCCTCGTTGGAAATAGTTTCGCGGATAGACAAGCGCTTGACTCAGGCGCGCAAAGTCTTCTTTTCGGCTTCCTCGAGGCTGTTGCGGCCGAGGGGATTCACATTGCTTGATCATACTCGTATAATCGCCCATCTTCTGCCCAGCCTGTTCTCACATGTGCATTGGAGCCTGCATTCCCCTTAGAGGAGGCCGCCCTGGTCGGAAACAAGACATTATTCTATGGAAGATCACTGCGTAGCTGTGTCCAATCCTTTTTTTTTTTGGTGGAATGACTTCCCGCAATCGCAATGCACGACTGAGAAGGTCTGGATGGACATTTCTGTTTGTCTTGAGCCTCGTATACTAGCAGGCTTATCGGTCAGAGAACGTTCCATTCCCAACTCCATGCATCATCCCCCTGATAAATTGAACCAACAATAACTTTAACAGGGTTTGAACATATCCAGATATATCGACTCTTACTGTCATATATCAGATACCGGATACTAGGTTTGAACCACCAATCTCCTCACCTGTTCGTTTCTCATTACGCAGTTCTTATCCGTCGCCCGAACACTTATCCGGACTTCCCGGGATGTGATTATTCTTCGGGGGTTCGCGGTTTCATTCCACTCCAGCCACTTTCATCAACCCACCATGGCGTAAGATGTCCATCCAGAAGTAAGCTTACAAGGCAGGAGCTGCTTGATGTCGGATATTAATTCCCACCTCGGAATCTGCTGTGATCGATCAAGAGAACCTTCTGCTCCAAGGCCGCGCGTGCTTAAGCTTATGCCCAGAATATACCTCGGCCACACCCATCCTTTCGGATCAGAGGAAGAGGAACCTGTTCCTCGTTTCGTTCGAACTTGAGTCGTGTCCCCCAATGAAAAACTATTAATCGGATGGTTCTCGGCAGACAGACATAGATCCGATCGCAGTTATTGACAGTGTCCTTGAAAGCCCACCTTAGAATCGCGCAGTCGCCCGGAAATCTACAGCAAGACCGAGCAACCCGGTTTATTGATACCATGTGAGATAACAATGGAAGCGTTAGGATTATATCGTGAACATTTGGGGTATCGTACTGTCGTCAGCAGTCATGTCTCGTTACAATTTATAAATGCACCGTATTATAGGTGGAGAAGGAGGGACCGGGGTCTGCCTATAGGATACAAGCGTCCCAATGGCTATGGGGGACCAACAAACATCAACCATGTACCGTCTTTCAGCGGCGAAGCCTCCAGACCACGGAACATCACCTTGTCCCCCATATAGTCAATGCGACGCAGGCCGTCATATGGACCGGGGACATCTTCTGGTTGATTCCAGTCGAGAGGCGTGCGGATTCTCCTATGGTATGCGCGTGCTGCCAGATCTCTTCGCCGACCTGACCAGCTATTATATTCGTCAGTAGTTACATATTGCTGGAAGTTACTGGCGATCGTTTGGAAGACGTCCGCGCAGGTGATTCCCTGTTCGTTGCGGACCATTATTGGCCAGGGGAACCCAGGCGCCGGGTCGTCTGCAACACCCACGATGTGCATGTGTGTGACAAATGGGTATGTGGCGGGCTGTGCGAAATCGGCGGGATCGAGGGGTATCGCAGTTGTCTCGTGGGTATTGTACACAATCCCACCCGGAACTCGTCCGATGTCAAAACATATGGGATGAGGACCGATGTATCTATGTTGGAGGTAGGGGTTTAATTGTACATCGGAGGGGAAGGGTATCGAAGCTCCCGGTCGTGGGGTAGACCATTCCAGCGGTCGTGGAGGTAATGCGGGATGTTCAAAGCGTGCGGGCCAATTCTCGGGATGTGGCGTACCATTTGGACCGCGTAGACTATTCCAGACGTTGTCTGGGTCAATTGTGATCCCAGGAAGAGGCCGAGGAGCTATACATGCAGACATGAAGATGTGAAGTCGTGAATGCCACATTGGACCTACTTGCGTTGTGCACCTGAACACCGTTTACGACGGGGCGAGCCCAGTAACCGTAAGCCTTCCACAGTTCATTTGGCACAAAAGGCATTGTGAGACTGGCTTTCCTCACGTTCTTCTTCTCGCCTGTTGGCGTTAAGTGATCACGATGGCGTTAGAAAGGACGAGAGAGGGAAATGGTTGTCTCACGGAATAGATCTTTGAACGAATCCCAGAATGTGCGGCATCTTGCTCTTCGCTGATCAGACCTGTTCTCTCTGTTCTGTGCTCGCTCCCGCCTTCTCCTGATCTTCCTCTCCTCCGCAGATTCCTCGTGGATAAGCGACTCATCCCAAGGGTACCCGTCAAAATGGGACAAATCGTAGGTCAAAGTCTGAAGAGGAGTCGGAGAAGCTACCCAAGAAGTATCAAAGCTCTCCACCCCACGATAGAGACCACCGTTATCCGGCCACGGATTCACTGGCATGTTCGACAAGGAAAACAAAATCCGAGAGATAACGGGGGAGCCGGTATTACCTCGAGGGAGAACAGGGAAGGTCTTGTGATTGTATGACCGCCATGAGGACAAGGCGTGGTACTATAAACACATTCGACTTGTCACGATCCGTTAGTATCCTACGACCCAGGTACAACAGAGTGGCTTCCGAAAATGGTGAATGTTCCTAGGAAAGCTGTGACTGTTGTAGAAGTCGCACAAAAGCAGTCGTCAGGGGATCCGGAGTTGTGGCGGCACCGCGTCGTGTGTGGGGCTCGTCAATCTGTATTCAAGCGTAAGTACAAGAAGAAGAAACCTGTGAACGACCTGTGCAAGTTCAGCTTTCCTTACCGAGCGCCGGTAGTGCTCCCTATCTCCGCACCGTCACGGTACAGGATAATATGATCTTCATCACACGTATATACCTATAAGGTCCTCTGTTCGTACTACATAATAGATATGACAAGATGTATACACGAATCGCAATCCTAAACTATCGTACAACAGTCGCAAACGAGGGCATGGCACGTATGGAGGAGGGGGGCGCGTAGCAGACATTCAAGATATGATATCGCGGAGAGAATGGTGAACATACTACAGGGGAATGCATGGGTCAAGATACTGCGAACAAATTCGACATCGATGAGATATGGTATTACAAGATTTGGGTTTGAGTCGAAATCGGAGGGAAAATCTATAGATGAATATCTGTTTTTATTCAAGCAAGTTAGTCTCAGTACGCAATGGTGGGGAGGTATTCTCCTTCGGTATGAACGCGGATCACTTCGTTTCCGTCAAAGTGACCCGTGTTGGGATGTAGAGCGTTGGGATGTCCCATGTACACGTTATCGTCGGCCGAGCACCAGTCGTAGACGTTTGGCGCTCTTGCATACTCGTTGATAAACATGGGGATCTGGCCAAATGGAGATGCGCATTCAGCCCAACTCTTTGGGGGGCAGTACGAGTTCTGCATATCCTGCGTATAGCCGGTGGGTACGGTCCTGTCAAAGTCGATTACGTTCGAAGAGGAGAAACCGTAGCCTCCATATGGCTGGTCAATTGGAGAGACAGAGGGGCTGTTGAGAGCGTAAGTGAGCCCTGGGCAGTCAGTCGCAGGTGGAAGCCCTATCGATGTCTCGAGGAGATTATACGGCTGTCATTATTACGTGCTTAGCAGATGATATCTAGAAGCGAAATGATATGTGCTCACGTCATTCCAGCGCGCTGGTGCGCCTTCTCTCAGTACGGAGGGAAGAACCAACGGAGAGAGGTTTCCAGCTGATTCGCCGTGTACGGCATGGGCGATGTCCTCATGGTGCTCTCCATTAAATGAAGAGGGGCTGCAGGCGCTCAGTGGGGAATCCAGGGTATCGTACGTGACATTGGCGAAGACGCTGCCAAATGAATCGTGACGAGCGTGAGAGGTTATTTGGTTCGAAGGCGACGTGTGAGCCGCTGGTGCAGACAGCGAGCGTTTGAACATCGCCGTGAGCGGGACCCGGAAACGGTTATCGGGGACAGCGTCAGGAGTCTGAGAGCGAGCTTGAGGGTAAATACGATGTTCGTCATCGCCAGCTTGAATCGATCCTGGGGGATAGGCGGTGGTAGCATGATCCCTGATACAGTCGGAGATGATCTTCTCGTGACTCTTGGGTTCGTTCGCCACCGCCACTTCTATCTGTTCATCTCCGCGTTCGTTCCCATTCCTTTCCTCGGCCATCGAGTTCGTCTTCGTAGCAGCCTCTCGGCCGGCGCCATCTTCCCATCTTTTCACCGCATCCTGCAGATCCAAACCTGTCTTCCCTTCCACTAACAGATCCGCTATCATTGAACATCTCTCATCCCCACTTTTCTTCTTTTTTCCCGCTGAATCTCCTCGCGCTTTTCGACCGCCCTGACTATTTCGTCGTCGATTAGGTGCCTCAGGTCCATCCTTGACTTTAAGCTTTGCTAGGGCGTTGGCTCCAGGCCTGAAACGCCAGTCAGGGTATCTCCTCCTATGTTCCGCTTGAGCCACAAGCGCTTTGGCTTCCCAAACCTCCCTCTCCTCGCGAGGCAGCGTCTTCCAGTATTTACCTGATAATTTACACAATGAAATCGATAAGACTTGAGGCAACGATAGCGTGAGACGCACCAATGATCTTTGAGAGTGTGCTATGATTCCCCTCGACCTTCTCCGGAACTTGCTGGCTCCGGATGAAAGACGATCTGAAGAGAATGAAGGCGTTCGGCGGGCGTGGGATATAAGAGGCGTCACGCTTTTTGCCATGGCTAGTTCGTTCGGGACCCTGGAAGGTTACCTGAGTCTCAAGTGCCTCTGTAAACTCGACAGGAGACACTGGGATTGGGTTCTCCCAGACTGTTTCAAATGGAACGGTAGGATCTGCGCTCAAGGCAGTAATGGGGGTCATATCGGTGAAGAAAGTGAATGTCATCGATGGATTTGGATTGTCGACGAGGGGAGGCATTCCGTCTGCAAGAAACGAAACAAAAAAAAACAAGCACCCGATGAGAATGAACTGGACACGTTTTACAGAGAGTAGACTGTACCATCGTCGTCGACGTCGTTGAGAACGGGGTCATGTTCATGTATCGCAGGCATGGTTACTTGAAATGTGAGACTGATGGGGCGCTGAAACGAAAAGAGCAGGAGAGGACGGATGGTTCAGGTTCAGAAAGAGAGCCGGCGCCAGGAGCAAAGAGTACCCACAGGATGGGGCTAGAGCGTCTAGAGAGAGTCAGCAGGCTGTCAGAGCTGCTTTATTCTCCCTTTGGCAATGGAATCGAAGAAGTCGTGCTTTCAGGATGGTCCAATTCCCACCCACAGACTAAACTTCCGGTACTTTGGGCGCTACTGATGATGAATGACGGCTCTAAGAAGACACTTTATCCGATAGGGCTCTGAGGTCCACGGAACACCCAGAACCACATAGCCACCCTATAACGAGATTTCACGAGATTATCTTCGTCTATCAGAACCCTTCCTGGACGTTATTTGGGGCTGGTGCTTCCGAGTCGAGGACAATGCAGTATTATTCGCGTGAATAATATATCAGTCCCCATCAAACATATCGACGGACGTCGGAAACAAAGATCAAGGAAGCAGAAAAGAACATGAGAAAGCAGCATGGCGTCGGCAAATGACACTGCGGCTGTGATCAGTAACTCCGAAACTCCAACAGTCCAGCTTGACCGCTCAACGCGTCTGACTCTCTATCCAAACTAAACCTCGAGGATACCTCATGTTCCTCTACGACCCGATGTTGGGAAACAACTTTCTTTTTATGCATATAAACATTAATCACGCTGGTAAACTGCGCACGCCCTTCGTTGTTAGCCCACCTCGCTGCACGCTTGTTCGGCTTCCCTGCCAGTCCTTGTAGCCGCCGTGCAACCGCCGTGCTCTGTCTTTCCGGTCGTCGGCGATTACCCCTCGGGTCGGCATCGTCTGGACTGCCTGATATTGTGTCAACCCTTTGTCAATCTTGCACGCATGTGCCAGGAGGCTCTGGTTGAGCGAAAAGTGTGGACTCCTTAGGCTGCCCTCAGTTTGACTCGTTTCGTTAACTTGACATGGATGCATCGCTGACCGATAACAGAGCCACTGCTAAACGGACATAATCTGCGCTAGGTTTGCGGTGGTCAACAAGTATACTCGGTATACGACAGTCGAGGTATGTGACTCAGCCAAGACTCAGCTGCCCGACGACCAGACCCATGCTCGGTGACGTTCCTACACGGGTGCTATCGGGTGGCGGGGTCCGTTGGTCGAGGATCGAGGTCGGAGAAACATACAGCAGCCTGGGTTTCCTGAAAGAATTTTTTGGGGCATACAATGCTGGAGCCCGTTCGCTTTGAATCTCGCGCTCCTGCGGAAATGAAAACACATTTGGTAGGTCTCTTTCATTTCCACTGATGCACACGCACTCCCACGACCATGATTATGAAGCTGGGGAACATGATATTCGTGAACTTGACAACAGTGTCAGGTTCCATCTATCAGACGTTTGAGGAGAAGATATGGTTGTAATCTTGAAGCCCTCCTTCCATCGCGAAATCACGATGGTGGCGCCCTCAAGTATGCACCGGAAGCATTCGTGTCACCTACATACGTTTGTCAGCCTGTTACATGCGAGTGCGTACGCCACGGATGGTCCGCCACCACCCCCGAAGAATGTAAATTCGACCGGCAGAAGGAATAGACGAGCAAATGCTCCGCAGATCGCACACCGAGACACCAATAATAGTTTCCGGATCCTACTGATCTATTCCTGATGGTCCAATGATAAACGTCTGACTACACCTTGATGCATGTCCCGTTTGTCGGCCCCCCCTCTCAGTTCTGGGTGACATGCCCATTATGTGAATGTCGGAACTCCTACGTTCCTCGGCGAGAGTTACCTCGACGTCGGAACACGGAAGACGCCCACACTAGTACTTCTCTAAAATGGAGGTTTCTTTATTTGGGTGAGCGACGTCAGCCACATATGATTGCTGTCGACAATCCTCTTGCAACGGTGTTAATTGGTTACTTATAGTTCTGTCGCTACTCGACAACGGGGCGTCGGGGGTTTGGGTGTCTTCATCTAAACAAGGGAATTTCGTGATACGAGGCATGGCCCCTTTGGCCACCGGTAATCTTGGCCTCGCATTCGGTCTAGGGTCATTCACCGGTCATGTTCCAATTGCTGGATTTGTGTCACCTCCACTTATTTGTACAAGATTGTTGCTACTGACGCCACCAATCGCCCGACCCATGCTTGCTTAATCACGGTCCACTAAGTCCTCTTGTCCTTTGTACGCCGACAGCCATTCCTTAACACCACCTTCCATAACAATTGCCTGAGACTGAGAATTGCCTTCCTTATTCAAGTAATCCTGATACCTGCACGACCTTGAGTAACTGTGACGCTTCTCGTGCAGCAAAAGAAAGAATACCATTTAGCACAGCGTGGTCCTCGGCCGTTCGAACTCCCGCAGTAGAAGATCACTTGCTTCGTGTCCTTATACTGGTCATAGAATCTCGGAAGGTCGTCGTAGAAAGTCTGAGCTGGACACTGGACGCTTCCGCGGACATGTCCACCCTATTAAATCCTGTCACCTTCTGAAAGTGTAATCTTGCAACGGGAAAAAACAAACCGCATGGTCGTTCCTCCTCACGTCGATGACGACGAAATCCTCTTTTCCCTGGTTGGGATTCCTGATGAGATCCGCAACCTTCGAACAGGTCACGGAAGACGGGGAAGATGTTGGAGTGGGGTAAGCATCCCACCAATTGTTCAAGGCGGAAGTAGGCGCTGGTTCGGTTGGGACCGGACTATCGCTCTTCCTAGCGTAGATTTGGTACGATTCTTTCCAACACGTCGGTCATAGTTGAAATCTAGAAGTGGCTCAAAACTTACTGGCCCATTTGTTCAAGTCTCCGATGCCCGCCAGATCACTGACGGCCGGCTTTGCTGGACCGCAACAGCCCGACTTTTCGGTTGTCGGAGCGCAACATCCAATGTAGTCACCCTGAGTGTAAATATTGAGGTCACTCAGACTCTCAGTGAAAAGTGTCTCTGAATAGAACACAATTGTCAGTGACACATCAGAGGTCTTTGGCTGCTGCCTGACCGTTGAACCCCGCGCTTTCCATGAGATCCTGATATTCGCTCAGCAGGAAGGCTCCAGAGATGCATCCGATATATGCAGCCAAGTTTGACCGCAACGAATCTGGGAACGGCTTCGAAGCGATTATCTGGGGATGGTAAGATCAGATGGACCTATCGTTGAGGCTAGTGTTCGTACATCATCAAGGACAACGCGTCCTCCCGGTTTGAGTACGCGGTGTACTTCCTTCATCAACGTCTTTTTGCCCTCGGTAGGCAGCAAATTGATGACGCAGTTGGAAAGGACACAGTCAATGGAATTGCTTTGAATCGGTAGATCTTCCGTCAGCAGAGCCTTTACAAACGCGACTTGCGGGGGTTTAAGTCCCCCATTAGCGGCGTTTCGCCTAGCCAGAGCAATCATGTCCTGGAATGCGTGGACTGAGTGAGAGTGCGTTTCGCAACGTGGTTATCAAAATTAGTACGTCTGACATATCGAGGCCAATGGCTTGTCCAGTGGGCCCTACTTTCGCAGCGGCGAGGAAGATATCAATACCCCCTCCGGAGCCAAGGTCGAGGACAGTCTCCCCCTACAGAGCTCATCGATCAGAGCCTTTCTGGAAACCAAGGAAGCTCATACCTCCTTGATCGTGGCCTTCGCCACTGGATTTCCACAACTCAGTCCGAGGTGGGACGCAGTCGGGATAGATTGCAGTTCTGCAGCCGAGTATCCAAAGGCATTTGCGACCTTCTCGGCATCTGTCGGCCATAAGTTTTGTGAAGTGGAGTCGGAGGACCAGGACTTACATGTCCGATCTGGGCCTTCTCGGGCTATGTTGCTGTACGCCTCATTGACGGCTTTGATAATTCCTTCATCGTTGGTGAGAGCTTTTTTGCAGCAGGAACTCATGGTGGTTGATGGAAGTAGGAGCTAGAAGTATCTGGGAATAAGATTGAGGCATCCCCACGATTGCAGTGTTCATATACTTTCAGTACTCGGTCACGGTGGCCAACTGAAATCTCCGAATTTGACGAGGTCAATCAAATTCGCAGTCAAATTCGCGGTCACGTGCTTTATCCCCTTAGATAGACGGTCGCTCGTCCCTCGCACGCTCTTTGCCACAACTTACCGCAGTGTTCCCAACTTTCGTCGCTTGTCAGACATTGACTAGACTGTGCGTGTGTCAGTTGGGCACCGTATATAGTTGTTGCAAGTCAGTGGTCCCTAGCTTCCATAAGTACAGTGTGATGGTAGCGCGTAGTTCATTATCCCCTTCAAGTTCCTCAAAAGTGATCATTCCCTGGAGAACGTCTTGGAATTGGATTATCCGGCATTGTCCGTCCGCTTCCAGACGAGTCCGGCAGAGTCCACGGCAAGTTTTGCAGCCAGTGACTTACACCGACTCTCCAAGCTTTAAGACTTACAGAGTCAGGCAGACAGGTGCCAACCGTGCCATCTGTTAATACTACATTAGTCTTCGCAATGGACCTCGCGCGAGATATCACTTGTCAAGCATCGGAGAAATCAAAAGGTCGGGCGTGAGAAAAATGTGAGGAGGTGAGTAATGTGCAGCTGGCTCACACTGCGCCAAAGTTGTACCATTATTGCATGAACATAGGGCTAAGACGGTACACAGTGCATCTCTTGGTGTCAGAATTGCTTGGAGTACGATCGCGATCGCGCCAGTGTTATTCGTGCATCGAGCACCCCCTCTGGTAGTGCGTGGGAATGTTTGCGAGCATTGTGTACCACCATCTAGGCAAATCCAAAAATTCATCATGAGCAGAAACTGGCTAGTTGAAGAGCGTGCTAACCCATGTCCTAAGCATCATTAGCAAATCCTACCTTGGTAATTGTAGACACTTGGAAATATCGACTTGTGAATGGCGGGCCAGAAATCATTTGTCCGGGCACAAGCTGGCGGATTTTGGCGGGCGGACTCGGCCGGACTGTAGCGGATCCCAGACTTTCTGATTCGATCATGAGTGCAGGTTTTGGAGCAGTCAGCGCGATCAGGAAATTAGATTCACGGTTCAATATTCAATTTTCTTGCCATGTCTCCGCAGCTTATGGCGATATTTGATCGCGAAGTAGGTTCTTGCGCGGGACGAGACTCGATTGCAACCTATCCGAGTCGCCACACAAGTTTCAGTCAGGGACTGTTTGACAGGCCTGCCATACGATGACAGCGCTCGTGCTTTCCTCATCTGGTGAATGGATACAGCCGCAGAGCGCTGTTTTTCTTCCTTTCAAGCTTGGGCCTGCGTTCTTCCTTGCGTCTTACGACAATGTCTACACCGACGGATGCTCGTGAGTACACTCTTAATTGTATTTCGCCCCTGCTGAAGCCTCAGTGGCCTTTACTGCGCCTCAGATAAAGCGTTTGCCGTCATGCACCTGCCCGACATGGGCCACCAAGTAAGAGATTTCAAAGTTTTTACCTGGGGCTTGACGGACTGGGGAAATCTTCCTCATAAACATTCAAGTCCGTCGTTTAAATGCGGTGGCCACGAATGGTTAGTTTTAAAATTAGTAACAATGTGAACTTAGGTGACATTGATCGATACGACTCGACAGGAATATATCACTGTTTCCTTTGGGTAATATCCCAAAGTCCCAGCAGGTCGTCTCCCTATATCTGCAGCGCGTTAGTGGCAAAGACTCTGCCGCGGACAACGACGCGTGCGCCCAATTTGCACTCGTTGTTACCAGTGTCAAAGATCGTAGCAACTTTATCGTTCTCCGTCAGTTATTGTTATAAAATTAGCACCTGCAGCTCAAACGTTTCCTTCAGGTTCGAATCATCGGTTCAACGGGGTGGACTCCGATTGGGGTTTTACCAAATTCTGTCAGCAGGATGATCTCCTGAAGCCAAGGCAGGGTCATAGTGGTCCAATCGTCGAGGAGGAAGTGGAAGTTATTGCGTATGTGAGGGTCATGGAGGACCCCACAGGCTTCCTGTGGTTTCACGATTTTCAGAAGTGGGTGATATTTCAAGTCCTGCTCTTTGGGTCCTGATGGTCTACGTTCTCGAAGCTATGACTCCAAGAAGGCAACCGGATGCGTCGGCTTGAAAAACCAAGGTGCTACGTCATACTTGAACTCAGTTCTACAGGTCCTTTTCTCGTTGCGAGATTTTCGAAAGGTAAGCCCAGATCGGAAGGCATTGGATTTTGGTATATTTCTCATTTGTTATCAAGGCCGTGTTTCAGATTCCCACACAATCCCCTGTAGAATCAAGAAGGGTCTCCCTTGGTTTGCAGCGGGTGTTTTACATGATGCAAGTTTCGAATGAAGTGGTTTGTAAGTGAATACGCATTTGCGCTTCACTTGGCTCACCGCCATTTAGCAACGAAGGAGTTGACCAGTGCTTTTGGCTGGACTGCATTGGATTCAATGATTGCCAATGATGCAACCGAGTTCCAACGGGTACTGATGGATAAACTAGAAGGCGAGATGAAGGTGAGATCTGTCTCCCTGCTTCATCGAAGGAGGCTCATTGTCGGGATGCAGGGGACAAAACTCGAGAACACAATTGTCAGACTTTTCGTCGGAGAAATGAGGAATTTCATTCACAGTGGCGAAGTCGGTTTTGAGTCCTCTCGTATTGAGGAGTACAGTTGTAGGTTACTATGTGTGCACATCGTCTCCTGGCGCTCATGGCAGTCACGCACGTTAGCCATCGATCTGAAGGTCAATGGGTTGGGAAGCCTTCAGGAATCTCTAGAGGACTACATCAAAGCTCAGCCTCTGGCAGGAGAACTGGCGAGCCGTGCTGGCGCGCGCAAGGGTTTAGTCTTTAATTCTTTCCCTCCAGTGCTGGACTTGAGACTCAAGCGCTTCCGGTATGACATTGAGAAAGATAGTATGGTCAAGGTCTGTGGCTCCATAAGTACAGCCGCTATTCTGGTTTATTCATGTCTCATAGATTTTCGATCGCCATGAGTTTCCCTTCCAAATCGACCTTTCCGAGTTCCTTGACAAAAAGGCCGACCAATCGCAGTCATGGGTTTACATCTTGCATGGTGTGATCATGCACTCCGGAGATATAAATCAGGGCTACAACTATGCATATGTCAAGCCCGAAGAGTCGGCTTCTTGGCTAAAGTTCGATGACGACAGGGTTATACCGATCACCGATAGTGAAGTGCAAAGGGATGGCTTTGGTACAGGCAATTTTGACGCAGGGACCCATACTGCGTACATCCTGACATATGTCAGACAATGCACTCTCGGTCAGGTCTTGGCTCCACTGACAGAGGAGGATGTCCCCCACCACCTGAGTTGGCACAGATAGCTGTAATTGCAACTCCGTTTGCTAAACGCACTTCTTTCTAGAGATCTGGTACGAACAAGAGCGCACCCAAGCCGAGGCGAAGAAGAGAGCACTGGAGGAGGCAAAGAATTCATTGATAGTAAAGGTTCGAACACAAGCTATCGCTGGTAAAGGATCATTACTCCAATTGCGCAGGTTGCTACGAGCGACTCCTTCAAAACGCATGTGGGATTCGATGTAGCAAGTTTCGACGACAAAGAGGGGCAACCATCACAGTCGCTGCCGACCTTCAAGATCTCAATTGAAGAAACATTTACTGCGTTCAGGTCTCGGGTAGCAACCCACTTGGATTTGCAGCAAGACAGGATGCGCCTGTGGGTTATGGTAAATCGCCAGAACAAGACCACAAGGCCGGACGCTATCATTCAGGACAACGAACCTACGCTAAGTAAGGTTGCATGCCAGCATTCATCACACATGCCTAACGCCTCTTAGCCATGGGCTCTATCCGCGCGAACTTCTGCAGGTCCTCTGATGTCCTCCGTCTCTATCTTGCAGTTGTACCTGCAGGTAGCAAGGTGACTTACATTGGTCTCCTCTCGCCTTGCGTTAACCTGTTTCCTATTCAGCCAACGCAAACCCCGGGATTCATCTTCATCTATCTCAAGCATTTTGACCCCTTGACGCAAACCCTTCATGGTGTGGGTACGCTTAATGTTGCCCGCAACAGCAAAGTACTTGAAGTTAAATCATGGATAACGCGACGCATGAGTTGGGACCCTGTGCGCCCCATCAGCATTTACGAGGTCAAGCAGTCCCATTTTATTTGTTGCAGTTTAACCCAGCCCGTACTACAGGAAGTAAAGCCGGGGTTGATTGAGGAGATCAGCCAACAACTCAGTTTTGCGCAATGTGAACTTCAGGACGGTGATATCCTTTGCTTCCAGGCCGTACCTTCAGGGGCACAGTTCGTCCAGATGCTCCAACCTGCCATCCGGTCGCTTACCACTTGAACAGGATACGCGCCCTTGAAACAATAGGGCTGCTTTCCAATGCCAAACAATTTTACGAGTTCATGCATTCCAGTCCTGTAGCTTTTCAAGAGTTTTTGCAGGCCCGAGTCAAGATTACGTTCCGGCAGAAGTCTGCCCTCGCGAGTTTGGAGTTCACCCTGTTGTTCGACAAGAAGCAAAGCTACGACATGGTTGGCCAGCAATTTCTCAGCCTTGCGTCGTTGCTGATGGTTCCGTAGATGCGCGAGAAGGTTGGGGAAATATTGAATCATGATCCCGCTCGTCTTCGTTTTACAGGGACGGATCCTATCAGCTACAAGTCGAAGGATGTCATCGCTGCCTCATCTCACCCGTCAATCGCGAACATGATATGGCCTCACTGGTCTGATACATCACCAACTATCATCTTATTCGAGAAGATGTAGAACAGATTGCCAGTCTTGTATTACCATTGTAGAATATGCTGCATAGCTCATACCAGAGCGTGACTCGAGAATCCTTTCCTCCATATCCACTCGAGCGCGCACTTTCTGTCGTGAGGCCTCAAAGTTATCCACCGCTCGGTCACAGACCGAGTTTGGAACCGTTCCAACAATATCTGTCAAAGCAACTCGCGCAAACACCGGTTCTCTCCGCGCCGACCTTGACTCTTGCACGATCCACAACGGCACACGCGAGACAAGCAGGCCATTCAGGATCCGTCACTTCATTTAGAGTTGCAGGCCGTCCTTGAGTTGCAATAACGAACGACTGATCGAGGATAGGCTGCAGTTGGGAAAGTGGGAGCTGGCTAGCGGTGATGTTCGTGAGTGCGGGTTCACCATCGTGAGGTGGACCGCCATTTGCGAGGTATATGATGAAGGGGGTGGAGTCGCTGGAGTCGCACCCAAAGAACGTCGGGCTGGTGGAGAGGTTCTGAGCGATGAAGTCGGCAATGGTCAGAGGCACCGGGGGGAATGTGTACGATTCTGGGAACAGAGACGTTCTGTTTTGTGTATTCTTCTCAAGGGGTAAGTTTTAGCCCCTGTCAACTGTAGGATGGACTTACGATCAACGATGACCCCGCTGCGAAGTTATATGGGGTATCAGCCATCTAAAAGTTTCTCATGAGTCACTACCCCTCGGGCACGTAATGAACAGTTACCCCGTCGATAGCCAGGATCACGTCGACCTCACGTGCCTTCACCATCAGGGGCTGGAGAGGGATGGGCTCCCCATCGTTCCCACCGTCCGTCAGCCCAATGAAGTGTTCACCAGCGTCGATGAAGGTGCCATTTGTCACACCGTAGAATGCGTTTGGAAATAGTGCCACGTCGAGCATGAGGCCAGTTTGCGGGAATGTCTCGTTTAGCATCTCAATAATCGGGTTGATGGGATTGCTTAGCTCTGCTTGAGCCTATGGGCAGTCAGTGGAGTACGTTTCAAAAAGGCAGGAAGTGACACACTGAGGTGTTGTATACAGTGTCAAAGTCAGATGATGCGCCAACGAGGAACGTCGTCTGGTCGTAACCAGTGACACACATGCTAGAATTCGTGGTACCAATGTACTTCATGGGCGTAAAAGCTGCAAGAGTGGGGTCATATGAACCAAGCTCATCTGGAACAAGGGTAAACAAATGTTACACGAATGGGAGAGGTGGAGCTTACAAACGTTGATCTCAAACATTGGGCTCGATTGAGGGACGTTGACTGTAGAGGAATTGACAATGGTCGAGAAGTTGGCATGTTGTGAAATCAGCGTGGCAACGATGATCGGGAATGGTTGCGAGTACGAAACAAAACTCGACCTGGATAGACCATAAGCACCGACTGTGAGGGACGGGCGCAGACTTACACATTGGAAATACCCGAGAAAGTCAATCCTGCACCATGGGCGAGGGAAGCATCCATGAAGTTGTCCGCGTTGGTTCCGTTAATGACATGCCGAGCGAAATCCCTGGCGTAGACGTCGTTGAAACTCAAAGCAAAACCAGCTTCGAATTTCCCTCGCACTTCTTCGATGAGAGTTTGAATGTATTCGTTGTCGGTTGTTGTGTTTCCAGTTGGAGCAAGTTGATTGAACTGCGTGAGCCAACCGCCATACGCATCAGTGGAAGTGAGTGATAGAGGATCGCCGAATATCAACTCTCCCATGGTAGGAAAGTCTGCTTGAGCAAGGGATGTGACCAGCTGCGAGCCCCCTGAAAGACCAGCGAGATACGAAGCTGTCTGCAATAATCCACCGGTTCCTACGTCAACAGACGAAGAATTACGCCCGTCGATGGCGTTGAGGACACCTGCTCCAAATAATGCAGCTCGATATCCTCCACCACTAGTGGCGATGCTGAACGTTGGAGCACGCTCAGCGTGTTCAGAAGCTAAGATGGACGTCACGTATCCTGGGAGATCAGGATACTTGCGACGAACGTTTTCGAGGTAGGTCTTCCAAGCTCCCGGAAGAACGCTGGTTTTGCGGGAAGAGATGTAGTGCAATTCATCTGGATTGATTGATTGTTGAGACGGTGGGCCGGTTTCGCGAACAAGAGAGAACCCTTCGGGACACAAGCCAGTCTGGGGCGTATAGAGCTCACTAGCAAGATTTTGAGCGGAGGCCACTAGAGGTAGCGCCAAAAGAATGGAACGCAAGATCTGCGCTGGTAGAGACATAGTTCCAGATGGACGTAACTAGTCTCCGAGTCTTACACTGTCTGCTTGCCATTTATCCTACAGGAAGCACACTGGAATGTCAGCGAAACTGGACGCGTACGGGAGATTGAGCGGTGACTATGGAGTTGGTCACTGCATCATAGACCAGCTGGCCGAGAAGACTTCGTTGAGCCAGTCTCATGATAAATCATGAGTCCAGAAACATGACGTTTGGACGGAAGAAACCCCGAAGAGGGTCGCCGAAAACCGCCCAAGTGACTCTTGTTATGGAACTACTTCAAGCACCAGCAATTCCGTTTCACGCCTACTGCCAGATCATGATCAAATCAACCTGAGTGAAGAAAATGGGCGGGTCAGCTTCGACCTATATGTTGCTCTCGTGTGTCCGTCAGAGAGAGCATTCATTGCAACATGTACGGTATGAGACGGAAAGAAAGGCGGCTACACGGACCGATAGTACATGTACCCGCCGTCCTCGTGTTCTTCCTCGCGGCTTGACAGACAATCAGCGGGCCTCCGTGGTCGACATTCGAGCACTATTGTTAGACTGCTTCCATGAAGTTCAGCAAGAATGAGGAGATGAATCAAGTGACAAGTGGTTGAGGATGCAATTCACTACAGTATTATACAAGCAGCAAACAAGCAGTACTAGTGGTCCAAGTTCATGTCTTCCAGTGACTGCGGGAGTTCCCGAGCAACTTGAGCTTGTGATGCGTGCTGAAGCGAAGTTAAGAGGCGTCGCGTAGTATGCATCTCGTTAACAACGTCCTCCTAACCCATGTGTTTACATCTGGCGTCCTTATGCTTGTTGAGATGAATAAGTAGATATAAGTACCTCGGATCTATCGTGGCTCCCAGGCAGGACGCCCAGTGCCATCGTCTTCTGACCCGTACAGACTCCAAGTTTTCCGCAGGCCTGAGAAGAGCAGCGAGTGCTTCAACCCGCCTGTTCAAGGTCACGAGGCCCTTGAAGCTTGAAGCTTGAAGGACTGTGAGTCAACTTTGCGCCCAATCCGCGAGAGCCGATCACAGCAGGTGAGTCATTGTAAATGGGCGCCGTATATATCTTGTAGAAGACTCGGAGGGACTCTACCCAAGCTTAGAACAACATACGATGGAAATCAGACCTGCGCAGGTGAGTTGCGATAGCTACCGGTGGCCGGTCTGCTGATGGCCCTCCACGACTGGTCAGCCTGGAGACGGTGCAGCGATGCACAGGTGTGCCGCCCAGTCTCTTCCGGCTCGTGAGACGCATGACGTCGACCATTGTACGTTCTTTCTTTCAAAGTCAGGTCGCTTCATCGTCGCTCAACCACTATATCGAACAGTTGAACGCATTGTTTCAAAGTGGCCCGAGCTTTCACGTGTTGCAACGAAAGATAGCGGCGAAGTGATAGGGTGTGCTCTTGTCAGACTGTGAGTAGCCAGTCCTCAATGGCTGCGGCTCCAAGTTACATCAAGCTCCTCAGGAAAGAGGAAGTTGAGGACGCGACACATGCGCACGTGAGCTCCCTGTCGGTGCTTCCCTCGCATCGACGCCAGGGGGTTGCTCGGGAATTGATGAAGTCATCCCGTATGTCAACGGACCATTTCCCTGATTTCCCCTGACAGAAGTTTGGTTGGCGTTCCATTCGGCAAGTTCAAGTTCCATTGGTTGGGAGTTGCTTTTGCTTTTCAGGAGTTGGACCGGTTCGGGCAGGGGGTTTTTTTCTTCCTTGGGTTTTTTTTTGTTCTTGGAAAGCCGAGGTTCTTTTAGTTTTTGATTTTTTGGGGGGGGGTTTGAACTTGCCGGCCCTTCCAAGGTTGCGGTTGGGGGGGTTGCTTTGGCCTTGACCTTTTTGTTTGAGGCTTGGACCCTGGGGTAATTGGGTTGCCGGCCGGAAAGGCTTGGTTGGTGGGGTTTTTTGTTGGTGTCCTAACTCGTTTTTGGCATGAACACTGTGCTATTAAACGTTCATAGAGTAGTAAATATCTCGTCGCACTTTGGTCGTTCAGGTAGTTCCTCGAGTACTCCGCCGCTTTGATGTTTTGGGGCGTGGAGGCTTCTGGTCCTCAACTTCATCATCAACCTCAGCTCTCTGCAGCACTTCCGACGGTGGGTTTCCCTTCTCCTTCAGCCAGGTCTTCAGCGGACAAGCCCCTTTCCCATCCTTCTTGCAGCCTCGACATGCGCGTCCGTGGCGGACCATCATCACATGTAAGCCGTACTTGAGCTCGGGTGGAATCTTCAACTCTAAGTGAGCTTGCGCACCCACACGGTCTGCCGTCTTCGGAACCCATCCTAGCAGCCTCGACAGTCTGAACACATGGGTGTCAACTGCAAATGCTTGACGCCCAAGGCAAAACGAGAGCACGCAAGCGGCCGTCTTTGGTCCTACACCATCATACGAGACCAATTCCTGCATGGCTTGCTCGTCTGTTACTCCCGGGGCTGCCAGGTGCTGGAGGTCGTATCGTCCGTGTTTCTTCTTTATGGCAGTTAAAGCCTCCTGGATGATCTTCGCCTTGCGGTTTGCGAGACCTCCGGATCTGATGGCGTCTGCTAACTCCTCTCGACTTGCATTTGCCATATTCTCAAAACCCTTCTCTCCTCGACCGAAGAGGTTGTCCAAGGAGCGTTTAGCACCTGAGCTATTAGCCGAGGACGTATTTTGAGAGAGAATAGTTCCAATTAGAGAATCAAGGACATTTGGTGCATGTCCACACGTAGTCGCCGAATTGGAGCTCGTGGAAGGTGCTGAATGAACTGGCGCACCTCCAGGTGTGTGGGATGCGAGGAGTGCATGAACGGCATGGGCGTCCTCTGGAGAAGGATGGTCAAAGCCAGCAAACGGAGATGTTGTACTGTGTTCGGCGAGTAGCTTCAGCTTCTTGGATGCGTGCACAGAAATGGCATCTGTGCTTGTGGTGCCAGTGCTCGGGTCACCCTGAGGATCTCCCGCTGCCACTGGCGATTGTGGCAAGGGTGAGGTTGACCGCCGACGCTTGGCTACCATCAAGACAAGGCGTAAATTTGGCGTTGTACGAAGTAGATGTGACAGCAGAATGTACGACCAACTCCAGGAGGGCTCTAAAAGTGAAGTGGAGCCTTCCGATGATGTTGAACAGACTCGGACAAGGCCCTTGAAAGGCTCGATTCCAACCCTAACCTTGTGCCAGGGTTCACTGGTTTGGTGCATCGACAGCGATTACGTAAATGCACTCTTTTGGCAGGTGTTGTGGTTCGACCGACACTCCAAACTTGCTTCGAGCCAACATTTGAGCTCGCTTTCGCTCTTCATCTCTGCACTCGGCAGCTTCACCGAGGCCTCCTTCCCGCGTTGTTGGTACAGAAACTACAAGCAGGATGCTTCTGGACTCAACCATCCAAGTCCAATTTGGATTTTACCACGCTTACGCCGTTTGCGCTGGTAAAGCCATGTCGTCAAAAAGTGTGGTAGCTTCGAATGTGGCTTGACTCACTCGAAATGTAAGTGTTACAATTGAGGTTCATCCAAGAGAAAGTGGTTATCTGATTCTCTGGCGCCGCAATCTTAAGATTTCCAGCTGCGCGTCATTTGACTCATCCCCATGCTACTGCGACTCCCGCACTAAACGGTCAGGTATTGTTCGTCTAGTAGTCACCAGACGGTATCGCTCCAGCCGCGACCAAAATATTAATTAGAGACCATCACCTGGTACACACACATATATTCGAAACCCTCGAACGAATCTTCTGATTCTCTGCGATACAAATGAAGGTCCTGCAGAAGATCGTCACGATCGCGCTTGTCTATTTCGAAGGGTCTTGAAACTCATCCCCCGGCATGCAGCTCTGGTGAACTTGGAGCTCCCTATCAGAAATATATGAATGAGCGATGACACCAAATCCTCCTCATTCGAGTGTGTGCGTTCGCATCTTCGTGACGACCATCAAGAGGTCCACGTCACTTGCCTCCGTCTCGATGCTAGATAAAGCAACTCAACATGATCAGCAGACCTTTCAAGAGCCTGTGGCTTCCGCATAATTGCAATACACTTTCATATTGGCCTTTGCATGGCCTTCAGCACCCACCTCGGGAGGCGCCCCGGTACGATCCCTTGTTCCCAATATGGATTCACGGCAGCCGAATGGGCCATCACGACCCGAAACAACGGTACGATAGAACAAGGTTCTGAACTTTACGCGGTCTTCGGCAAATCTTATCGTATTTTGTTCACATCTAGCCGGTAATTATCGCTGGCGACATGTGGACCTGAGAGCTGGCGTTTGACTTTTCGCTCGCATGAGGGGTCGTCCCTCGCGGAAGTATTTTTTTTTTTGCTTAATTAGCTATGTCATGCTGCGCTACGGATAGGCGTCGACGATGACTGTGTTAACATGGGTAGACAAATTTCCGAGGACTTTCGAATTATGTTGACTATGCCGCTCTATGATCCGACGAGACCCGCCGTCCTGACGTTGCAGGGATGAAAACGACAGTTCTGCGAGAACTGCGTTCGAGAAAAGGGTGCGCTGCTCGGGCTTTGCGGTGATTGGATCGAAACCAACTGGTCAATGCTAGACTGCAAAAACCAAGGGCGAACAACGGACTGACCCATCATTTGGCTCTCCTTGTCAGGAAAAAACTCTTCACCCGACAAGCTTCGAGACTTCATCGAGGAACGCCAATTTTGTTTTGGGGTTCTTGTTAACGAGACATGTGGAACAGCGAGCGGAGACGCCACCTTAATTTTGCTGACTATTTTTGATGAGTAACTTTTTTAAGAGTTTAACATATCCGCCGGTACACTTGAATATCTACCCGACGGGGAAGTCGAGGGAGGTGCTGGAGCTCATTAACTTAGCTGTTTTGCGAGGGATGCTGGTAAATCGAATGGTCATAAATCGAAGAATGGAGACAAATCTGGCGCGAGGAAAGTCGCTCTGCAACGTCTTTGCCGCCCTGAAGTCAAGGAAGGCCGCGGTTGCGTCACCGTGGGCATCGAAGTAGCACGTTATCTGGAGCAAAAATAATGACATTTTTCTCATGAATCGACATCAAGGAGCTCGGTAACGTTACACGTGAAACATCGAGGACCTCCAAGTCCGTCCGACGCGATGATGATGAGAGAGAGACGGATATCTACCTTGACCGACGCTCACGTACTAACTCGATTTGGAGCTTGCTTTATGGGTCGAAGGTCCGGCAGTCCATCATTACCATGATTCAGTAGGCGCTTCTGTGGGCCAGCCAGGAGTAAGGGATGCAATCGGGGTTGGAGTGATGGGCTAGCAAACAGAAGATACGCTTCGCTTTGGCGGTCCTTCGAAGGATGAAGCAGAGAATACCCAAGCCTGCCATCAGAAGAACCCAGTGGCGCTGTGGATCCTATCCCGCCGAGAACGCAGTCCTGGTCCGAGGGCAGGTGCGGAGATATGGAACACTATCAAATTCTTGGTGCTCGTTCAATGACAGTCATATGCGATGGAACAAGGCCGCAAGGGTACGCTTGAATAATTGCACCTAGTTGAGCATGGAAGCGCTCAAAGTCTCCCGTCCCCGCTGGAGTTGCACTTCTTCGGTATTATTGAACCCCCAATCATAACGAAATGCGAATGGAGCGTAGGGCAATAAGCTGCGGATCGCATGCAACCTTCAGGTAACCAGATCGGGTGGTGCCTGTCCCAGCTAACTGGGCAAAAAGTTTGCGTTCAGTGACCTAGCGAGGATAGGAGCTTTAAGGAGCCATCACGCCCCAGATGATATGGTGGAGACGCAAACTAGGACACAAAGGACGGACCCTCGTTGCTTTGAAGAGTCGCAGTGAGGGTTCCGATTCAGAAACTTCCGATTGGGAGCTGTCACAGCCACATCGTCTGCTTAGTCATGATTGAAGTTTGCCCTGCCATCTTCCTTCAAGGTGACTTTCCAGGAACTCCACAGCGCTCATCCAATGGCTTCCATTTACTGTGCCAGAGAGGCTTCTAGGTCCTCTAGAGACCAAGGAGCTCCATTTCGTCCCGTAAGTGCAGAGACTGAAGCAGCTCATTGACCTCAGCGCCGTGACTAATGAGCGAAGTATAGGACGGTCGGATCATGCTGGCGCAATATGGTCGTTCATAGTCGTTCATATTTCATACTTCCTATGTTCTCTCATATTTCGCAATGTAGAATTGTGAACGAGTACGCAGTTTCTGCCACCAGAAGGTTGCACTAAGATCGCATTCTAGGACGGTGAAGCACGTCAGAGTTCCCCGCGTGTATGTCGAATGAGTCCCGCACTCGGTGGGCTCCGTTGGCTCCATTCGTTCCTTACGGGCAATGTATCGCCAACTTTGTGGACCCTGCGAAGAAGGTTCGTGATCACAAGCACTGGTGCAATGATGAGCCGCTCATGACGAAGACGGACGAGCAGCGTAACCAAGCGTAACTTGCCACATCGGCCCCTGTCACATTACCCTTCCCTATGCAGTGCAAATCATCCGATGGGTCTGAATTAGCAGACAGCTTTCTCAGAGGCGCGATGGGCCGGTACTTTGAATCTGGTATCTCCCATTGTCCACTTCAAAGGGTTATAGCAGTGATTTCCACGATCGAATGTCCAGACCTATCACATTCAGTTGCATTCCTATCGCTGTCAATATGGACCGACTGGTGCTGATTATTTCCGCTGGGTATCACTTTTGCTGTCCCCACCCGATAATTTTTCCCCCTGACCTGACTCGAGCTTTGCTTCCCTTGAATATCCATGCCCCTGGTACTGGCTCCCGCACCACCATAGATGATCTTAGATCACTCCTGAGGTAACCCGGCGGCAATGTCGGATAGCTCACTGCCTCTGAATCTCTCAGTGCTGGGTGATAGGCCTATTTCGGTGATGAGTCGAGCCCTTGGGACTCTTTCCCTCCGCGTCACGTGGCTGTGCTCATTGTTATCTTTGGCCAAGTTACCGGTCGCTCTGTATTGACTCTGTATCAGGAAACTGGACATGCGCTTTCGCTACCACCAAAGAACTATGCCACAGAAGTCTTCCTTCCCATCAATGAAGTCATACGTAATATCCCTCTCCGGATGCCCTCTTGCAGAACAAAGGCAAGTCTTATCCTCGTAGTAGATCTTCCAACAAATATTACAGAGCTCGTCCGAACAGCTCTTTGTCTCCGAGGAATTTACTTGGTATTTAGGAAGCATAATATCTGGTTGCTATCTTATCGAGTCACAACCCTCATCCGGTAAGAAATCAGCCATCATTAATCACCTGTCGCGCGACTTTGACTCGTGCGTTTCGGTTGGGTTTAATACAGAATCGTGGGCTACAGTTATGTGGGAGGAGATGAACGGTGACTTCCGATATGAACACTGATCATGACTAGTCTGACTACCCAGGTGGCATAGTTCTGCACAGAATATCCTCCAACTCATTATATTGCCCTGCGTTCTCGCGTTCATCGTATCCAAGTCACTCACGCTGCAATGTCCCCTGCATTTCCTCGGTCACATCTGATGTTGAAACTGATGCTCCGCAACGCCGACCATTGTTCGCTGATTTTAGCCATTCACGCACACATTCCTCAAGCTGAGATTTTGCATCACGTTCACTCGAAGTGATCGGGACAAAGTCTGAATCACAAGATGGCCTGTTAAGTATAACCGCAAAGCAGGTGGTCCCTGGAGCCTGTGCTGGAGAAGATGTCGGCATTCGATATTTCCAGCCTTTCGTGACTCCAAATAAAACTGATATGACCGCGATATTGGTGCATTGCATGGAATACATTGATCTTATCTGCTCTCATCAGGACCGTGCATCTTTAGGAACACTCTTCCGCGACTTTTTCCCGTCCTTGCCACGGTCAATGGGTCATCCCTGAGAAGCGCTCATGTCCAGATGCACACTTCGCCCATTACCACTCACCCGGCTCCAAACTACCCATGATGTGTCCGCCGCCACGAGGCGCGTGAAGGCGCGTGCACACTTCTCTCGATAGTCTGGCATATCTTACACTCTCAACATGCACTTTATCGCCGAAGGGGCCGTCGACCGAGAATGGCTGCCCTATGCTGGTGTGGGGTTGATCAAGATCACTTGGGCCTACGACCTTCCCCATTGTCCTCCATGCACGAGGCCTTCTAGTGCGCACATTGCAGATACACATACACGGCGATTGGAGGAGCCGTCCCCACGCGTTCGCACTTAGCTGATATTTCGTCCGAAGAAGCCGGTCCTGCCCGCACATGACGGCCTGCCTCGTGTTTTCCTCATTCAGTGATACGTCAAAATACGGGCTCCTCCTCGCACGGCGCAAGGGGTACGCTCGGCTATACCGCCTCTACAGACGTCGCATCGTCGCTGCATCGTGTTGGCAAAGTCCAGTTGGAAAAGCCTCGTGCATATATCAGCGCATGGATTAATTACAACCCACGCGTCCCCGATGCGGCAGGTCCTACGATATATTTGGTAGGTGGGACCCATATCCGCGGCTCACGAGCACTCGTCCGCGATTTGAAACTGGATGACCATACTTATCTCCTTGATGATGATCAATCAGGCTCATTTCATACGAGAGCTTTACCTTCTACCTTGTCCTTCCGTAACTCGAGGCCTCATTGTTCGCGTGAAATGGTATTGGCGTTTCCTCTGGCCTCCCGGAACTGTCGGGAGTCATGACTGAAACTGCTTCTCAGTGCTTGATGAGTTCTTCCAATGTCCAAGCTCTTTGTTCACGACGGCGTTCATGGCTTCTTTCGCAAGCAGATATTGGTCCAAAAGTAGCGGACAACGGATCTCAGTGACTCAGCGCTCAGCCTCATTGCTTGTTTTGGACAGGGCTGCTGTTCGCCGCCCTTGGTCTTCCAGTGTCATTTCTCCACGGCTCTGTTATCAGTTCACATCTTCCGTGTCCCTTATACTATCGTGAAGTTTCCATCTGAACGGTGTCCGGTAGCGGACCGCATCAGGGAAGGTATGTTTCGGGGAAGACGAAAGCTTTGTTGCTGTGCACAGTGAACGGTCATCGATCCGAACTCAAACATCAGAGCATGTATTTGGAGCTGATCGGAAGGTACTACAGCGTAGAATCAAGCAGATTTGCTTCCGCTGCCAACCCATCCACTAACCCGAAAGCCCCTGGCAGAGGCTGGCACATCGATTATCCCTGTCATAATCTTGGCTGATACCAGTACAAATGGCGGAGAGTACTCAGTTAACTGGGTAAGGTCCGGGTTCTGTGAACGAGATAAACCTGTCACCGAGAAATTGTGATCCGCTTGTGGTTTCCAAGTTACCTGTACAGCACCTTTGTACGGTATCTCATGGCGCGCCTTTCCGATCAAGGATGACGCACATTTAGACTTTGTGGGGAACGTCGGGATAGTCGGGTGGCGCGTATTGGTTGACCGGAGCGGTACATGCATGCGGGTTTGAGAGGGCCGGGACGAGGAACTATTCTGAGCGTATGATATAGCGCCCTTACGACATCCACAACATTTGCTCTCCCACTGTGGCATTTTCAACTCCCACCCAGATGTTGAGTTATTCATTTTTTGACTCGGGCAAGTGGTCTTTGGGAGGATGTCCGCGGCGCGAATACTGTGAGCCTAAACACGTGTCCGGCTGTTTGCTAGGAAGGCGGGAATATTCGACAGTGAGCGGGTCGACTTCGTTCAATCATCCGCACATGACGCGATACGGGATACAAAATTCCCATATTTACGAGAGATAGGACCGACATCCCGATTCAACACCGTGTGCGGCGGAGGAGAAATGTTTGAGCGAGTAAGAAAGCATGTGCGCCGCACCTTAGCGAGATGAGCTTTGCCAAATAGTTAAAGTGGAGCGCCCAATGGGCTTTCGACAGTAATTTGACGATACAGCAACGGAAGTAAATCTGGGATACAGCAAATGTGGGGAAAGACGGCATGAATTCAGTCAGTTCGAGCAATCCCCTGATGACGTCGACTGTTTTCGAAAAGCCCTTGCCCACCTGTGCAGTGTAGCCGATGCACAGGTCGCAGCGTGCGGGTGGTCGGGAATACGGCGTGCGATGAGCCGGGTTGATATCGGAAATGAAATCGATGAAATTTGCGCAGGGAGTTGGTGGGACGTACTCTGGAAGAGTGCTCAAGAAAAATAGCCCTAGCGTTCGCAGTGAGTCAGGACAGCGAAGCTCGTCTGAATACGACATAGGGACACAAAGTTGGAGCAGTCACGAAGGTAAATCGCCCAACGACCGCAATGAAAGTACAGCCACTGGTAGAGGGTCCAGGCATCGCTGGTACTACTTGCTTTCTATAGCTCTCCATGAGCTTGAGTCAAGTTAATCGAACATGAACTTTGATCGATTTTCCTGAATGGGAGGGCTGGGACAGACTGGCGGGTCGAATATACCATAAGCGGTAAGTTCAACGTCGAGGGACATGTACGATTCTGGAGCATGATAGCTAGCATGTGCAAATCAGGCTCCTTGAACCGAAAGGACCTGAAAGGCTGTCGTTCATCCATGCGAGGAAACGCCGGAAGGAGCCACAAGTGAGAAATAAGTTCCGTGCAATATTAAAGGATGTGATCTCAGAATGGGGGGAGCCAGGGCAGGGTGATCCAAGCTTACGGGACCGTCGGCGGAGACCACACGTCGAGGAGAAGTACTTCCTACCTTTCTCGCATGCCGCGGGAAGGTGTGCAGACAATGGAAGATATTACGTGGGGGAAGTTACCGAGTCAGTATCTTTTTGCAGATAAGGAGGAGGGAAAACGGAATTTTTAGCGAGATGTAGATGATGTTCTGATGATATCTGGGGGAATTTCGCCGGTCGAGGAAGGTAACAAATCCGGCGAAAAGACAATAAGAATGTTGTTTATGCGGTGTTTGGTCACGGAATGGACGTGAAAATGTCTCATACGACAAAGCACGAGTGTCGATTTCATAAGCGTCATGTCCGGTTCTCTCTCATTGTCTCAGCTAAACTAGGTTATCCCATCCGAATCAGGGATGGGCGTCCTACTTCATCCAGACGCAAGATTTAGGTTCAACGGAATTTTCGACGTACAGTTTGATTGAACGTATATAACGAGTAGCCCGTATTGTCATTCGCTTTTTGTGCCCCACTCGCCCAATTGTTCTAGCGATCGCGCCTGTGAGACAAAGAAATTAGCGCAGTAACCTCGTTTCCCGCCAGCGAAACCTCATTATCCAGACCTCCCTCCCATTCTTCCATTATTCCCCCCTCTTTCCCGAACGAGTTTGCTCACCTTGCAGCCATTGTTCGCAGTCCCCGAGACATTGAACAATCATGCCTGCGCTCCGCACTCGCGATACCCCTTCTCAATGTAAGCCTAGTTTACAAATCAATCAGTGCATCATCAATATAGATCAGGGTCTGACTACTCACCTTTGCCAGCACTTGAGGTGATTACGGACACCATTCAACCGCCAGCATTGGCTATCATTTCACCGACGCCGCGCGCCTTCACTTTCCCTTTCAACAAAACCGAAACCAGTCCTTACTCGTCCCCAATCAGTTCTCCCTTTGAGCCAGATCTCCGGAAGCTCACGCTCACTCCTTCGCAGCCCACGCTCCTTCGCACACTTTCTCCAGTTTCTCCTTCATCATCATCATGCACATCATCGACTTCAGTTTTCTCGACAACCTCATCATTCACGACTGCATCATCCACATTCCCCGCATCTCCATCATCCTCGCACAAGCGACGCAAGTCGTCGATATGTAGCGATGTCGAGCGCAGGCCTAGAAAGGGTGATGATGATTACATCAAACGCCCAGAGAACGCGTTCATCCTCTTCCGCAGAAAGTGCTGCGAAGATCGCCAGCTCGCACAGGAGGAGGCAGCAGCAGCAGCGGCATCCGCAGAAGGGCCAACGAAGAAACAGCGTCAGGCCGATTTATCAAAAACGATCAGCCAACAATGGAAAGCACTCTCACCCGAGGAGCGCCTGTACTGGGAGGAGCAGGCCAAGGAAAAGAAGAAGGAGCACGAGCAGATGTATCCCAATTACGTCTATCGGCCCCAGAGGACGAAGGATCGAAAGGGAAAGAAGGGGAAGCGCGGTGATGAGACCGATTCGGAAACCAACATTTCGTTCATGCTTCCTCTTTCGGCACCAGCGTTGACGAAGAGCCATGGTCGTTCGGCCTCGGCTCCTACACCACCCCCTGCTCGCCAGATGATCCAGGTCCCGTCGGTTTACATGCCTTCGTGTCCGACATCGCCTTCATTGTTACCAATGATCAGTCGGCGATCGTCACATCCGGATCATGGGACAAGTTCGTCTTCTCAATTCGATTTCGTAGCCTCAAATACTGCTATGCCCCAGCAGCAATATTCCCAGCAGGAGATGTTCCAAGGAGTCGATGTAAGTCATTCCCACGTTCGAATTGGACGTTCGCTCATCGCTTTCAGGCCAATGGCTTCTACCACGGGATGTTCGAGAACCCATCAGCGCCGCATCCGTTGTCGATCACTAGCGATATGTCAATGCTTCACGCTCAGCATCAGATGATATCGCCAGCTTCGTCGAATGCTTCAGGATCCGGCCCGTCGTCTCCGAATTCGGGTCCATACACCCCCGTAAACTGCGCACCAGAGGACTTCTCGTTCCCCGTTCCGCCTTGTGATCCCCATAATTCACATATGGAAGCTGGACCCTTGTCTGGAGGACCTCTGGATAACGTTCAATTTGGATACTCGCAGTATTCGTGGGAAGGCGCCGGTGCATGGGAGAGCCATAGCGACATGCTTGCTGGCGACGAATTCGATATGAGCGCTATTCCGCCAATTGAGCTCGGTATGCCAAGTTGCGGTGAGGAGCTTACGCCAAGCGCCACCCACCCCGGCTCGTTCAGCGTCGGCTATGCACCCGGTTCCTACGATCCATCGGCCATGGACGCAAACCAATACCCTGCGGATTCCCAGAGTCAGGATACGTTTGAGCAGCTCTTCAATTTCGAAGGCATGCTTGCGGCCCATCACGGATATTGAACCATCTCGACCAATGCATGCTGGCGTTCATTGGCTTCCCTCCTTCGGACACTCTTCATACATAAACGGACACCTGTAAAAACACCCCTCATTGATCCGTCATCTCATCCACAATACCCCTGCGCTGCTGCCACTCACCTATCACTTGTTTTAAAACCGCCCCTCTTGGTTCAGTGTGGATACCTGTTGTTGGATTAGCTGTAGTCGTATCTTCCGTGTGCATATACTCACTCATACTCACTTACGCATGACCCTCCCCTTCCTCCTGCGCATTTATACCTGTCGTGCGTTACCCCACCCACCTTTTATGCTCCTTTTGACGATTTCACGTACCGCTCATACCACCACCCTGCATTGTCACGGAGATACCCTGTTGATGTAACTTTATCATTTATTACCGTACCACAGTACGTGTCGAGGTTGCGCAGCAGAATGCATGTCTTTGAGACAAACAGACGCACGGATGTGTGAGCACGTTGAGCACAAGCTTCGAGTCGGGGCGCTGGGAGGACTTTGGAACAAGACGGAGAAGGATCGTTCCAGACGATAAGCTTGGATGTCGAAGGGCTAAACAAAGCTCGCGAAAGACGTTTAGCACAACCTCTGAATCCAACGAAAACTTCGTCCAGCCTGAGTGGGCGTGGCGACTGTTGCCGCAGAAACAGTCGGAAGGCTTGAGATCACTCCACTAGTCACGTGATCTGTAATTCTTCGCGCTTGATGGGCGAGGCTAGCGCAACTTGAGCGCAACATTTCTTAACTACTACCGTCGAGTTTACTGACCTTAGTTCTAGTAAAGGCTGTATACAATGTCTGGTAAGCTCCATTACTTGACTGTAACAAATTTGTACTTGATGCCCTCCTGAAGACCACGTGGAACTTGCGTCACCTCCCTTCGACAGCGTCTCTCAAGTACGCTTCTCTCCTACGAACCCAGACCATCTGCTTGTTTCTGCATGGGACACGGTGAGTCTACCTGCTTTAACGTGTTGTATCATGCTTACTTTCCTTAGACTGTTCGCTTCTATGATGTAACTGCGAACGAGCAAAAAGCAAAGTTTGATCATCGTGCTGCTGTGCTCGCGTGCACTTTCAGTGATGCGTCGCATGCGTTCAGCGGAGGGCTCGATACCGGCGTACGAGAGTGCGTGCTCTCATCTATACTTGTTCATGCCAACAAGGCACCTGATAATTGACTCTACAGGCTTGATCTATCGACAGAAAAGGTCACGCACTTGGGACAACATGGAAATGCTGTATCTACCATGAACTACGCTCGCGAACAAAGTGAGTTGTCGCTAGCTTGGCGCTCTGCCTTACCTTATCCACTCTTGTAGATGTTCTGATCACCGGCTCATGGGACCAATCTCTCCGTTTCTGGGATGCACGTGCACAAAGCGCGGAAGTCTCGACGCACACCCTCCCCGAGCGCGTTTATAACATGGACCTTGTCAATAATACGCTTGTCGTTGCGATGGCTAGCCGGCTATTTCATATCTACGATATTAGGAAGATGAACGAGCCTGCACAGACGAGGGAAAGTAGCTTGAAGTTCATGACACGAAGTCTTGCTTGCATGGTTGACGGGCAGGGTAGGTTGCCAAGGGGCTTTCCTAGGCTATTCTTTCTCCCGGCCCGCGGTATTGATTAGGAAAAAAATTGATGATTGAATTGTCTACTTCACAGGCTACGCAATCGGCTCCGTGGAAGGTCGAATTGGAGTAGAATATTTCGACCCAAGTTCTGAAGCACAAGACAAAAAATATGCGTTCAAGTGCCACCGGCAAACAATCGAAGACGTCGACCACGTATGGCCAGTCAACGCTCTTGCCTTCCACCCTGTGTTAGTTTCCTCTTTCTTTAACACTGCGAACATCTGTTTCATTGACATCTCCACGATCCACAGTTACAATACGTTTGCGTCCGCTGGCTCTGATGGCACAGTCTCGATCTGGGATCACAAAGTCAAGAAACGTTTACGTCAGTATCCAAAATACTCTGCGCCGATCCCCTCAGTTGCGTTCAACTGCGATGGTACGCGCCTGGCGGTGGGAGTAAGCTATACATGGGACGACGGAGAAGAAGGCGCGAAGTCCGCTGAGAGGCCTGCTGTGTGGATAAGGAAGACAGGTGAGGAGGTGAAGGTAAGTGAACGTTTTCTTTCAAATTTTACCTGAGATATTGACGGACTGACTTCTTTCAAGCCGAGACAAGCAAGTTGAGAGTTTCAGTGTATTTTGGTCTTATCGCCGTACGTACTCGAACCTGTTGTTTTCCCGACCGTGTTGTGAAGTAGAAGACGCAAACCGCGAAACCATTCGCTTTTGGCCGTGACCGGTACCAACGGGTGGAACGTAAGGTAGGG
>KN839878.1:129909-161072 GCA_000827185.1 Hydnomerulius pinastri MD-312 | reverse complement strand
ACCACCACAGATTACTTCTTTCCCACTATCGCCTACCAACTGTGCCTCCGGCACCCTCGCATCAAACAGTATGTCTGTGAAGCGATCCACAATGATCTCAACGTGATTTCCAAGGAGAAAGCCCGTAAGGAGCAGATGGACCAGCTTCTCCGGGCCGCCCTGGATCATTTGGAGATCCGTGCAGAAGCGCGACGGACAACCTTCGTTATCGATGCCCTGGACGAATGCACTGCAGAACATGTAGAACAACTCCTACCGCTTCTTGCGTCGGCGGTTCGCCGCCATCCCAAACTTCGTATTCTCATGACTAGTCGGCCTGACCCCCAAGTCGTCATGACCCTCGATGCTGATGAGATTGCCTCATTAGTTTGCAATGTGTCCACTACTGGCTTTGACGCCAGAGCGGATATTCACCACGTTTTGAGGCATTCGTTTGACAAAATATATAAGAAACGGGGCCTTCGGCTGAGAAAGCCGTGGCCAACGGAGGTACAGTTGGACGAGATAGCGAACAAGGCCAATGGCTCATTCATTGTCGCCACCACTATTGTTCGATATGTCGACGTACCGAAGGATGCACCGAAAAAGCTATCATCCATGCTGGATTTGTCGCCACCAGGGGGCATTGACGCCATCTATCGCTACATACTCGAATCATCCCGTGACCCTCAAGAGAGCGCGCTATACCTCTTGATGTTGATCGGGCTTCAAGAGCCTCTGGAAGAGGATGCTTTGGCGCGGCTCTTCGAACTGGACGTTCACGTCGCTCTTGGCGACCTGGCGTCCATAGTTCACATACCCAGTCGTGGCAACGCGAAGGTCCACATATACCATAATTCCCTCCGTGACTTCTTCGCGGATCCAAACCGCTCAGGGAACTTTTACGTTTCTCCTGACCTCATTCATCGCCGTCTCGCTGATTCTCTCCTCCACCTGATGGCCGAGGAAGCGACAGATGATATGGTCCAGTCAGTTAGACCCCTAGACCTGACCACTGCCATGGAACACTCTTTGCACTCCTTCGATACGATACAAGGTTATAACCAGATAACACCATCTGCCCTCCGCTATGCATGCTCCCA
Organism: Hydnomerulius pinastri MD-312; assembly: GCA_000827185.1. Taxonomy (NCBI): domain Eukaryota; kingdom Fungi; phylum Basidiomycota; class Agaricomycetes; order Boletales; genus Leucogyrophana; species Leucogyrophana pinastri. Next base: position 159,990 of record KN839878.1, on the reverse strand, counting down.
TTGGGCACTACACGTGTCTTGTTGCTCGTGGGACAACGTTCTAATTGAAAGTTTGGAGCAGTTTCTCGAAAATACTCTCACAATTTGGACAGGTGCCTTCTGTTCCACAGGCAAGCTGGAAAGAGCTCGTGGAATTCTCCGCATCATCGAGGCTGTCTTGGTAGTAGGTGTTTTTTTCTCATTTCTGCTGGCAAAATGAGCTCGCATCGACATTTTTCGAGCAGGTGGGGCGTTCGAAATCCTCGACTTCGTCGCTAAGCGCGTGTCTGCAAAATGTGCAAAATGCCAAGCATACCATCTTGTAAGCTGCTTCGCAGGTATTCTGAGCCGACCCGCGCTGAAATCTCGCATCCGACCAGTCTGCAGATGTCAAAAACACATGCACAATCCGACTTGTGCCGAATTTATGGACGAGGCAGCCCAGGAGAGGGTTGGCACTGGAATCTTCCCCTCTTTTCGGCTTCCTTCTCAAATTACTATCAGTACCACTCACAACCCTCAACACGATTCACCGTGAAATTCTTGCGGAAGTCCACCCCGGAGAGTTACACCCAGCGTGCACGTGATTTAGAACGTCAAATGAGGGCCCTAGTTCGCAAAGAACTGGCTCATCGAAATATTGTCCCTCTCATTGGGATTACCTCCAGTTCTGGAAATTCGCTTCAGAATCCGTTTGGAGTAATTTCTCCAGATATGTCCTATCGCAGCTTGGAAATGCTTCGTCGACCTACTGGTAATTTTAGAGTTCAGGAAAAACCACAGGTAGGCCTGCTTGATGAAGGAAGTAAACTCCGCGTAGTGAGTACCACGGACTGGGTAACTTCACTCCAACATTGCTGAAGCGAACTTTCATTCAGTTGAGTGGTGTTGCATCCGGCCTGCTATATCGTACGTCAATGAACGTACCTATATACCAACTCTCTCTTATACGCGATGTAGTCCACTCACATGATACGTTCCATGGTGAACTGACACAGGTAATGTTAATCACTCTCCAAGTAGCTGTTCAGCTGAAATCATTTCTATCTCGAGTCAAACGTCCTCGTCGACGAGCTCTTTAATCCGCTCCTCGTGAATTTTGGATTGTCAAGTCCTAAAGATATTCCATGCCACGATCTCGCGCGCGAGATCTCAGCGGTAGCATGGGTTGAGCCCGAGGTGTGCACCCGATGGATGGAAGGTGGCATACCTTTGCAAACCACGAGTAGTGACATCTTTTCTTTTGGCCTACTTATGATTGAGGTAGACTCATCTTTCGCACAGCGTCAAGTATGCTGATACGGCTCGACCAGGTTCTTACAGATTTCTGCTGGAGCTACAGCGCGATGATCAAAACGAAAATGCTCCTGGGAGAGACAGAAACTCCTCCTCGTCCATTTCCTCCAATGTATCATCACATCGAAGACGATCACTGGGAATTAATCCAAAGATGTTGGACAGAAGCATCCCAGCGCCCATCGGCCGATGAATTAGTGAAATCGACGGAAGCTTTCAAAACGCTGGCTAATGTGAGTACCCGCGAGAAGGCATCGTCGAGAAAGACCGATAGCTTGCAACAAATTATCTGACGCTTGCCACCTATACTTGTAGAGAATGTACGGACCCCCACCCATAGGGTCCCTGCGTTTAAATCCACAGCATCCTAGCTTCGCACATCTTCTTAAAACACGTGGTAAACAAAGAAGGGGATGAATGGTCTAATATATTATGAGATCACGCACGGAGTATGGCTTCGTCGGGGCGCGAGACGAGGCCACTGGCCAGAGAGTATCGGATGGTGCTTTCAGAGAAACTGGGATGCAGATCAGGATATGCTTGAAGGAGAGCTGGTCGAATAACCCCGAAATGTGCCAGGGAGTCGCCTGTTCACAAATTAATAGTACATTGGAGTAAAGCTCACATGCATGTAGCTCTGTTACTGAATGTTGATTTACATGAAGAGGGGGCGAATTTTGCTTCGAGGACAACACTGAACAGGTCACAGGGAGGTGGAGATGGCAGCAAAGGCTGGAGCGAAAGTGGAAACAGGTTCTCACGACCACTACGCAGCAACAACTACGGTTATGGCTGTGCCCGCTGTCGAGCCAGAGCAGCCTATCAGTGTTACCGACCAACCTCTTCCTCAACCCGTCCAGATGTCTGGCTTCCCTCGTTCAGACTATGACCCCCGCAGAGTCTGCTTGAACCCCTTCCCAGATGTCAATCTTGGTAAACACAGACGTACCATAGGCATCTACCTCGCAGGCGCTTTGGTACGTCTCGATAAACGACCCCACAGCTTGAAATTAGCATCGCTCATACTATCCCCGTAGTTCGCTCTCGCAAACTGGACATTCCTCGATGCCGCCATCCTCTCAGCCCACGCCCACGCACCCTACGAAGACCCCCAAATTCCCCCACCAGTCCACGTCGAGTTCGTAGACTGGGTTCCGGGCATCTGTTCCCTCCTCGGGATGCTCGTCATCAATTTGATTGACAAGGATAGGATCAAGGGAGACGATTACGGCGATTCCAACGCTGTGTGGAGGGCAAGGTTGTTCCTCTTTATTGGGTTTGCACTTATGGCTGGGGGTTTAGCCGGCAGTGTGGTATGTTTTGTTTCACCTTTGGCTTGGGTATGACAAAAACGAACATAAAGTTCTAACGTGCTTTCTCCCCATCTTGGTTAGTCTCTCTTGGTGCTCAAGTATGTCATGGGCGATTATCTCGAGCAGTACACCTATTACGGCTACGCCAACGTATCACAGAACGTCGCACTCATGCTCTCCGCAGTTGTCTTGTGGATTGCTCAGAGCGCCCAGGGAGAGTACGATTACAATCTTACGTTGTAGAATGTACTTCAGGTTGTGTGGCACGTAGTTGACTCCCTGGCGCGTAGAACGAGTGGCCGTAAACTGTCGCTGTACATTAATGTACTGATACACGCCGCTTCCCTCTCCGACTTCAGCCCTCCCTTTTTGTATCTCTCTCTACGAGAACCATCGTATTTGTTTGTACTAAACGGTAGAACAGTACCATGCACATCATTATCTATCTAGCCCGAACATATCAGGCACTTGGTATGCATTAATCAGACAATTGAACGTGGGGCTTGATAGAATCGATGTTGCTACCAGATGCTACGTGCAAGTAAGCCGCTACGTTGGCTTTCCCTCGTGAGACCTTGCTCGTGTGCGTAGTCAGGTGTTTAGTGACAATCTTATATTCAAATTGTCATGTACCGAACGACGGCTGGTCAATAAAAGGAGGTATATTAATGCTACACTTCATCGAGACGAGAGGCAGAGATACGAGCAGACGATAAGGCTACAGGGTAATGAGATGGGGGAAAAGAGAAACAACAATCCAACGAGCATATAAACAAGTACGGGAAGGAATGTGCACAGGGGTGGAGAGGGGGGGGGAGGAAGGAGGATTAAATGATATAACCTGAATCTATACATACAAACGATATGCCAAGTGGTTTTATATGACTCCGTGTTGATTGAGCGTGAACGTGAGCGATGGCGAAATGCGTTATGAAGAATGGGAGGAAGGAGTCGATGAAGAAGAAAAAAGGGAATCAGAGATGGACGCAGCTACCCGAGTTCGTCCGTTCATCACGATCCGAGTGTCGACGAAGCAACTCAATAATCAAACCCAATAGCACCAGCATCCATGCCCTCCATCCCCGTGAATGACCCATCGAACAAGCTCTCAAGGCCCGCGGTATAGTTCGCAAGATGAATCTGCTGGTCCGCATCAATGGGGCTGCTGATGTGCTGGTGCGACAGCGAAGCAGAGAGGTTCTGCACTGCGGGTGAGATCTTATCCGTCATCCCAGAAGCTTGGAAGTGCTGCTGCTGAGCGGACATATCCTGCCACATGTCAAAGGGCGCGGTAGCATGCTGGGGACGAGGCGCGACTAGAGGCAGGCTCAAATCCGAGCGGGCGGGAGAACCGGAGTAGGTTGATGAGGGCTGAGAGTGCGAGAACTCAAGGGGGACACCCCAATTGGACGCGGGGTTCGACATGTCGAAACGAGGTCCGCGACCGGTTTGCAGGGGTAGATCTTGAGGGGAGATGTGGTCGAGTGGCGCGATACCGTAATCGGCAGGAGAGTGTGCGTGCGGAGGTAGACCGGAGAAGAACTCGAAGTTCTGCTAAACAAAATCTTCAGTCTCGTGATCATTAATATTGGCACTTGGGAGGGACTTACAATAGTGGGATCAGCAACAGGTGCTTGAAACCCGAAGTTCGAGTCCAAGAACGAGGGCTCAAACAAGCTCGTGTCGACTTCAGGAAGCGGAGACTCATCGCGCTGGAGGGACGAAGACGAAGGATAGCAGTACGTCGATGCAGGGAACATCGGTACGTCGTCGAAGCCCCATGTAGACCTTCCCACATGAGGCAACGCACTCGAAGGTCGCCTTTGCCCAATGATCATTCTCGCACTACGGGAGATATTGTTCACAGGCGACTCAGCGCGCGAGCCAGCCGCGAAGAATGGTACGGAAGGAAGTGCGATAGCGTGGAACCGCGAGTCAGGGAGCGGGACTGAGGACGGGCGGCGAGGTGGGTACATCCCCGAGTAACCGTGTGCTGGGGTGGCTGCAGGGAATTTTTGTCCATCGAGCTCGCGAATGGCAGCTGCGAGTTCGTCGCCTTTTTTGCCCTCGAGCAGAAACTGAGCAACTTGCTCGCACCGTCTCTCATCCTCTGGCGTTACGGGTGCCTTTTCCTTCTTCTTATCCTTGTTCTTGTTGTGCACAGGTTTGAAGCGATACCCTGGATGTTTCTTCGAGTGTTCGTCCTTTTCCTGCTTTGCCTTGATCTCCCAAACACGCTTTTCCTCAAGCGGAAGAGCACGCCAGCAGTTGCCTTAACACAGCCGATCGGCCGATCGATTAGAAGGATAGTAAATTTACATCGAATACCAAACATACCAATAATCTTGGACAGAGATCCATGGTTCGTCTCTATCGAACCCGGAACGTGCTTCTGCCTCACGAAATCAGCGCGGAATAACATGAACGCATTCGGTGGGCGAGGGATATATCCCAGGGACCGGCGCTTGCCCGGAGGAGCCCGCCTTCTCACAGGGGGATTAGGCGGCTCCTCAGAGGGCGGGAAGAGCTGTGCGTTGGTGGGTAGTGAAGGCTCGGGCGAGGCTGATGCACCGAGGAGATCATCTGATTCGGTGTATGTCCCGGGAGTGACATTGGGAGCGAACGTTACAGAACGTGGCGATGGCGATGGGGCACCGTAGATGCCGGGCTTGATGAGGCCGGCTGTGCATGAACGTCAGCAAGTGTAGGCTATGTAGAGGTAGGAGAATGTGTGTTGGACTTACAGGTAGGTTCTGAAGGACGACGAGAAAACGAGAAACGGTTGGCACCACGAGCACGAGAAGCCGGCATATTTGTTTTCCTTCGTTTTCTACAGGCGTTGATAGGACGGTATTACAGAAATGCAATGCAACACGGATACAACGGGACGGGAAGGGTCGGAAAGCTCACGGCCTAATGAGTGAGACAAAAGAGAAGGAAAACTGGATGGGGGGGGAACAAAAAGCGTTATTGTTCCCTTCGTTCCTTATATCATATCTGCCACATGAACTCGCCCGAGCTTTGATCGCGAAAATCAGCTACACCGAGTAAAGGCACGTTCATGAAGGGGACCCGGGGAACCGCATCTGTCAATGAGGCGTCAATTTCCGGTTGGCTTACCTGCGCCAATCCTGTGTTCTGGCGTATGGGAACCATCAAATATCGATATTTAGCGACATCTCATACGCTCAAAGTCTCGTTTCCCAAGGCTCTCAACACTGTGCAGTCCCCGAAGTCCTCGACGCAGAAGCCCAGTCTCTTTTCGGCCGTCCCCTTGTCCCAAAAAGGGACGTTCGTTTCGTGCTGCCTTATCAGGTTCGTTTTGTGGTTGAGGTTGCTTCTCTTCCTCCGCCTCGGTTCCTTTGCCGTGTCAATCATCGATACAACACGTGTCCATAGTTCCGGTCGTTGGCTGCAACGTACGCCGCCCATCGTCGAGGAAACTCCCCGTGGCGTTGTGTAGTCGCGTTGTTAAGCTCTTTCTGTGGGCATGCGCCACGCCTACTGACAAGGGAAGGAGTACAAGTGCATCGAGCCGCCACTGTTTCCTTCAGCTCTCTCGCTCAGGCGGATTTAGAAGGACCACCGAAGTCGATGAAGGGGATGTGAACGGCATACAAGACGGCATATGGTACATGTGGTCATAAGGTTTCTGTAACCCAGCTGAACTGGTTCGGCGCTCTCATCGACGTATCGGGCCCCCACGGCGATAAGTAGCGTCTGCGAAAGCGCCCAGCGAGTCTCTCAAGGATATTTACTCTGCAACTCGCACGACGCATGACCCCCGCTGGGCTTTACCACGACGATCGTAGGATTTTCTGGGTTCTTGTACTTTGAGAGTGGAAGTGGTACGGGCGACGCGCGAATCCAAGGAGCTTGGTATACCGGCTCTCAGCCTCACGCAAGCTGCTATTACTTTTATAGGTAGCCCGTGGTGAACCAGAACCAAAGGAAGATTTGAGGATATCAGCGTAACTTTGATCGAGGGTGCGTGTATCATAAAGAGGGATTAGGGGCTGTCTTTTCATGTTCGCTCGCAGTGTAAACTAATTGAAGCGCGCACTTTCTATCGAGGGCTTGGGCTTCCAGTACTGTCGCTTACCATATCCGTGCGGATTTGCTATGACATTGACAGAACGCTGGTGATACATTTGTGTGCAACCTCGCCGACTGGCAGGCCGCTTCGCCCTCTGGGATGAACGTAAGTTTAAGTTAGACTTTGCCAGTATTCCTTGCGAAACCATTCTATTCCCTTGCCTGGGGATGCGCTTTGGCACACACTTAAAAATCTGAATATCTTATCAGGCTCCTGCATAACGAAATGGTTTCCGGCTATGTCATCGAAATGCGAGAAATTACCCCCTCCCAGACGGATAAACTACGTTATTAAGCCTTTGCTACTGCTTCAGTATACTCCAACAAGTTAATCGTTAGTCCGAGTGGAATCGTCCTCAAGGCTTCCGTCCGTAGACTACCCGGATCTGGGTATGCGAGCCTTCGGCGGTATCCCATTCCTCTGCCACTCCATCAATCGCCTTATCGAACTCTTCACCAGTGGCAAAGTATCCCATGCCGCCTGCTTTCATGACAGCGTCCCTCATCCCCCTCCAAGCACCGATGGTGGAATCCCTTCCCTCAATCCCATCCGGCCCAGCCCATTTGCCTAGGTTCATGTTGACTTCCTCTTCGCTCACGTCCACAAAACCAGCGCTCTTCAAGATGTCTGCTAGGTAAACGGTGCACCGGATCATCTGCCCTTTCCGCCCGAGGAAATCATCCAGAAACAGCACATGTTTCGCCGTCTTCGCTCCTGAACGCCACTCGGGCCCGGTCTCAATGAGCTGGACGTATCCCCCTGGTGCAAGCACTCGGTACATCTCGTCAACCGCTTTGAACCATTGCTCTCTTGTGTAGGCAGCAATGAGGAGACGCTGGTGGACTAGCTCGAACTTTGAGCTCCAGTAGGAAGGAAGGCTGGTCGCGGAGCCGACGGACAGGTGGATATTGGGTGAAGTCACGGACGGGTATAGTCGCGATTCTATGTCGACGCCGTAGATTTGTACTGACTCGGGGAGCTGAGAGCGGGCGTCGCATAGCCATGCACCTGGACATGCTCCTCAGCACCTAAGGGGCAGCATCATGGGCAAGAAATTACCTGCACCAGTCCCGATGTCCAGAATTTCTGCACTCTCGGACAATGACACAGGAGGAAAAATCAGACGGCCAGAGAAAAGCCTTGTGTACAGCTGATGCTGTTTCAACAGTCTGCGAAAACAACGAGATGAACAGACGACTCGGATGTTGCGGAGACAAAGGAAGCATTACCTCTCTCGCTCCGGTTCATCGGAAGGGAGCAGATAAAGGGATCCTGGGTACGAGTGTGCGGTCCTCTCAGCAGTAACTGTGGAAGTCATTTCGAAGCGCAGACAAAGGTAAGGAATACCATTTGGAGTGCTATGCTTTTATACTACAAGGCAAGCACCTCGACCGGGACGTAAATCAAGCTGCATTCCCGGAGATCGACCCTGGCGGAGGCGGAGACGGAGAGACTCGTGCAGGTTCGTGCAGAGCAATCACGTCAAAATTTGAAAACCTCTCACCGATGAGTACTAGTCTCATGTGTGAATCACGATTGCTACGGAGCCCTACAGAGGGTTGCATAATAAACTGGTTACTGCAATGTCCGATCTCGCATCTTTGTACATGTTTACAATAGCTAATAGAGCTTGAGCCTTGAGGCGGATTGCTTGCGGAATAGCTTCGAGTTAGGATCACTTCCGGCAAAGGTCGAGGTGAGCGAGGTGAGCGACCTTATAGAGTAAACGCCCTTAGTTGTGAAGAGGGGATGAACGTTTGAACAATAATATACTCCATGTGGATCTCAAGGCGTTCTCTGTAGACTGACTCCAATATCATCTGTCCTGTTTGTGTCTGGGGTGTTTTCCGACTCCGAGTCGCACCAGGTGGCGTTAAGTCTCGTGTGTATAGGAGGTATCTGTACCGACAGGCTATTTCCGTGAACGTAGTTTGTACGATGCATAATACTAGGGCTACTACTAAAGTTGGAAGAAGAAACAGAATCGTAAGTACTTTGAAAGCCCGACCATTCGTGAATATCAGTTTAGTAAAGAGAGAATCAACGTTACAAGTTACCAATCGATGCCCGTCTCCGAATGAACGAATGAAAGCTGGATACCACAGCTACAAGTTGCGATAAATAAACAATAAAAATGCATCAACGGAATGAAACCACGGACCCACATGCCATAAAACGCCCCTGCAACACAAAATCTTAAAGCAAAAAAAGAAGGGAAAGGGAAAATGAGATAATCAAACAAGTGAAGAGAGACACCACACCAGCCACACAAACCCTACGAACCCAGCACTCGATGGAATAATCGGGTGCGGCAAGGAAGCCCCGTTAATAAGGGGAGCGGCGAGCGAGATCGTCTGATTCAAGCAATCCAATAAAGTCATGTCGATCCCTGAAGGTAGCGGTGAATCGGGGGCGTTCGTGTCATTGTTGTATGTTGCAGAGTTGTTGTACCCGTCGAGTGTAAGGACGATACTACTTGAGCGGAAGTACTGCACGGCTTGTTCGGGTTGGGGTACTCCAGGGGCTGTGGCGTTGAAAGGTTGTGGCGTTGTTGAGCTGCTGGAGGAGAGCGACGAGGAGCAGTTCGTGTCGATGGTCGTGATTAGGGAGGAGACAGTGCTGTTATCGGAGAGTACGTGGAAGGTGGTACCGGTGCTGTTAGATATGAAATTTGCTTCCATCATAGGTCCGCCGACTCGGCTGGTGTTGAACGAATCTCCGTACTGGTTTTATGAAAAATGGAGGTGTTGTGAGGAAGAAGGATCGGCGGATTGTCGAACGGAGTGACGTACCTCCTTGTCTTCCAAGTATGTCCCGGAGGCTGCACCTCCTCCGCCCCAGACAATAGGCCAGAACCAGAACGGGAAACCACGATTATAAACACCCCGCCCCGTAATGCCAGGATATCCACTCCCATATGTCCTAAGCATAAGCGCATTAGATCGGATTCCATAGGAGACCCCTCCCCGGAATCCAAAAAATGCAACACCCACCTTGTCCCAAACACCTCATCCCTCGTCGCACCTCCCGCACTTCTCCCCGAAAACAATTGTCCGGAAGGTATCGTTATCGACTTTCCTCCACCCGAGCCATAAGCAGTCGCGGAGCTCTTCCCGCTAGCCGAGCTGCCCGAGAGCGGCACCGACGAAGTCTTTCCACTGCTACTACCACTTCCGCTGGACGACGAACCCTTCGAGCTGCTGGAACCACTGGATTTTCCCCCGCTGCTCCCTCCACTTTTTCCACCGCCGCCGCCTCCTTTGCGGCGTTCTATACGCTTTGATTTGGCCGTGATAAAGGGGATGCGCATGACGCCCTCAGGTTTGGTGGATAAGAACGTGAGAGATGGAGAGGATGAGGCTAAGATGATGCCGATAAGGAGGTTGGTTTTATACTATTAGTTACCTATCGTGGCACCGTGCCATTGGGATCCCGTCGTATGTCGGGCTGTGCCACACACAATTTGGATTGTCTGGCCACCCAACCCGCCATTACTCCCATCGTCTAGTTGACATCACAAGCACAGAAAACCCAAGTCGCCAGGACAAGACGTGACTGAACTCATTCCAAGTGTTCTTTCGAATTCTTCCATTAACGCAGCCTTCAGGCCCAAGCGCCCATGTATGTATGCTTTTGGCTTCGGGGTTACGGCAGCACGCCAAACCCACCCCTTTTTTGGCGTTGGCACTGGCAGGTACACACTACTGTGGCACAGCTTCGTTTCTCCAAACGTTTCATTACAACGCGCAAGGTTCCCGATTGCCATATCAAGCATCGATGCGCTCGACGTATTCCGGCGGAAAAACATTGGCCTGTTGTAATCATAAATTTCTTGTGCACTCTGTAATTGCACCGCGATGGTAGTGCCCACGGACGACAAAAATACGAGTTTTCTTACCCAAGGTGGGACCGCTCAGAGTGCCATTTTGTGCACGCGGGCACCAAAACAGATCCGGAACGCAGCCAAATGTACGTAGGCCGAGTGCCATCGATGGCATGGCAAACCAACAGTCTCCGATACAGGTAAGTGCAGCACTCCAACGAAGACCTGCTCAGCCCCTTCCATTACCTACAAGCTGTGTAGTCGAGCTTGAATGACTCTCGGTGCTAGTGGGTCGGCCATGGCGTTGCGCGCCTACTTTTACATACGCCTTCTAGCGGTCGGGCTCGAAGGGTCCAAGGATACGGATCCTCGCAATCGAATTACGCGGTTTCGCCGGCCACGGCATGGAGGCGTGCTCAGAACAGAGGATGTGTGACGACGCCAGCCCTACTACGTTGGAGGCAAACTTTCCCTTGAGCTACATGAGACATGTGGTAAATTAAATTTTATCCGCGTAAAATTGGTCTGAAACGTTGACGTTTGCTCTGCGTTGGGCCAAATGCATTTATGCAAGGACGGTTGCATGCCCGTGGTGAGACCTAGGATGACCTGGACCACAAATCTGAATGTGCCCTCATCAAGGGGCGACTGGGGTACATTGCATTTCCTCTCTACGTGTGCACCTGGACTATATCCATCCTGCCGAGTTGCCTGCATCACAGAAGTGACTGCCATACAATGCAGTAGTTCCAGTGCACCCTCGCCACGGCGGCATCCTTGGTAGGTCCCGAGATCCATCGACTTGTGAGTCAAGGTCGTTCTCCTGATAGGCCCTATCCATCCATTGCGGAGGGGTCAATATCTGCTGTACATCGCTACGTCTTGATTCACCGGATCCAACTCGATAAGCTGTCTCGATGCGTGTGCCTGGCGCGGTTGAGAAGGAAGAACAGCGAGCCATAATCCAGTGCCTCCTCGCCACAACGTCGCCTTGCCATTGGTAGACAACATATCAGCACTCCCAACTAAATCGGATCATAATAAAACCGCGATTAGTTGGCAACCCGCCAACAATAAATCATAAAATGGACGAACAAGCCAATAAAAACACACTACCCGCACAGCAAGCCCCCCTCCCTACCAGCTCGGATGTTCAAGCGGCCATCACATCCACAGCCCGCGCCGGACGATACCGCTCAAACGGGTGTTCATACAGCTCCATCATCTTACTCCTATGCCTCACCGCAAGCGCCCACATTCGTTCTACTTTGGGATCCCGAGCGCACCATTGCTGTTGTTCAAGGTAAACGGGGCGGAAGCGTCTATGAGCACGGGCGGCGGGTCGGGACGGGGATGATTGTTGTTCTATTTCCATGGGTGTTGCAACGGTGGCACTGGGGGCCGACGAACGCGTGCGTGGGCGGCGCGGAGTCGACGGACCGACATTTTGTGATGCATCGGTGGTCCAATCCACGTTTCCAGATATTTGTGGCCCCGTCTGTGCATTTTGATTCGACACGGCTTCACCTGCTAGGGCGGCGTGGAATGCAGCGACGGAGGTCGCTGCCGGTTGCTGTGAGCGCTTGCTGGGTGATGCGCTCGGCCTTGATTTACTAGGTGACAGAGAATCGATCCTGCGTTTCTTTGTTGGAGTCGCCGGGAAGGAAGCGGCGTCGTCATCGTTATTATTATCCAAGGTATGCTGTGGGAAGGCGACTCCGCGTTTGTTTGAGGGTGTCTTTGATGGTGTGGTAAGGTCCCTCGTGCTTGCTCGAGTTTTCAGCGCGGATTTGGTGGGCGGCTTTGCAGGGGATGTGGGGGTGGAGGTGGGGAAACGGTTTGGATTCGTTGACGTCGATGTTGATGCTCGGGTAGAGCTGCGGATTTGAGGAAGCTGCGACTTGATTTGATCGGCGATGGTGTCGCAGTGTTTATCTATCATATTCGCCATCGATCTAAATGCTCTCAGGGGAATGCTGTACATCTGGCATAGTGATTTTTCTTCTACTGTGTGCTCCTAAACAAATGTGCTCGTTTTGTCACCAAGTGCGAAACGGAGCACGAACAAACATACCTCTAAGAGTTGACACACGCAATAGAAAACGGCGCACAACACAACGTTTGCGCCGTGCCTTTCCTTTAGTATGTCCACGCGAGGGAGAGAAGCCTCAACACTTTCCATCCACGCTATAGCGTGATCAGGTGGGTGAACGCGGTACGTGCTCACGAGTGATTGATAGGTGACTTCCGTCGAGCGATGCTGGTCCGCGGTGTGAAGAGCGGCACGGACGGTCTTGAGGATGTCGGAGAAAGCAGCTTGGGTGACGCATGCTGAGGCGGCTGCAGCCTTGAGCGAGACTTCGCTCGAGTTCAGTCTGTGTGACCACAAGCAGCACGCACAATCAATCATCTTTTCAGCATGAATATACGGTGAATGGCGTGTACGCACTGTTCAGCAGCTAGATACGCGCAGACTGCGGGTATCGCGACGGGATTAACGACGAACCCAGTTCCTGGGCCTGTCCTCGCAGTAACGAGTTGAAAGATAGACTGAGCCTTCTCGTATGTTTCTGCGCTGGAACATAACGTTTTCAGTTTCTGGCGTTGGAAAGCTGCTGCCATCGTTCGTTTCAAGCACTACGTCGTCGAAGTTGAGTGGAAGCCTCCGAATGCCGGCTGTCACAATCATTGGCAGCGCGCTTTGTGTCACATCACGTGGAAGAGTAACCTTCACGTCACGCGCTTTGTCACACCCCTATAGGGGAAGTTCGCCCGATCGCTAACAAAGACACGGGTCAGCGCGTTGTGAAACAAAAATATGCAATTGTAGGGTATCCACTCTCAATTGATTACAGAAACTAGCACGAAGGTAAGAAAAATACCGAACAAATGCAGGATTCGAGGAAAGCCCTCTCTCGTAGTCGTGGTTCAAATCACCCGACCCAACCCAACTCCCTCACCCATCCACAACCCAATTCCAGCCCCTAACACGCCTATATGCTTACCGCCGTCCCCGTCTCCTGACCTGCGGCATAACAGGTACCGCTCTCGGGCGTGGAGGAGCAGGCGGTGGGTACATCGGCATCGGCACCGCTGCAGGCTGAGGTGCAGGTATAGCCATCCCTCTAGCCATTCCCTCTAACTGGTCCATTCTCAAGCGTAGTCGCGCATGATTCCGTTCGGCTTGTTCCCTCAAAATGAGCCTCTCACGCTCCAGCCTCTCTCGATGCTCTCGCGCTACTATTTCTCGGGCGCGGAGGGCTTCGGCTTGGGCGTATGGGTCCTGTGCATGTTGGAATCCGTGCCCGAATGCGTACGCTGGTGGCGGTGGTAGTGCGTGATGTTCAGCATTGAACGGAAAACCGTGTTCTTGTCCTTGCCCGAACACAAACGGTTGCGGGTGCGCACCACCAGCCATAGCAGCACCCATACCCATGCCCATATAATCTCGTATTGCGACATGCTGATGACCGACTCTCTGCATCAGACCATGATGATGATGCCCAGGTTGTCCAGGAGCAGGAGCGGGTGGTGGGGGAGGAGGAATATCGACTTTGATGCTCTTCTCGTCCACGTCTGGACGCTCGCGTTTGAGTTCTTCGAGCGCTCGTTTGGCAGCTTCTGACACCTGGATTTATAGGGCGATTTGCGCCGTGTCGTGGGACCCTGCGAAGACTCGAACTCACCTCTTCAGCATGCCTCTGCTCCACCGCATCCCACAAGCTACATTTATTCTTGTCCACGCGGCCTGTATATGGCGGGGGCTGTGGTTTTTCATCGTACCGCATCATCGTCAGCGATCGGTTATTCATATATGTAGCAGATTTTCTGGAAAGGAGGGAAGGGAGGGAGAAGACTGACATTTCCAAAATGATCGTATCCGTTGATAACTTTTCGACAGATATAACAGGATACGGTTCGACAATTCGGACAGGTCATTTTGTTGCACTATGAAGAGCGACGTAAGTCGACATGAATCAACAGGACAAGGGAAACCGGGTACTTACACCCATTTCTTTGATGAACGCTTTGAGTGCGTAATGTTGAGAAAGCGATACTATACGTGTGGAAAAATCAAAAGGAACATTACATTTTTGACACTTTGGACAGTTGCGCATGAGCGCGCGGGCTGTTGAGCGGGTCAGGTCAGACAAATGAGAAGTGCGTGGAAGGATGGGATAGAATACACACTCATGGCTTCCTCGATGACATGCTGGGCGTCCAGATGTTTGTCTTCTTCCACCTCTGTATCCAGCATGAGTACGCGATATGAGCTGCTTAGAAATCGTATCATACCTTTGCAACTTCTCGGAAGATGATCCTATTCCAAAACCGACCGTTCAACAACAAGGACCAGACAAAACCAAACCAACGAAAAGGGCCCACTTACCGGCTTCTTACATCCCCTGCAAGTAACCGCCCCACACGCCTCATTCTCACATCTAAACAACTTCTCCATCTCATTCTCGATAACACACCTATACTCACAAAATGGACACTCCTCCAGATTCTCCAGGCCCGCATCTTCAATCTCTTTCCTCTGTTTGACGCGCTGGTAGAGCTCGAAGAGTTTTGGGGGGAGGAATCGTGCGAGCTCGGATTCGGGGAAGGGGAGGGTACAGCCTGATTGGTCCATGCAGGCTATGGAGGGGTTGTGCGTGCCGAGGAGGTTAGAGGCGTAGGATGTCATGCAGGATGTACAGAAGAGGTGGGCTTCGGGGCATTGGACCATTTTGTCCTAAATAGTACAGCATCAGCACCCATATACGCCGCGGAGAGAGACAGAAGAATATTGGATACGAACAAAGGGGTACGAAGAGAAACAACAACCACACTCGATACCCTCTCCGTTATCTTCGTATTCCTGCTCCCCGAGCTCTTCGGCCAGGGATGCGTCCTTGCCCACGGCTATCTCTTGAGCTTTAAGGAGGACCCATTCGCGTTCCTTGTCGAACTCAGGGTCATGTTTTGCTTTGCCTTTTCCACTAACGACCGAGTTCGTCGACTTTAGTCTGAAAGGTTGTGGTGTTTGCTTGAGTTCGTCTGACAGGAGAATATATGTCGGGGCGTAGAATCGGTTGTCAAGCAATCGAGAACGGATATGAGGTTTCGGGATTCGAGGAAAGTCCATCATCAGTTGTTCCTGCACCGCCCACTCAGTTTTATACTTCACATTTGCCACAAAGCTAAAAATATAACTCACCAGAGAAATTTCGAAATAGTGAGGACCACAGTTATACTCTCTATCCTTACTCCCGTAGTCAATCCGAGTTTTAGGTGAACCCCGAGTGGCACCTTCCTCCTCATCTTCATCCTTTTTACGCTTTCCCTTCTTATCAACTTTCGGATAGTCCGAATTCTCGAACAACGCGTGGAGGACAAACTCTACGACGTTACCGGGCTGGGTGTCCATGAATTGTTCCACGAGTGTGAGGACATGGGCTGGTTGAACGTCGGGTACGATTTCGATGACGCGGACGACATATTCGTCAGCTGGGTCGATGACTGGCGCGGGTATCTCGGGCCGTGGGGGAGGTGGCGGGTCAAGAAGTGGGATATCGTCGGATGGAAGATCCAAGATGACCGGCGGTGGCGCATGCGGAGGAGTACCAGCCTGTCTTGGTGGTGGTGCAGCGACTTGCTCTCTCTCTTCATCGCTACTTGGATAAAACAAAGGGGCCCCGCCTTTCCCTGGGCGACGCGGGGAATGATGCTGTGATGAGGATCCCGGGGCCGGGGGTACATCAGCGAGTACCTCGGGACGAGGAGCACCAAACAAAGCTACAGGTTTGGGCACAGGCGCGTTCGAAGGACCTGATTGGTCAGATGCAACTACAGCTTTCTTAGTAGGCTGTTTTTTCTTCGGAGAAGCGCATTTGCGAGGAACGGGAAGCTCATCCTCAGAGTCAGTTAATTCGATAACTTCTTTGATAAGCGAAGCCTTTGGAACTGGACGAGGACGTTTCCTGGATGAGGGACCCGGTTGGCGGCTGGAGCTTCGAGTACGCTTTGCTATTGGGGACATTGGCTCTGGAGATGAGGTTATGTCGATGACCTCCATAAGCTCAAAGTCGTCAAAGCAAGTACTCTAGTCTCCTCACAATAAACTTGAATAAAGGAGCATCGTCCTTGGGCGCCCACGGTTTTTGAGAATTATTTATATTCGTACAAAATTGGAGTTATCAGTGTCGGGTCACAGCCACCCCAATATTGAAGCCCCTAGGTGCCGTCTGATCCGACTGCTGTACAAGTAACAATACAGAACGTCCACTACGACAGGCAGGTTAGCCACAATGGACTCCGAGGAGACCAGAAGCAAGTACTATAGCTGCGTGAATCTCGCACTTCCAGGGGAAACATCTGTAGCGCGCAATGTATATCAACTACTCGACAGGCCTCTCAGTGGCATCAATCCTCGTCGCAAGTCGCTGAATGGAGACAGTGTATACGTCTAGTTGTGGGACTTAGCCAACACTTGAAGTTCCTCCTTCTGCTTCTTCCCAGTAACAATGTCATTTACTTTGCCCTGCGCCTCCGTGAAATCCAGGAAGGGTATATAAGCAATCCCAGCCTTCTCGCAGTGTTTCTTCAGATTATCTTTTTCGTCGACACCTGTTACTTTTACGAAGAGCACGTCGGCGTGTTGGGCGGCTGAGAGGTCTGTGCATGTTTCGTGATCTGTGAATGAGTGCAATGGCAGTAAGTGTTTGCTTACCTGAGACGCCGTCCCCGAAGAAGAAGACGAGGGGACCTTTGCCGTCAAGTTGCCTCCGCTCCTTATAAGGTAGAATTGCTTTGGACTTATCATGACCGTAGGAGCTACAGCCAGACAATTCAAATCAGATTCCAGATAACATGACGAGAGAAGAGGCAGATGTACCTTTCAGGATGCCGCCAGATGACGTGCCAATTGTTCCCTTTCCCGTCATGCATCACTCCGTTAGAGACGATCGTGATATCTTTCACCGCTTCTTCCGACACTTGATCACCGCTGGCGAGCTCGTTGAGGACGGCGCGGATGAGCTCGTCCATGCCACTGTGATTGTTCAGCGATCGGATATTTCAAAGGAGAGAAGGACCTTACCTCGAGACGATGGTGAAAGGGATACCCTGAGAATTACAGTATCTCTTGAAGTCTATGAAACCGTCCGTAAAGTCTACTGGTCGCTTGCCGTCCGACCCTGGTCCAGCCAAGTTCCTACTTTAGATCCCCCATCTCTTTGTTACAGGGAGCTGTCAGACGCACCGCGCGTTGTGAGATACGTCTTGCAAGCATCTAGGGAGTGCCCTTTAGCGGATACACTATTCAACATGTCTTCAAAGGCGTCCCTAGTACCGATCAACATGAGTTGAATGCACAGGCACCAGTATTTCGGCCATGATAATAACAGATACCACCGGAGTGGCTTTCCCGAGACAGAAGACCATTACGTACTTGAACGATTTGCCAGTTTTACCACCGCTGGTGTCAAACTCGAGGATCTCCTTGTTCAGTCCCACCCGTCCCTCAAAGCCCATCCCATAGTTGTCCGTGATGTCTAGGGTCGCAAATCAGCGCACTGATGACTCTGAACTGATATAGAACGGAACGGCGCACAATCATTAGAGTCGCAGGTCGTGATCGTGCCATCCCTGAGAGAAACGAGGGTTCGATTAGATGTCGCGACGGAGGTTCAGACGGGCGGGGATCATACCAATCGCTTAGCACGACGAAGCTCTTGTCGAAATGAAAAGGCTGTTGCACCAAGCCACTGCCAGCAGTCACGGATTTGGCCATGGATGTTTAAGTTGTGACGGTTTATGACGGATATCGGTCTACTTGGTAAGTATCTCCCACTTGACGGCGGTATATTTCAAGGGATCGAAAAGGAATGGGTGGTCGCACCCAAAGTTGCCAGTGACTCGGAGCGGGGTCCAAGTAGCGAGGGAACGTTCGTGTAAAGAGTTGCCAGTTGGTTAGTTCCTGAAGCCTCGAGGCCTGAAACATCGTAAGTGGTACCCCCGGTTCCGTTATCTTATCATTTCCAGGATCACCGTGTGTTCGGATTGGAGCATCTACGGATCATGGGCGTTTGCATAACTTGAACGATTTAATGATTGGGACAAAATACGTGGGTAAGTATATAGGGAGGATATGGAAACAATCGTGATGTTAGTGCTATCGAAGAATCATTAAGGATTACATTTAAGAAGGCGCAAGTGCGTAGCCTTATTGACCAGCAGATGTGAGTGCATCAGTAGTAACACAACGAAGAGGGTAATGATCGAGCAGAACTCTAAAAGGATAAATAGATATGTTTTAGTCGAAGCCAGTACTTTACCACAGTGCATAACACAGCCTGCCAGAGGCACCCGTCATACCATCCGAATTTCGATATCGATTCTCAATATCAATATGCCCATTGGATCGTTTCACCATTTGAGTTCAGCAGGGAAGAACTTCGCGATGAGGCCTTCATAGTATGGGCGCAGTTTCTCGACGTCGCAAGGCTCGTCGCTCTTGGAGTAGAGGTCGTAGGGGTTAAATGCGCGGACGGCTTCGAGCGCTTTCATGTCCTTCGCATTCGTGAGATGCATGTACGCGTCCTCGCGATGCCAGCTGTCGGAGATGGATTCAGATCTGGGGTGATATGGAAAGATGACGTTAGGGGTACATACGGGTAGAAGCTGTGATACCGGATCATTGCGAGGGCCTCGTCGGGAAGGGTGCTCTGATCTTTAACAACGTGGTAAAGGTACTGTTTAATTACCGCAAACCATCAGGCATTGGATAGTAAATTTCCTAGATCAGTCGCATACCTCGTCATGTCCCCAAGACATCATCACGTTATCAAGCCCACAATGAGGCTCGTAGATGCCGCATTCGGTGGAATAAACAGCGTCCCCAAAATCAGGATTCCCGGCAAATGTCTCTGGGTATATGTTCTTGTCGGAAAAGGCACATCCAACGACGAAAGTGTCCTGAGCGGCGGTGATGTTAGGGAAGGGACGGGAGCTTTTTTGGGGGGGATGGGGTATAACTTACACCAACAACGTCCCATTGGCCCTTGCTGCCGTAAAAGTGAAGGAGTTTGCCTAGGTCATGGATGAGTCCGGTGACTTGCATCCATTCGGGCTTGCCATCGCGTCTTATGGCTTCGGCTGTCTGGAGGAGGTGCTCAATTTGAGAAAGATTTGTCTGTTGAGGTATGTGAGTAGGGATTGATAATGAGCTAATGGGAGACTCACATCGGGGTCGGAGTCATCGACGAGGGTATCGAGTTTTTGCATAGCCTCCCAGATGCTCATTCGTGCGCGTTCACGGCTCTTAAAGTCGACGCGAGCCTGGATGTTAAAG
This sequence comes from Hydnomerulius pinastri MD-312, assembly GCA_000827185.1. NCBI lineage: Eukaryota > Fungi > Basidiomycota > Agaricomycetes > Boletales > Leucogyrophana > Leucogyrophana pinastri. The sequence goes on along the minus strand of KN839878.1, from coordinate 140,146 downwards.
GCTACTGTTTGTTTTTCTATGGAGAGCGAGTGGCATAAGAAACTACTCTGTTGGATGATCTGACGCCACATACCATGCTGCTCCTTGTAGAAGGCCTTGACGCGCTCGCAAGCGTTGTCGTACTGTCTAAACGCAGTCTTATCTTTTGACGAATCGAACTCTGATTCCGAGTCCCAGAGCTTGCCCTTCAGCACGTTAACTATCGATAAAGTGAGTGTCGGGTAACGTGGACCGGGTCAGCAAGTCTGCACAATGAGATATAGCGGTGAAAAAATCTACATACCATCGTCAACGGCATCAGAGACCGTGTCGAGTTCAAGACCACAGTGTTTCAAAGCTGGCATAGCGATGTGTGAATTTAACAGGAGGGTGCAAATGTCCTGACGAAGGAAGAAACGGCAGGGGACTGAGTGGATGAGGTCCAATTACAAGATGGCACAAGGTTTATATACGCTCGGAGGCGCGATCAAGCCATACTCCAACAGACCTGGGAAATGTTTCCACAAGACCCCGCGCCAGGGCCCATACAGAAATCAAAAATCCAGAGCCGTCAATCGTTGATGGCTCCTGACTCCGGCGACCGGATAAAGTCACGAATCACGATAGACCAGGATTGACCATTTGGTGGTGTCACCCTTCAGGGTGACCTTTTACGGTAGCACTGCCCACGTGAGAATCGCGTGGAATTGCTGTTTTGGCTTTTGCCCTGTCTTTGAGGCCCGCGAACCTTGGGGTCGGCCGACTTCACGAAGTGGCGTAGAGGACGGTGAGAGTCTGTTCGATAGTTGTCAAGAGCGACGTATGTTCGAGTACGTTACGGATTCAAAATCTTCTCCCATGAAGATCTCGCGGTTTGTTGTTTGGTAGGCTTTTTTTTTCAGGGGCCGGTCAAGACGAAAAGCTCTCGTGCTCGCAAGCGCTAGTTTCGGTTCCGTCACGGTCAGGCGCGGCCCTCTATACTAGCAGCTCTGAATTGCACTGCCAGGATCCGGTCACACGTGGTTCCGACCCCTTGCCCAGTCGCCTTATCGTTGTGTTGAGCGTTGACTCAGTTGGCCGACCCTTGAATGTCGTAGCCTAACGTTAAGGTAGGATGAACCCCTCTTCCATTTTCTGGAGTAGCAACACGACGGCAGCAGAGGCGACCACTTGTCCGTGATCACGTCACGTTGACACGTTCTCGACGTCGTCCGACGCCACAATCAGTCCCCAGTGCATCCAAGGATCTCCTACTTGTGCCCACCGTCGGGTGGATTGTTACAGATTGTCACTCCAAGCAGACAACAAGCACCACCCCAACAGGCTTTGTCCGTTGTGGAGTACCACCCCCGGCTTATCCACTTACGGGCAGTGCGGGCCGGACGATTCATTTGGCAGTTACTGGCAGGTCAGCGGACGTGCCATTCAGGTCGGTCTATATGTCAAGAATCATGTCAAAGTTCGATCACCTTCTCGGGTTTGCAAGTTGTATCTTCACCCTCATTACGGTCCGAGTTCCATAGTTAATACTAGGAGCAGGTGTCAACGAGGTTCGCACAATGCTGGCCGCTGCAGAGGTTCACTTTGATTATTTATCTGAAACGCGTGGTCGGAGGTGGTCAGTCCCATCACTTGACTTCTTGCTCTTGGTGCCGTGGCACGACTGTAAATGATCGAGTACAATTACAACAATTTCGAACTGCTCATTTTCCTGGTGTGTCGCTGATAGTACGCCCCCGTCGCTATTTACAAGCGTGTTCCAACCTGAGCACGTCTTTCCATTGTCATCAATGGCGCCAGCTTCACGATTGAGGGACATTAACCATCTTACTTGTTAGGGTTGACAAGCGGCCAGTTATCAAAGCCGAGGTCAATACCTACACCACGTCGTTATGAGTTTAATAAGTGTTGTTAAAGAAACACAGCGCTTACCCCAAGGAGGCATGATGAGCCGCTTCTGTTTCCCCCCGGCCGCCACACCATCAAGCTTGGCCACATCTTCGGGTGTCAGTTTGCTATAGCCTGCCAGGGCCCCGGTAAAGTTCGACTCAATGCGCGCCGGAGTAACCGACTTCGGCAACACGACGACGTCCTTCGCAACTGTGAATGAATAACATCAAAGGCGGATCATCGTGTGAGCAGACGCAGACATACGAAGGTATGCCAAAAGGATATCGGCGGTCTTCAGGCCATACTTGTTTGCAATTTCTGTGGCCACATCATCATTGAGAAGTGGGGAGTTGGTTGAGCCGAGAGGTGAGTATGCCTGGGGAACAATTGTCTTGGACTTCAGGTAATCAAGAAGTCCGAGCTGTGGGTTGTAGAGGTGGAGCTCGAGCTGACGAAATACGCTCAGCATCAGTAACTTCAATGTAGAAAATAGGTAACGAACCTGGTCAACTGCGGGAAGGATTTCCGCGGTAGGCAGGATCTTCTCCAGCATCTTTTGCGAGAAGTTAGATGCACCAATCGACTTGACTTTGCCTACACGCCGAAATATTCAGCTACAACTCGTATGTGCATACGCGGGCGATGTCTCACCATTCTTGACCATAGCTTCCATGCCTTTCCAAGTATCTTTCAGCTCCCAAGACTCGTCGATATCACGATTACCATTCGCACGTGTTGGGAACACTGGGTGGTTCCCATTGGGGTTCATGGCCACGGGCCAGTGGATCAGATACACTGTTGACAGTCGTCATTGCTCTAATCTGTAATTTGACACTGATGAGACTCACAGTCGAGGTAATCAGTTCCTAGGTTGGCCAGCGTTTGGTCAAGGCACTCTTCCACGCGGCTGTGGTATGTCCCCCAAAGTTTACTAGTGATCTTCATCGCACGTCAGTGCATCTCGTTCGCATCATCGAGTGACATCTACGTACGAATACTTCGGACCTAGGGACACCAGAGGCCCGGAGACCTTCACCGACTTCCTTCTCGTTCCCGTACGCCCTGTCAAATTATAAGACCTCGGCTCATCAGGAGATCGCACGCGATGGACATACCAGGCGCAGTCAATATGTCTGTAACCTTTCCTAAGGGCCTCTTCTACCGCACGAGCGACCTCATTAGGCTTAGACTGCCATGTCCCTGCGGAATGCTTAGCTCGCTGAAGTCCAGCACCAGCAAGTGATACTCACCGAGACCGATGGCTGGGATAGACTCGCCGTTGTTGAGCTTGATGAGATGAGAAGACATGGTAGCTAGACCTTGAGAAAGTTTGCGGGACTCCGTCCCTCGAATATCGATCTATCCTGTCTTTAAGTAGGTGCGATTGCTGAGGGAGTGCGGACCGGACGGTCCGAGCCGATGATAGACGTTTGACCTCGCGAGACAGCGACAGGTTACCGAGCGCTCGCTGGCATGGGTGTGCTCAATGCTGACCTCGCGTCACCAACGCTCCGGGTTGATATTCGTCACTTGGAGTTGCATGAGTGAAGGGCTAGAAATTGCGCTGAGCGGTTCTGAGTAACATCCGTGAACTGGGGCGGGGTGATGAGCTCCGAGGCGCCTGCCTGATTGTTCATTGCGGAGCTATTATGGGTGGCAAGGTTTGCACTCGCCTGTTGCTTGCCTCCACAAAGCATTGATTGAACTTGAAGGACTCAGGCTTGGAGGTGGGGTTCTTCCAAGGTTCTTCTCATTAGCCGATCCGCCTGAATCGGTTGGCACGACGGTTGGAGAAATTTTGGTCTCCCACACTGTCGTTGGTGAACTCAAGCAAACAACCTGCGCTTTAATCTCGCTCGTGTTCAATTTGCGATACCAGTGGTAACTATGTCAAGGTGTTGCGGACATCTGTATTTGGGGACGCGCGGCGTAGGGCGGCACGACTTGAGGATCCAGATCCTCGAATTTCAAAGTTCAGTCTTTTATAGTTCGAGGATGTTCTCGATGGACCCACAGATTGGCATGGTTTGGGGAGTGCAGAAGATCAGCGCTAAATGAGCCCACGAGGACGAGCTGCGATGGTAAGGTCCTTCTCTCAGTCCACGACTATCGTCTTTCCACTCTGTAGCTTTTACTGTTTATAACAAACCGATTCTACGATGGACTTGGAAGAGTTCGAGATCGACAGCACAAACCTTGGTTCGGAGGCAGAGGATCTTCCCAAGTCATCCTCGATCGCAGATGCTCTCAAATGGACCGATGCTATTTGGCATGCTGCCAGCAGGCGTGCCCGATGGATGGATCTGCTTGGGGATTATGCTGGGACTGAGCCTTTCATTATCGATGGTATATGGTCTCGAAGGCATATTGTTCTGATCAATCTGTCTTACTGTCGTGCACTTTACAGGATATTCATTGATTCAACTGGTTATCGATGACCCTCTGCTAGCATTAGCCAAGCCGAACGGTGAGCGACCGAGTAGCACAATACTCGTAGCAAGTGCTGACCCATCGCTCATATAGATCCTTCGTTCCAGATCCTTCATGCAATTCACATTCTTGAACGGACAGTTGGCGAGTTCATCAAGCGCTCGGCAGTCTTTGACATCGTGTTTTGGGAAGGTGAGTATCGAGCAAACATGTGGAACGGATGTTATAATATGAAAACTCGTAGACACCCGACATGTCGCGTTAATGGCTGGGGAGGGCGGTTTCATGGAAGCGTCCAGATCCTTGGCCTCAAAATTGCTTTTCAACCACCTGCTAAAGATAACAGGAATCCGTGTCTATACATTCACTGGGTTTTCGGATCCTAGATGGAAAGAATACCAGCTCTTGCAAAAGGTAGGCTCTGCACTTGAGCGCTCTCTAGCCTTCTAATAATCGTGCCAGCCAATGTTCGCTCTTATCAACGATGGCGGTCACCAAGATGCAGTTGATCCGTATGCTGACCACCGCCGTCTATGTCATAGAGTACTACTCTTCGATCTTCTTGCGAACGGACTGGCACTTGCGCTATTACAAGGCGCTGAGTTCCGTGATTCCAAGGCTAGCTCCCTCGTTGCATCCATTACGCGCAGTGCAGTGACGTGTATCACCCACAGGTGCTATCGTTTGTTTTCGAGTCGAAACCAAGCGCGCGCCAATTAAAGGAGCTAATTCCGGCTCCCTTCCGCGGCGCCTTCGTGACAGCATTTGGAGTGCTCGAAGATAAGGCGAAAGGCCTGCCTCTCGTCTACCCTTCTCAATCTCCTGACCCTCAAACTATCGATACTCAAGCAGTCATCCTCGAGTTTGCAGAAGAAGTGCGTATTGCGGGGTCGCAAGATGCAGCCCTGTTCTTCGCATTTCTCCTTCACCTTTTGCTTCTGGATGGGATTTCTGCAAAGGACCGCGCTAGAAAGCTAGAGCCCATGCAAGACAATTTCAAAAATCACCTCGTTTCATCTTTCCTCCCAGGCATGCTCTTCGCCATGGGGGCTGCTGTTACGTCCCTGAACACTACCATCGACCTCGATCTGAGGGTGTTTGTCGCGCTTGTCCGTTTTTTGGCGGAAAATAGCCGACTTTCATTGGAAGACGTTCTCGGATCCGAAATGGCGCAGCTCGTGAAGGCGAAATATTCTGCATTCGCTATCCCCATCTCCAACTTTTCGCAGTTCGCATCTGCCTTTCTTCCTCGCCCACAACCTCCACAGGTCGCTCCTGTTCTTGAACTTCTTCCTTTCAGTAACAAGGTCTTTGATGAAGAACTTGCCCCTCTTCGTGGTCTGAAGGACGGTAACCCTTCCAACGGGCTCGTTGCAGAGGAGGAAGACGAAGGTCTCGCCAGCAGCGAAGGATCTGACTCTGATGAATGGGATACAAGCGGCGAGGAGGATGACGTTCCCTCCGGACCACCCGTCGTTCGAGCGGTCAACCCTTCTACGGGGTACTTCGACGATGGCGCTCTCTTCAACGACACCCAACACTGGCATAACCCCAAGAAAGCCATCTTACCGAAATACCTAGGCGGCGAGGCGCCGGCGGCTCAGACAGCAAAGGAACGGTACAAGAGACTTCGCTCCGACCAGCGATTCATGAAGAGTCTTCACGACCAAGCTGCCACATTAACCGGGGCTTCCGGTGCTGCGCTCCATCAGATCAAAATACCTCTAGTTGGGGCAACTGCTGGTCAGCGAGCATCGAAGGTTCGCATTCCTCGACTATGATAGCACTTACTGCCAACTGAGTGACATTTGTCTACAGCAGAAACCCGTTCATACCCGCGCTCCTCCCAAGGGTGTCCAGAAGCAGTCCAAAGCTGATGCCATCAGAGAACAGAACGCCGCACAAAAGGCACAAAAACAGGCCGCCGAATCCACGGCTTGGCTCAGCGAGCGCATTCGTGACTTGGATGCCCAGACGTCTTCGTCATCTGTAGAGAGGCTCCTTTCGGACTTGGAACGGAATCCAAGGGCCTACGAGCCACTCGTAGCAACTGAGCTCGCTCTATATCGACTACATCGCTTATTCTCGGAATGGATCGTCCATCCTCAGCGCGAGTCCGCCGCTGTGCGTGACAAGAACATCGTCACGATCATGCGCGCCATCAAAGATATCGCCGAACTCAAGTACTCCACGGACAATACCTGCAAGTGCATCAAAAGCATGCTCATCACGCTTGGTTTCTCTGTCTACTCGGACTTCCTCACTGTTCCTCCCCTGCAAGAGAACCGCCCGCTGAGTTTCCGGTTTGTCAAGCTTCTGACGTCGAAGACCCAGGAGCCCATGCACGACTTCATGCATATCCGAGAGCACCCGGTGGTGTGGCAGCTGCGGCTCTTTGGCGAATTTATGGACCGGAGCATGGACAGTCAGTCGGACTCTCGGGTTTCCTTCAAACCAGATGCGTGGCAGAGGGAGGTACTCGATGCCATCGACAACAACATGTCGCTTCTTGTTGTTGGTGCGTGATAACTTGTTGCAGGTGGGACGTAGCCTCACGATGATTCAATAGCTCCCACCTCCGCCGGGAAAACATTCATATCCTTTTATGCGATGGAGAAGGTCCTTCGGGGCTCAGACGACGGTGTCATTGTTTATGTTGCGCCGACGAAAGCACTCGTCGCTCAAGTCGCTGCCGAGATCTACGCCCGTTTCAGCAAGGATTTGAATGGCCGTGAGTCTCTCCTTTACTACCATATGACACAACGAGGTCAAAACATTGTACAGGGAGTTGCTGGGCCATCCACACCCGCGACTATCGAATTCACGATTCACAAAACTGTCAGATTCTGGTCACTGTACCTGAGGTACTGGCGATCATGATGCTTTCGCCACCGCTAGCAAAGCTATGGACTCCTCGAGTAAAATGGTACGTTCCTGCAAGTCGTGTCTCTTCGGGAGCTTGATCTCGTTTCACAGCATTATCCTCGACGAGATTCACACCATCGGTCAACAGGAGGGCGGGTCGGTCTGGGAGCAAATCCTACTGCTCGCTCCTTGCCCAATTATGTCTGTGGTCTCTCCAATAACCATACGTTTTGCGATGTTCTGATTGATCTTCATGCAGAGGCCTATCTGCGACTGTTGGTGCCCCAGAAAAATTTAACGCGTGGCTCGAAACCGTACAGAAAACAGGCGGGTTTCAACATAAATTCGTCCACCATCCCCACCGATATTCCCACCTGCGAAAGTTCTTCTACAACATCCATGAAGCACCAAGCAGCCAGTTCGAGTCTATTCCTTCCTATACATCCACTGGGAGGATGCGGTATCTGCATCCTATCGCTATGCTCGCGTTCGGGGCCAGATCTATACCTTCCGACCTCGCCTTGGAATCACCAGATGCACTCACACTCTACGATGCTCTAAAGGCTCGCGGGCAATTGTCATCCGACGTACTAGACAGGTTGGACCCGGTAACGTTCTTCCCGAAGGACAGACTCCTTCAGCAGAAGGACGTCATCGCATACGACGCAGCGCTGAAGGAATGCCTCGCTCCCATGGTTGCTTCTTTCGACCCCCGCAATACAGAGTCTCCTATGTATCAAGTCATCGCACAACTCGAGGACGACTCGCTTCGTCAATTACCTGCCAAAGTTATCAATGCACAGCCCAATCGCCAGTTGTTCCGAGATAATCTGATTCATCTCATAACAGATCTGCACGCCCAAGGAGATCTTGTAAGTTGTTTCACTCTTTTTACCTTCCCCATGTCTCTCAAGCGTGCCTTAGCCGGCGATCTTTTTCGCGTTTGATCGTTCGGACTGCGAGATCATGGCGAATGTCGTCCGGCTCGCATTGGTGAGGCAAGAGAGCAAGTGGAAAAAGTCCAATCCCGAATATCAGCGAAAATTAGCCCAGTACGAAGAGTGGTTGTCCCGAGCCAAGGATCGCGAACGCGCTGCTGCAAGAGCGGCGAAGAACAAGAATGATGTAGATGAAGTCCCGACCCAGACCGTTGAGTGGCAGGCTACGTTCGAGCCCAATGCGCCTCTCCCCGCGTATTCATTCGCAGGTCAACACACCTCATATACTATCGGTAATCTTGAAGAGGACCTCAGACAATTGGCAAGGTGGACATCCACTCCAGAGTGGGCGCTTCTTTGCCTCCGGCGCGGGATTGCTGTCCATCACTCTGGAATGAACAAGCGTTACAGGACAATCGTTGAGAGGTAATGACTTCCCCTTTAAATCATTTTTACTAATTGACCAGTAACTTTCGTAGTCTATTTCGCCGGGGCTTCATTCGTGTGATGTTTGCGACAGGTGAGTCTGGTGAGGCATCGGAAGAGCTTGCATCTGATACAGTAACAAGGCACCCTTGCACTTGGTATCAACGCTCCGACGAAGACATCAGTATTTTGCGGTGATTCTCCTTTCCTCACGGCGCTCATGGTAAGTCATGGAGAATCGTGCCATACGTAGATGCTCATAGTTGAATATAGTACCGACAATGTGCTGGGCGTGCTGGAAGGCGAGGATATGACCTTCTGGGGAAGGTTGTCTTCTATGGCCTCGCCATGGATCGAGTCCAAAGATTGACCTTATCGAAGCTCCCCTCTCTCGGAGCCAACTTCCCTGTCACATCGACGCTCATTCTGCGCCTGTTCAATGTTCTCGAGGGCTCTGGATATGCTCCCGCCGCGACGAATGCTATTCAGAAACTGTTCCGTCTTCCACAGGTCAGCTTTGGTTCCGAGGAGGGACGACACCAGCTTCTGCATCACCTCCGGTTTAGCATTGATTATCTACGACGCGCCCGTTTACTCGACGAACAAGGTCGCCCTTTCAACCTCTTCGGCATAGCAGCACATCTGTACTACACTGAACCAAGCAACCTCGCCCTCGTCGCACTGCTGAGGCACGGAGTGCTTCACCGCATCTGTGCCCAACCCAGCCTCATCCAGGCAAAGCGCGACTTCATCCTTCTCATGAGCCACCTATTTGGGAGGCGGTACTTGCCGGGCTCATACCTCAAAGGCGAGAATACGGCAGAGATCATCAAGAATTCAGCATCAAAAGTTGTTCTTCCGCCCCTTTCGGATGATGCACGGCGCGTTCTACAAGAACATAACGAGGAGATCTTGCGGATTTTTACAGGATATGCACTCGCATACAGCTCTGAGCACAGTGCAGACCTCGGCCCTGACACTCTCTTGCCTTTGAGCAACCACACGGTTTCAGGGATGCCTAAAAATCCTAACGAAAAAGCACCTCTCTTTGTCGCGCACCTGCAAGAGACGGCCCTGCACGTCGTCGCGCGTTCGCTCTTCGTCGCTAATTCAGGGCACGACGACCATTTCGACAGCGTCGTAAATCTCGCACGCACTGCACGGCGGGGCCTGAGCCTGAACGAACACGCGATCCCTTCCTTTACGCACATCACCGCTCCTACGAACGACTCGGAGGGCCAATTTGCGCTAAACGCTTATATTCTGGACTTTTACACGCACGGGCAAGTGAAGGCGCTGAGTGACGCTAACGCGATTAGAAGAGGAGACATCTGGTTTGTACTCGAGGAGTTTGATTTGACTTTGAAGACAGTGAGAGGGGTGCTGGAGCAGCTGATCCTGAAAAAGGGAGGAAGTAACATGGAGGAAGGGGAGGAGGTGGACGATGACCTGGATAGCGGTTTTATTGAGGTTGACGACCCCACGGAGAAGGAGGAAGACCCGGAGGACGATGGTGACGAACAAGTGAAGCAGGTCGGTAGTGTTCTCCGACCTAGCGGAGTTTCGGACGCAGACTGGAGAGTTTTCGAAGTGGTAAATGGAGCGATGGAAGAGTTCAATGAAAAATTCAAAGCCATGTGGGCTTGAGATCCGTGTCTTGCATTCTCATGTATCCTCTTACTTGTACCCTGTATCATTGTATACTGCCT
>KN839878.1:94693-129470 GCA_000827185.1 Hydnomerulius pinastri MD-312 | reverse complement strand
CCACTGGCACTCACTGGCACAGGATAGAATGTCATAGCTTGAACGGGGCACTTGTTTGGATCTAAAGCTTTTGCCAAACAACCGCTTGCCATTTTTTCAGTTATAAACCTGCAAGTAAGGAAAATTAGGATCACCCGTCGATCAGAGGCCCAAGTTAATGTTGTGAGGATCAATCATCCGCTGGACGCATGTTCTTTCCCCCAAGTTAGCGTAGAAAGTGAGAGCACTCCGCGATCATGGTGTTCCCGCTCCCTTTCGTTGTGCTTAAGAGAGGTATCAAGGTGCCTCAAGGCCGATGACAAATGTATTCTCCGTGATTACCATCTCACAAATACGCTTCCTCTCACCACTAACGACCATCCCGAAGCACTCCATTTGTTTTCATGCAGATAGTTGCAAGGCATGGCATGAGACGTAGCATAAGAAGGCCTAACGACATGATATACGAAGTGCAGTACACGTGATAGTGTAGTAGAGAAGTGGATGAGAGGTTTAGGCGGTCCTGTGACGAAGCGCGCGTTTAAGTTTTAATGGAGAGAACGACAGAGAGAAGACACGCACTTGTGCGAAGCTTTGATGGCAGCAACCTTGGCCTTCTTCTCTGTGAGACGTTTTTGGAGGAGGGAACTAGATGAGTTGAAAAGATGAGTTTTAGCATACGAAAGAGAGCTTCGCGAATGTGTACGTACTCGTATTCTGCCTTTTGCTCCTTCTGGCGGTCGATCCTGCGACGGTTGAGAGCCCGGAGGTGGCGGCGGCGTTGCAGACGGAGAGGAGTGACGAGTCTCTGGATTTTGGGTCTTTATAACCGATTGTCATCAGTACAAACAATCCAACACCATTTTCTTTCTCAACAAAGAAAAGCACACTCACGCCTTCGTGTAGGGCTTAGCTCCCTCCTTCTTCGCGCTGGTAACCTCTCGTCGGACAACATACTTCCTCACATCGTCCTCCTTGCTCAAGTTGAAGAATTTCCTGATCTTAGTTGCCCGCTTAGGCCCCAACCTCTTCGGGAGCACGTTCTCCGTCAACCCAGGAATCTCGCTCTCGCCCTGCTTGACAATGACGACCGAGAGGACAGCGATATCGGGGCCGACGATGCATCCACGGACAGATTTGCGCTTGCGCTCACCGGAGCGGCGGGGGCGATAGCACGAATGACCATCGGCAAGGAGGAGGCGGACACGGTGGGGGAGGAGGACACCTTGTTTCATGACGAAACCTTGCTTGTCGTTACCACCGGTGATGCGGAGGACGTAGCCTTTCCATTCGTCTCCAAGGGTATCGGCTTCGACTTCCTGCGAGATTTTCTTGTCGTAGAAGATACGGCTGAATTACGGACGCGATTCAAGGTGAGCGAACGGTGAGTGAAATGGAACACTGGAACGTACAATCTTCTCTCCTCATCGATGTTGATCGTCTTTTGTTCCCCGGTGGCGGGGTCTAAACGCGATCGTTAGTCCACCAAGCCGTCTGATCAGTGTGATGGACACCCACTAGCGATGTTGAGCTTCATACTGAGGACCTGATCAGAACCAGTACAACGACCTGGCAGCAGTGATGTACATACCTTGCGGAATAAGAAAGACCTTGTCACCGACGGATGGTAACGAGGTGTTGAAAGGATGTCTTGAGGAAGCTTGCTGGCGATGGAGGTGAGTCGCTCGACTTCGCGTGCGTTCCAATGGTCCAGCGGACGGGTGGCTGAGTAATAAAATAAGGTTTGCTACTGTACAGTGTCACGTGTCACCGGACAAGCCACAGTGTGACGCGTGACAACATGTGTATCCATTCTGAAGACGTCGAAGTCCATCCAAGCGTGCCCAACGGCAGACAAGACATCCTCAAGACACATTTGCACGTCGTCCGCATTAAAATCTGTGGGTCCGCTCGATGTCTACAACGATGAGGAGCATGTACTGACCGTTCCGAAGAGCAACCATGGGTCGTATGCACGCTCCCGGAAAGGGTATTTGTACGTCGAGGTTATCTGCAACCTCCATCACGATCAGCAAACTGAATGCTATGTAGCCTCCTCTGCCCTCCCTTACCGCCGCACTCCCCCATCGTGGCTCAAGACGACCCCTGATGAGGTCGTCGAGCACATCATCAAACTCGCCCGCAAGGGTCTTACTCCCTCCCAGATCGGTGTTACCCTCCGTGACTCGCACGGAATTCCTCAAGTGCGGTTCGTCACCGGTAACAAGATCCTCCGTGTGCTGAAGAGCCACGGTGAGTCGCGCTTTCGTCCATTTCTGATCTAGTATAGTTTCGGGTTCTGACCGTGCCTTTCATCTTGCCTTTCTACACGACCGAATTGCACTGTCAGGCCTTGCCCCAGCTGTCCCCGAAGATCTCTACCACCTCATCAAAAAGGCCATCTCTGTCCGTAAACACCTCGAGGTCAACCGGAAAGACAAAGACTCCAAGTTCCGCCTCATTCTCATCGAGAGCAGGATTCACCGACTTGCAAGGTATTACAAGACCAAGCAGGTCATCCAGCCAAGCTTCAAGTATGACGCAACTACTGCCTCAACATTGATTGCTTGAGTAGCCTTGTGTTGGTTTTGGAGCGCGACTTTGGTTGGAATGGGCGGTGGTAGTGGTTACGCGAAATTGACAAAGGGGAGAGGGGGAACGCTGCTGCCATCGACTCGGTTCCTATACATGCCCCATATCACATATCATAACGAAAATGTAGGCTCTTACCTCTATGCATACGATGTTTATGCACTCTATCACCATCATGATATCTTCTTCTTTCTCTCGTACATAATTGTGCATGAGTGGGAGATCTGTACTGGGTCATCTCAGGCACTTACTCCTCTCATGCCGCCAGGGTGCTGTGTTACACACGGTGGTCACGCCGATACCGAAGCGCTTGGCGTTCGATTCACTTACATAACATCGACCGACGAGCCTGTGATCCATCGTCGTACTCCTTGGAGGTGCTGGAGAGTGACAACCTCAGTAAGTCCTTATATGCCCCTGCTGACGCCCGGTGACGCGCGTCGATTCATCAAAACTTCTCAGGAGGAGCTCGAGTCACTGTCGAAACACACTATCAAAACGCACTCCGCTGCCTCGTGCAAACCCTCGAGAAATGGTTGTTGATCAATCTATGTCAGATTTACTAAAAGGTGACTGGCAACTGACTTGATCGTAGGGCCGCCTGCTCGGCGGTTCAGGTTTGTGGAAATTGGAATGGACCAGTTGAACCGAGTATGGAGGCTGTCGAAGCAGGCCGTCGAAGCAGGCCTCACAACAGTCCTTCAAATTCTGCAACTTGAAAGACGCCTACCAGTCGCTCCTAGCATCAAGGAATACATAATAAAGCTAGGTCTACCCTCTCTTGCAGTTTAGGTGTTTGCGAAACTAATGACAATTTGGAAAATCTCTGTGCGAGCGTGACCAAAAAGGCAGTTCTCCTCGAGACCCTCTGTAGGCGCCCGATCACTCAAGATTCGACTTGCTCTCATGCGTAGAAGGCAGCTTTGATCGGTCATTTCATCCTCCGGATTTGGGGTCATCAGAATGGGTAACCTACGGTACGAACACTTGCCGCGCGCTGTCCATGAGGCACTGGTAAGTCGATGCTCTAGGACTTGGTCGTGGAGGCTGCCAACACAGTGTGCTCCGATGCGCCGCGTATATCACCTCACGCAATTAGGGCCAGAACAACACCAAACCTTAGCCTCGCCCGTAGGAAGGAGGCGAGTCCTCGAAACAGCCGTGAGTGCACGGCTGCAACCCCCCAGTGCGGAAGCCATCCATACAAAAAAGACGATCCATGTTCTCAACTTTTCATCTGACGTGACGTATTTGATAGTCATATATTCCCGGTCTACGGCATTTATACAGATAAAACTTGAGGGCCAACGCGGAAACACCATACTTACCATCCACATCTGGATCAATCAGCCGTCTTATGCCACAACTCATCCTCATGCGCGATCAGTCACCCTTATTTCAAGCTGGTGGTCGTTCGGGTCACCGAAATGGAGGAGGGAAGCAGCCCAGACCCGTCTAGGTTGAGTTCTCAAAGTAGCTACTCATGAATAAGGCCTCGTATCCCTTAGGCTTGGACGGTTATCGGAGACACCGGGTGCACAACCACCAAGACGATCTGTTATATCATGTGTTATTGTCGGCGCCCTCCGATCGAGGAATTTGACGACGAGGAACCTCGCCGAGCCTACCGATGGGGACTGGCTGCAGAACACCCGTCATGACTTTTTGGCGACAAGTGCAGATTGGATAGAAAATCATTGGGCCAATTAGTTAGGGAGCACCCAGTGGCCTGTCTCTTTTTTTGCGTTCGATTAATGTCTTTGGATACACCTCATCATTTTATTAGCTCCTGCGTGTATCCAAGTTCTGTTTTTCATATGTATATGCTCGTACAGTTTGCCTGCTGAACAGAAGAATATTGTGGTAAGAACTACATAGACATACTTGACTGGATGAGAACAGTGTGACTACCCTTTGCGCGACTATCGACACGTAGCGCTAGCTTACCACCCGAACTGCTCCATCGTCCACCCATACACCATCCCCAACTCATTAGGGTAATTACATAACCTCTCGTTCCTATCAAGTGCGTCGATGGCACGAATAGTAGATTCATCGAGGTGGGGGAGCTACGCGGGAGTTTGTGAAGTGTAAGAGGTTCTATGGCAGGTGCTCCGCGAGCAACGAGTACCCACCTCCAAATTCTCCTTCTGTCTCCCCTCGTCCTCGCTCTTGGGTGTGACGATGCATCCCCTTGCGATGTGCCACGCGAGGACGAGCTGGGTGGGTGTCACGCCGAGGTTGTTAGCGAGCGTGGTGATGGTAGGGTCCGAGCGCACTGTGGCGTAGCCTGGAGGAAAACGATACGGGCCATTCATGATTACCGGTAGCGGGTGGGAGAGATTTATTTGGAGTTAAACCAAGCAAGATATGCCCACTGAAGAAATCCCAACGTACCGGTGGGCGTGTATGCAGTGACTACTATGCCTTTGGACTTACAGTATGCGAGAAGTTTGGGTTGGGCTAGGTAGGGGTGGAGTCTGGATGATCGTCACATTTACGCAGAATGGAAATCGGGGTGGGGTCAGGTTCAGAATGATTCGATAGACACGACACATACTCTACTTGGTTAACAGCAGGCACGACTTTCGCAGTCTTCAAGAGCTCCTCGAGTCTATTCGGTCCGAATCATTTCAGTGTCGGTAACCAGTCCTCTGTCCCTCTCTAGGGAAATAGGAGACGCAGAAGACTCACGTCTTGATCGAAAAATTACTAACCCCAATAGCTTTTACCTTGCCGCTCTCCAGGACCCGCTCCATGTCCGCCCATGTTTCGTTCAGCGTTGGATGTTCGAGGGCGCGGATGGAATGGGGGTCCTCGGCATCGGCGGGGCGACCGCGGCCTTCTGTGAATGGCGGACATGTTGTAAGCGAATATGGACGAAGGGCAAAGAAGAGAGAGGAGACGGGAGGGAGGACGAAAGGAAAGACGTACGCCCCGGGTATTCGGTCGCTTGAGGGAAATGCATCAGATACTAGACGAGTAGAGATATTTCGTCAGCCCTATTTGCTATGGCCAATCGACAAAGGTGACTCGCAAGATCGAAATAGTCGAGCCCTGCCTCACGAAGGCTTTCGTCGATCGACTCGAAGACATATCCCGGGTGGTGCCATCTGGGAGAAGTCTAGAAATCAGAACGAGGGGCCTTAACGACGCTCAGATTAATCAAAACTCTTTTTGAAAGGGGTCACTATCGTATGTATGAAGGAGAACGCGAACGTTCGGGTTTCCAATAGAGAGTATGATGGACGTACGGCAATTTGGTCGTTACGAACACCTCCTTTCGTGGTATACCAGACTCGCGAATGGCAGTACCGACAGAGTGCTCAGTGCCTGTCAGTCGTCAACCAGTGTTCCATGAGGCTCATATATCGTAGAACATCGCAACCCCTGAGAATGAAACTCACCGTATATCCAAGCCGTATCGAGGTGTCTGTATCCTGACTGTACACCGTACGTATGAGTACAGACATAGCAAAGCTTCGGAACAGGCCAACTTGAAGAAGGCATATTCCGGGTAATTACTCCCAACGTACTTTCAGTGCAGTCCCTGCCCAGACCTTAACTCTATCCCTCCTCTCCTGATTTGCGCCGTTTCCTGCAAAACATCCAAGCCCAATAACAGGGATAGAAGCGCCTGTGTTAAGCTTGATGAAGGGAACGGTGGACGACGTTATCACTGGCATTTTCAGACTAATCCTGCTGGTCGGATAACGAAGAGTTCAAGTGTTTGCTACTAGTACTGGTACGCATATTAATGCAATCATAACACCGGCCGCACCCAGAGGCCATCGTCCATGTGACTAGTGCAGGCCTTGTCTTAATGGTCGGAGGATCTTGAGAGATCACGCGATTCGCAAAGGACTCCCGTCTCTCCACATTACCGGAGAAGCTCTCCGTCAGTGGATCTCCCTATCTCTTCCCCTAGCTTTTTTTGTTATGCGGAATTCCATCCTCGCTCGCTGCCATGTGTCGATGGTTAGACCCAAGTGAGATGCAGTGTGACCTTGACTCTGAGTGTGATTAGGAGATGATCTGACCCAGTGCTTGATTTCGAACTCAGCCTGAGTAGGTTCGTGGCAAAGTACGGACTCAACGTGCAACGTGCAACACCTAGGTACATGGAGACGTGCTGGCACGTTAGAGCCTGACCTAGCCTGACATCGCGAACTTCAACCTCGGTTTTTTGGATCTTGTTCAACCCATGCTCAACCCCGGGTCGCCGACTTCCCCGAGGGACTCGACTCGAATTCAAACAATAACTTGGAGCCTCCCACATGGATCAATATCGATATCTCGCTGGTACACTGCACTCAGCATCGACTTAATCTCTCTCTAGCATCATTTTCACCCGATCTCGACAAATTCTACGTTCATCTAACCCCCACCAGATCCTGCACTCTCCCCGGAAAGGTTGTCCCGAGAACGCTCAATGGGCCCCCCAATGGCAGGAATCAACATGATGCTCCCTTACGATGCTCCCGAAGTAGGCTAAGAAGAGCCGAGAGTTTGGAGTTGCCCACCTGATCCGCCACGTCACAACCAGGGCTCTCCGCCGAGTTATCGGTCTCAGTTAAGCGTTTTCCTACAGAACCAATACAGCACATGACAATCCATATGTTCTCGGCCACCCATCGCGGTGCATCGAGGTCTGGTAATCATCCCATCCACGAGAAGTTGACCCATCGGTGTACTACTTCGAAATACTATGACTTGTAGACGAAATACTTACCAGGCTTGCCGGTAGGTCCTGGAAAGCCCACGAACACCGCCCACAGTGGCTGTAAGCAGCTCGGGGCGGTACTGGAGCCGTTTCTATGCATTGATTTTTGATCTCATACCCGTCGTTGAATCATCCCAAGTGCCTCAATCTAGTATACTCACATTGATGGCTTAACAATCAACCAGGTTGGTGAGGCCATTGTTTGGTTCCAGAACTTCACTATCGCCGGTATCCGGTGCGGTTGACATTAATAAGAATCCTCTGGCAGAGACACAGCTTTCGGGATGCATCATGCATGGTCGGCAAGACTTAGGGCCAGGAATTCTCATGATCGAGGCCCATTATCTCATTTGACATCTACCGAGCCATCCTCCTTGCAATTGAGATCCGCGGATCGAGGTCCCCTGTCGATGGCTATAACGCGCCCGGGGGTCTCTTTGCCGGCGACCTTTCGCGATAAAATACGGCCCTAACCAACGGGGCCCTTTCGTCAAGCTTCACCATGTCTGTCACCGAGGTATCTCAGAAATACAGAACCACCCACTCCTACCCCGGAGCGCTATATCTCCTACCCTCTGACGAAGATGAGAAGGAAAGGTATTTACTCTTTTGTCTGACACAGAGTTCGCGCTTATGTTTCGCTAGACTTGCACACCAGCACCAGCTTTATAAAACACTTTTCGGCGGACGTGTCATCTTTCCCAACATCGTGTTTCCTCCGAATGCAGAAGTCCTTGACCTTGGTACAGGCTCAGGTATTGAGCCTCTCTAAGTCATCCTATCGCTGTCAGCTAATAACACGTGCAGCAACATGGCTGGTAGACTGTCGGTCCCTGCTACCTGAGTCTGTTCAGTTATATGGGATGGACATCGAATCTAAGCTTTTCCCTGCTTATTCCGTCACCCCGGCGAACACCCACTATTCTATCGGCTCCGTAACCAACCTGCCCTCGTATTGGAGCTCCAAGTTCACCCTCGTCAATCAGCGCTTGCTCATTTTGGCTCTATCAAAGGACGAGTGGAGGAAGGACATCTCCGAAATCTACCGCGTCCTCAAAGACGGCGGGTACGCGCAATTCACTGAGATTGATTCCAACTGGATCTCAGGTCCCAAAACGGTTGAATACGTGAAGTTCCTGAACGACTTCCTGGAGGCCAAGAACCTGGATCTCCAGTGCTGCGACCACATTCCTGAGCTCATGGCTAACGCTGGCTTTGTTGACATTCACACAGAAGAAGTAATCGTGAAGATTGGAAAATGGGCAGGACAGCTTGGTGAGGAGGCTAGAAACGCTTCTATAGGTGCGCTTCGGGGGATGAAGGGCCCCGTGATGAAGGCGGGTGGTATGGGATTTGCCAGGACTCCGGAGGAGTTTGATCAGAAGATGGACGAGGTCGCTGATGAGTGGGACCGGACGGAGGGTTCGTACCGGAAATTGAAAGTTTTCTACGGGATGAAGTGTCAGTAAGCTCGATTGACATTGCTGTACCCTCTTTGTCGCGTTTAGGGAGGCAGAAACGGGTGCCGGAACTTGCCATTAATATTATGTTGACGGGACGCTTATCACAGGTTCCCGGATCAGTCATGAGATCAAACCAGTGAGAGATCTCCTGGAATCCGGTCGTCAATTTGTCGATTTGCTTTCCTCATGTTGTCCAACATTATACCTGTCAGAGACGCAGAAGGGTCGGACTTTCGACATTGACATAATTGCACTGCACCCACGATGTCCCGGGACGCAGCTTGATTTACGTCCCGGTCGAGGTGCCTTCCTTGTTATATGAGATTATAACATTGAGGAATGGGGCATTCCTTGCCCCTTGTCTGCTCTTCAAAATGTCTTCCACAGTTACTGCTGAGAGGACCGCACACTCGTACTCAGGATCTCTTTATCTGCTCCCTTCCGATGAGCAAGAGCGAGAGAGGTAATACTTCCTTTGCCTCCGCACTATCATTGGTTCACCGTATTGTTTTGGCAGGCTGTTGAAACAACATCAGCTATACACGAGGCTCTTCTCAGGTCGCTTGATTTTCCCTCCGGTGTCATTGTCCGAGAATGCAGAAATACTGGACATCGGGACTGGCGCAGGTAATTGATTGCCCACAACGCTGCGTCTCAGGTACTGACGAGCATGTTCAGGTGCATGGCTATGTGACGCCCGCTCTCAGATCCCTGAGTCGGTCCAACTCTACGGCGTCGACATAGAATCGCGACTATTCCCCAGCTATTCTGCGACGTCACCCAATATCCACCTGTCCATCGGCTCCTCGATCAGCCTTCCTTCCTACTGGAGCTCAAAGTTCGAGCTAGTCCACCAGCGTCTCCTCATTTGTGCCTACACAAGGGAGCAATGGTTCAAGGTTGTTGACGAGATGTACCGAGTGCTTGCACCAGGGGGATACGTGCAGCTCATTGAGATCGGGCCCGAGTGGCGCTCAGGAGCGAAGACGGCGAAACATATGCTGTTTCTGGATGATTTCTTTGGGCGGAAAGGGCTAATGATGCGGTGCACCGTTTACCTAGCAGATATCTTGAAGAGCGCTGGTTTTGTGGACGTGCGCGCAGAGGAAGTCACCATGAACCTAGGGAAATGGGCTGGGCAGGATGGGATTGAGGGAAGGGATTACACCATCGGTGCGTGGAGAGGAATGAGGGACGCTGTTGTGAAAGCAGGTGGCATGGGATACTTTGCTACTGGTGAAGAGTTTGATAAGGCGATGGATGGAGTGGAAGAGGAATGGGATACCATCGAAGGCACGCATACCCAGGTCCGGGTAGTCTACGGACGGAAGCCTTGAGGACGATTCTATTCTGTCTAACGATTAACTTCTTGGAGTATATTCGGGAAGTAGCAGAGCCACAGTAACGTAGTTTACCCGTATCTATGTACCTATAGTCCTTCGAAGGCACCCTCGATAACATCTCTCTGCTGTGCCTGGTAAGCCTTCCCAGTTCCTGTCGCAGGCACCGCGTCCTCCCGCCGACCCACATATCTTATCTCTCCCTGCACACCCAGTCCACTCAGCACGGCGCTCAACCTATCCTTCACGTGTCCGTACGCTCCCTGGTTCCTCGGCTCCTCCTGCACCCACATCAACTCTGGAGTCCTCCCCCCAGTTGTCGTATAAGGTCTCAGGACATCCGCGAGGTAACTGAACGGGAATGGGGCAAGTTCTTCGATGCGTATGAGAGCAGCACGGTCTTCGAGGCCACGTGCGGCGCGTTCTTTCGCGAGATCGTAGTAGAGCTTTCCGCTCACCAAGATCACGCGTTCGATCTTGTCACTTGGTTGGTGAGTGTCTGGGAGGACAGGCTGGAACTGAGTGCCAGGAAGCAATTCAGCGAGTTTAGAGGAGGCTGCCTGTGAAAATGGGGTTCTCTCATGAGCTCTGGAATAGGTGTGGTAGAGAATAGCACATACTGCGAGACGGAGGAGACCTTTGGGTGCAGCGACGATCAGGGGCTTGCGGTAATTTCTCTTGATCTGGCGACGAAGGAGATGGAAGTATTGCGCCGGGGTTGTCGGGAACACAACGTGCATGTTGACATTTGCGTTCGGTTCAGGTGTGAATGGATCGTTCGTGAGCTTGTTATTTGACCGAGATGATGAGCAGGGGATCCAGATAGATTTGATCTGATAGCCATACCTGCAACATTCTCTCAATGCGACTTGAAGAATGTTCAGGACCAGCGCCATCTAAGCCATGCGGGAGTAAGAGCACGATACCACTCTGCTTCAACCATTTCGCTATACACCCCAAGGCGCTCAGTGACATCGTCGGGCATACGAAGGACGACGTCGACTCACTTTCAGCACTAGCAATGAACGTATCAATGATAACCTGCGCGCCATTGAAGAAGTCGCCGAACTGTTACCAGCCATTAGTAGTCAATTACAACCAAATCAAGGAACCATACCTGCGCCTCCCAAATGGGCAGCAGATCAGGCCGCTCCCAAGATGCTCCGTACTCGAACTACGCTCAGTCGCTGTTAGCAACGTAAAGCCCCATCCCCGGAGAAGCACTCACCCCAAGGACAGCCATCTCGCTCAACGAGCCTTAAGAGCGAATACTCCGTTAATACGTTGCATTCTTCACAGGTGGTAGGACCTCACTATTCGCAAGCTCTAGCTTCCCAGCTGTTGTGAGGGCATGGTTCAGTGGGACTACCACTCCTTCCGTCTTTTGATCTACGAGCATTGCGTGACTGGGAAACAGTGCCACTTGAGCGTCGGTTCATCCAGGATAAGAGGACGGAGCGCATACCGGTGGCTGAATGTTCCTCTACCTACGTCTTGCCCTGCAATTCGGACATCGCATCCCTCGAGCATGAGCGAACCAAATGCCATTGCCTGTGCAGGGGGTGTCAGTGGACAATACGAAAGAAGTGATATCAGCGCGGCGGGAAAGTAACACCCACTTCTGCGCTCGCCCAGTCGATCCCCTCACCGCTCTCCAGACTTGCAAGTCGGTTCTTGACATGTCTTTGCAAACGAGGGTGGATTTCCTTTACACACACAACATTCCCGTCAGTTTTTCGAGCATGCATACAGCTCAAGCTCCAGAAAGAAAAACTCACGAATCCCTCAGGAACCGAAACGCTCCCCTCCCCAACCTTCTTCAGCACCTCAGCAGACACACCAGTGTCAAACGTGCGCGCTTCCTTCGAGCCAGGCCAGGCCATACCCACTTCGCTTCCGTCTACTTTCGTGGTGCTCCATTGACCGTCGAAGGTGATGGTAGGAGGGACGTAAGTCGCTGAGGCTGCGAGGGCATCGTTGAGCAACGCTTTGTAGGAATTACGGACGGAGGAGGCGGAGTCTTTAGAAAGCGCCCCGTCAGTCTTGAAGCAAATAAAGAGTCGGGTGTGATCAGTCAATGCAGTAATGCGCTACTATCGACGTGTATGAGCACCCACCACTAGTTTGTCCTCATATAACCCAGGCACACTCCGCCTCGACCGAATCTTCTGGTACATGAGCGGCTGCGTGAATGCAGGCTCGTCCAGTTCGTTGTGGCCCCTAAGCACCCGTCAGCAGAGTCACCCAAGACGGAAGGGAACTGCACCCACCAACGACGGTACACGATCAAATCAATGACAATATCTTTCCTGAAATGATTCCTATACTTGAACGCGATCTCGACTGCGCGTACGACATCTGTGCGGTGCCACCATCAGTCGAACGGCTCCAAAGGGGTGATGAGCAAAAATAAAAAGGGGCAGGAAAGCGCTCGATGATGTGCGTGATGTGCGGATCAGATGAAAATAGACGAAGTGAGATGTTCACCTTCGGGGTAATCTCCGTTGACGTGTAAAACTGGGCAATTGATCATCTTGGCAACATCGGAGCAATAGAGCGAGGAACGGGCGGAGGAGGCGGGAGTAGTATAACCGATGCTAGAGATTGAAACGGATATCCATCAGAGAGGAGCACGGTGAAAAGGAAAGGTAGGTTTACTTGTTACTGCGTCACAAATGGTATCATAGAAGATTAGAGGGGTAGAATGTCAGAGAAAGGTATGGGAGACATACTTGACGACTATATGGACGCTCCCTCCACTGGTATAATGCGGTAGGTTGCCTGTAGCGCGAAAATACGGCGTCAGAGATCCGAAAACTGATAGAGCCGCATAGTGAGTGGCAGGAAGGAAAACACACTTAACCCAAGCGTCTCCATAATCACGCCCTGGCCCGTAAAGCTCGCGTCTCCGTGGAGTTGCACGCACATCACCTATCAAACAAAACCCCAGGTGACAATAAGTTTGTGGGCGGCTCAAGACAAGACGTATTAGTGCTAATGAAATGGAGCGTACTTTGTCTCCGAGCATACAACCTTCCGCGCTCTCTCCTCCGTCCTCAAGAGCTTTGAGTAGACTGTACTGTTTGGCTCGGGCTTTGCCCAGGGCAACTGGATTGACAGCCTCTGTTGGTTATGTCGAAGAACCGGCGAAGGTACACGCGTGCAACACAGAGAAACGCAGATTCAGGGAAGAAATACCAAGGCACGACCACAGCAATGTCAGTGAAAGTATAAATAATCAGTGCAAGACCGGAGGAATGGTAGGGGCACGTACCAAGATGAGACGGATTCGGTAAAAGGGAAACCTTTATCTCTTTCCCCTCGTAGTTCAGTGTAGGCGAAGCCACTACATGATGACCATCAGCATTACCAGCCCACAACTCTGTGACGCGCACAGACCCACCTAAATGACTCAGCACATCGCCAGACACTTCTTGTCCTTCGACCTGGACTTCTGCTCCACCTTTGATCTTGTGGAAGAGAGCTGCGGGGTCGTACTCCAGAAGACCGGCGAGTAGATTAAGCCGCCCACGATGAGGCATTGCCAAGATGATGTGGGACGTGTCCGCTGATACCACAAGCGCGAAAGCAGTCAAAGGTAAGCGACACCTGAGAAAGCATGCAGAGCGGCGAACACGAACCTCGTGCAGCAGCTCCGAACAAGGCATCCAGTGCGGGTAACATCGATTCACCGCCTTCCAAGCCATATCGCTTCAAGTTAGGAAACTTGGCCTGCAAGAACGTGTCAAACACCTCCGAACGCGCCAGGAGGTTGTGGATCCTTTGTCTACGCTCCGGTCCAGCGTCATGCATCACATTCGCAGTCTCAGACTCGAGAAGGTGGGCAAACCAGAGGCGTTCGGTCTTGCTCCGAAGGTCCATGTATTCATACGCGATGCGTCCGACGTAGACTGCGTTCAGGAATCCGGTGATTTCATCTAGGGACCACTGTCTTCCCTTTGCATGCCCTTCGCCGGTCCAAAGGATTCCGTCGACGTCGTACTGCGCAGAGGGGTCGGAGAGACCGTACCGAACAGGGTCTAGCGCAGCGACGCGTTCACGTCGGAGGAGGTCAAGCGGGTCAATGGACGCGGCTCGATGTCCGTGTGTACGAAGGGCGTCAGCATAACGCAGCAAAGGAGCGTTTGTTGCGCGGTTGTTCAGCTGCTCAGATGTATCTAGCCAGGGGAACCGTGAGCTACAACTCGTGTCACGAGGAGATTGAGCACGGGGACGTACAGTCAGGCATAGTGACCTCCCGTGTCTTTCGGAAGCCATAAGACTCGTCGTGGTACGACCGTCTGAGAGCAACTACTCTACCGTCGAGTTTGGCAGGGCTCAACCTCGCAAGGAGACGTTGCACAGACGCGTCGCGTGTCCGAATGCGAGTGTACATCACGGCGTAACTACTGTGGTGTATGAGGATATGTTACTTGTGTGAAGACTTGCTCGGAACTGTGCGATGATGGTAACTCGAGAACGAGAGTACTAGTGGAACCAGGTCAAGTCTGGGGAAATAAGCGGGCGTGAAGCCGGCTGGAACTTGACTCTGCGAACGTCACCGAAGCTCCGAGCTCATGCACGTAATAACAAATACACTCCGGTCACCAGACGAATGCAGCCGAGCACTGTGTACGAACAGTGAGAAGCCATCCTTTGCCTTTCACCAAACGACGGCGAGCTCCTGATCTTGAGTCTTGAGGGCGTCCTTTGAAAACTCGGAACATTTATCCTTGTATGATGGGCTCACATTGCTCCCGGGCGCCTGTCTATACTCATGAGCACTACCGCATCTCCGCCTTCCGCGCCACGTTGCTCGAGGGGCAGGTGGCAACGTGCCGCACACGACCAAATTCCGAGCCAATGTTCCAAAGAATCCAAACTGCGGCATGGTGGAGAGCCTGGCCCGGTCCCAACCTACCAATTGTCGCGGCGCTCGCTGTGCATGGCAGCACAACAGCCACAGATATAAAATTCAATTCTTTTCGGGGAGCATGACAGTAACTCCCAACTTCGGCGTCTTCCCTTTCATCGCTTGAATTGCTCTTCGCTCATTCAACAGAACAGCCGTGACGTTGACACGACAAACCTTGGAGGATGGGTTGTTCTACAAGCAAGGTATGTGGTTATCCCAAGACGCAAGTCGTGAATTCTTATAGGCATCATAGGAAGCGCCCAAAGTGGTTGTCTTCGGGCGAGTTGGTTCTGGAGCCAGCTCTGTCGTCAACTTGATTGCTGGCCAGGCGGTCGCCGCGGTATCACCGGATTCTGGCCGGTGCACGAAGAGGTCTAAACCACACTCAGTCGCATTCCAGGACAAAACGTTCACTGTGTACGACTTTCCTGGGTTTGACGGGCCTGAGGACAGACCTCCCGAGGAGTTTCCGCCTGACACCGGCCTTGTCATCATTTGCACCAAGGACGATGGGAACCATGTGAGGACTACCGCAAGGTATCTTCAAACCTGGAATCAGAAGCACGACGCGACTGTGCCTGTCATTGTGGTTGTTAATCATAGAAAGTTCGCTGACGGATGGTGGATAACGAACCAAAGCTACTTCGACAGTCCTTCGTGCAACATGGTAGCTCATGCGTGCTTGGTGCTTGGAGGGGATTCGACAAATCTCCTTCGCAACCTCATTGCGCAGTACTGCACGTCAGGCTCTTGATCTGTCTCGCAGCCACATCCTCTTTCAAAACAAAGCAAATATACCTCCGGTGCGCACTTATTCCGTCTCGATCTTCATTCCGCTGTCTGACACCTGGTTTAGTTGCACATTTTCTGTTATCTTAGACTTTGATTGGACAATATGCATATTCCAGGACTTTGGAGATCCTCGTGCTTCGATTCACCGAAACTGTCATCCCTCGCTTATATGTACACTGCTGATACCCTCAACTTCACGTGCTTTCTGCATAGAAGAAGACTTGAAATATGGTGCATGTGAGCGTTCGGCGAACATCACAGTTCGACGTTCTGACTCCTTCCATCTAGGCTCCTCCCGTCGTATTGTTGATATGCTTGCTGTCACAGAATGCTATAGAGCTCGTATGTTGTACGGTATATGTAATTGTCATGCATCATTCAAGTACGCCACGTCTGTGTCACGAAGTTAATGGCTCCACAGCTTCAAACACGCAACGTTCATCATAAGTTATGCACTGGCCACTCCTTAATCCCGCGAAAATCTTCCCAGTTTCCAAAATCGAACGACCGCGCCAGTCATCCATCTCCCAAACCCCGCGCCGTTGATTAAATGCCTCCTCGCCAATTACCACAGCAAGCACTGGCTCAGAAATCAACACTGCCCAAAGCGCACATACTACGGTCCGAAGCAGATAGCACAGGCCCATCGCAAAATCAGAACTGACATTGCAATGACTTTCTGCAGCGTGCCGGGCCAAGGAAACCCTTTACACCTGGCGAGCTGAACCTCTTATCATGAATCATGATGCGCCACCGAGGTTGCTCAGCATCCTGTGACCATCCGGTTTTGCTGACGTGTCCGATGATGTGGACGCAGGGTCCGCATTTTCCTCTCGTCGCTCCGATCAGAGACTGCAGTGTGCACTCCAGGTATTGGGGGACTGTTGCACCTGCGTGCCGTTGTTGTCCTGCGTTATCCGTCTTGTGGCGTCTTCATAACTGAGTTCTGATTTTTTCAGTGCTACTGCCTTCGCTTGGCCTCATTCGAAACATTCGTTATCCTGTTGACAGTAGGTAAGTGTCTGGAGAATACCACATACACGATGTGGCTGATAATATTGTGGGCCCCTTGGGCAGGTTCATCAGAGCGCCGAAAATAGCACAACTTGGTATTGGTTTTCTTGAGCGCCCCTGACACGACGCACGCCGTACGTAACGCGTTCTGCGCCCTTATGTCCGAATCACGAAGTCAACGATGACGCACCTGTGAGCTCGATGCCAAATATCCAGGAAAATCATCAATGCTAACAGGCCAGGCTGCCTGCCCTCATCCACATCCTCGCCAAGCGTCAGTTCCAGGTGGGGCCAAGGTCAATCGGCAAGCATACCGAAAACACACACTTCGGCTCGGGAAACTCCAGGATCCATTTGTTTAAACGCCCCTCGTCATTTTTCACAGGAAGCACTGCTTCGTGTTCTGGAATTCGGGGTCTGTGTTAAAGCAGACACATTGCGTGTCCCAAATAAGTAGCGAATGCGGGTCAAAGTCGATCTCGAGATTATGAAGGTACTAACCTACAGCGTGCCAAGCCAATAGCCTCTTTATATATAGACCGCGTCGCCACTCACTGGCACACCATTCCCTTCCAGACCAGCCACAACACCTTGTAGTTCGACCACCTATTTCTGGGATCCGAGCCTCTTGCTCGTCACTCGCTAGGGAAGTTGCTCATATCTGGCTGCATGATGCCTTTAGGCTTTTTCAGCAGATTCAAGGTTAGCGCCACAGTTGTCGTGGATGAGTCTAATCAAGTCTAACATTGGGATCTACAGGGGGAAAAGACCCACAAAGGGAAGAATAACGGCTTAAATGTCGTTGTTCATGGCCAGACTGGAGCTGGCGTCAGCTCTCTCGTCAATCTGATCGTCGGCGGGCAACCCGCCAAAGTGGCCGCTGATCGCGCTAGTGCCCAATGCACCAAGGAGCTCGCTTATTACTCGACGTCCTTTGAGGGGAAGGAGTTCAATATCTATGACTCGCCAGGGTTCAATGGCCTGGACGCCTCACCCAGCGCTCTCCCCAATCACACTGATCTTGTCATCGTGTGCACCAGAGCTGACGTGCAGCAGACGAAACAAACTGTAACTTACCTCAAAAAGGCCTGGAAATACGGCAAGGATGTCCCCGTGCTCTTGCTTGCTGTGCAAGTTCCTCCTGTGGAAAACTGGTGGGCAGGTACTGGAAAGGCCTGCTTCGATCGTGTCCCCGGCGAAGTGAAATGTGCTACGCCGGTACGGGAATCCATCACGTGGACCGATGGTGACGCGTCGCAATGCATACGAAGCCTTATAGCTCGGTACTGTCCGCCACGGTCATGATCAAGCATGTCTTTTCCATCCCCTATAGAGACGCACTGCCTGCCAATACTTGAACCCCTTCGCGTTTGTTCCCTTCGTCATCACACTCACTGTTCTTATTCGCAACTCTCGATCTTCCAGCTTCATTTCCATAACATATTTTCCTATTTGTATTCATCAAGGAACTGTTCTGGCATTTTTGCTTTACTAGAGTATCGATAACACAGATGTACTACTTCCGATTTGCTATATTATTACGGTACCACCAAAGTTTATGGTCACTCATGAAATAGATTTCGCGCTGCAGGTGAATCATGCATAGAATACAAAGAGTTCCGTACCACTATTAAAGATCTTCACAAGTGAGCCCGTGCTCGCAACAGCACAAGGGACTCGGAGGGGGTACCTAGCCCTGCGGTCACAGCCCCTGACGCCGATCTGCGTGATATGATTGGTTCGTTATTTGCACAGCATTAGGGCTCTTTTGTTTTTCTCCGAAACCGACCCTCACTGGCACGTCTGTGCTTCGAAGTTCCACTCACCAAGCAATTTTCTACACAGGAGTGTGCGGATTGTTGTTCGCCTGCCAAAATTAAAGCGAGTTGCTATGCAGGGCCCCATCAGGTCACAATCATACTATGCAGTAACAGCCACGAACCCGATACCATCGAATCCGCAAGACGACTACCTTAACTTCAAACATAACCATCATGCGATGTCTATGTCGTCTCAGTCGCTCGGAAGGTGATCAATA
Organism: Hydnomerulius pinastri MD-312; assembly: GCA_000827185.1. NCBI lineage: Eukaryota > Fungi > Basidiomycota > Agaricomycetes > Boletales > Leucogyrophana > Leucogyrophana pinastri. The sequence continues at coordinate 110,614 of KN839878.1, read as the reverse complement.
CACAGTCCTAACTAAAGTCCATGCTATCGAGCAGGTACATAATTGTTGGTATAAATGCCGCCTCCTACACCGCTCAAGTCCTTTCGTGCGTTCTCTTCGGGTTTGTGCAAAGGTCAACGACGATGCTTTTGACAACCTCCTCTGAATACATCCGCCGCTTGCGTAGCCCTTCGAGAAGGTCGACATCTTTAGGTGGGAGAGTGGTTACGCATGCGTGGGCGTCGAACGTCAAGCCCAATATTGCTTCCAGTCTCTCCCCATTGGTATCCCCACCTTCTTCAGAAGGCACAGTCCACCAGTCCTCCATGTCCTCCCCACAGACCCCGATTTTTTCCAGCTCCGTTACTACTCCTATCAGAGGGACACCTTTAGCACTCGGAATGCCATCGCGAAGCTGTTTCAGGGCGTTTGGCATGAGCGTGTCCCGCTTTTTGCGGAAGCAGTATATGAACAGGTCGATTGCGTGGTTCTTTTCCAGGTTCTGGATCAGCTTGATAATAGCGGCATCTTTAAGATCACCCCCAAATCCTGGCACTTCGAACAAGTAGAAACGCTTGTTGAACAAAGGGACAGGATAGCCCTTGACGTTGCGCGTACACGTTTTGACGTCTGCGTGGCTGTCGCTCACTGGACAGCCTGCTATGAGGTTAATCAGAGAGCTGACGCCAACTCCTGTGTGCCCGAAGACCACGACGACGTATGAATCGTTGTCCTTGACATGTGTGAGTCTATGCAACCCAAGTGTCATATATGTCGTGAACTGACTATGAGTGGCGGTGATCCCAATCCATCTTCTTGGGGGCAAATTCCACAGATTAGAGTCATTGCTATGTTGGAGGCGAAGGTTGGAAACAAGGGAATCGACTACGCCCAGCAGAGTTTGCTGTTGAGGGCCTTGGTCTGGTGTCCGAAGGCAACGTGCACGCTTGTAGCAGCCCTAAGTTGCTCTCGCACCTGGCACGCGTGCCCAGGGCTTGGGTTCCGACCGTTTTGTCGCGATTTACTAACCCTGTCGAGGAAACTGGTATGCCTCGTGGGCGACGCGTTTCATCATTGTCAATTCAGCTCCGATGCGCAAGTTTAGCCGACTTCTATCTGGCAAGTAAAGGGCGCACATACGCCGTCCACTGTTCCCGTTATTTACAACCTCGTAAAACCGATCCGTTCCAGCTCGGTGAGCCATCCCCAGGAACATATTCTCCAATGGATCGTTACATATGACAGTCACTTATCGAAGACAAGTGCCGTGCTGTAACCTGAAGGTATGTTCTTATGCGCCACAAAATTCCTTGCAAGGTTGGCTGACCTTGCAGTTGGCAATCAACATCTCGGCATCGTTGAGCGGACGTGCACGATAAGAGGATTAAATGTAAGGATCTCTCGAACATTGTAGATATAGGTGATATTGATCAAACGTCCAGGTCCCGTGGTTGGCCTAACGGGTATGGTGTATCTGCAATATACGCGACATAGAGCATTCCATAGAATCGCTCTGCTTGGTCAATGACAAAATTTTAGGACGAGTGCCCTCACTGCTTTCTGTGACTCGGATCTTCTTTGGCTCCATCCAATATCGTCCGATGGAACTGTAGTCACGCAGGCATGCCCTGCAAAGACCATGTTCCACTTGCTCTCCATTTTTCCTCCATTGTTAGATGGCTCTGACCACCACCCTTCCATCGGCCCCTCCACTCTTTCTAAACGGGTCACCACTGCGGCAATAGGGGCCTCCCGGTTTTGTCCACGGAGAGCAGACAGAACTGCGTTATAGTGGCCCGGGACAATCCCATCTTTTGGTACCAGACAGTTGATGAGAAGATCGATTCCGTGCTTCTTGGATATTCTAAGTATCTTGCTGATGATATCGTTGTCGGAGGGCTTGTTGTCAGTCCCTCCAAACCCAGGAGTATCGTATACGTCAATTTTGCGACCATCGAGGTCCAATCTAAAGGCTTTCGTGTCCTTCGTGCAACTCCTGCCCTCACGACTGCACTTCGCCCCTTCTTTCCCGACGATCAAGTTGACGAGGGAGCTGATGCCCATTCCTGTGCGGCCGAATACGACGACAACATATACCTGGATAGAACTGTGAGCTTTTTTTTCGCACGGCATAAAATTGATTCCGACTTTGTCCTTTCCCATCTTGCCTCCACTGTAGTGACCGGGTCCTCTGCAATGGAAAAGTGCTTGATGCAAAATCGTTGATGAGACGCGATGGATGGGGAGGAGGCTGATCCGTGGACAGATAGGGACCCTTTTTAGGATCGGCTACCTCATGGTATCCGTGTGTCAGGGCGTTCATTTTAGATTTGCACCCCACCCCACGACTTGATGTTCTGGCGTCTCCTCCGGGGATTATCATTGATCAAGCGCTTCGGAGGTGATAAGGCTGATCACTTTGATACTTCGTGGACCGCTTAACTAACATGCACCACAAGCGCCACGGGTTGAATAAGGTTGCAGGTCAACGCGGGTACGAACAGTCATGAATACAGGTGCCATTCCTTCCCCATCTTGATCACAACCACAGGCGTGACTCCCGAGTACAAACGTTTTAACTTGAATATCGCTCGACGCATGGTCGGTGCCCCCCAAGAGAATCGCTGCACTCAGTCGCTCGCTCGGATATGACGCTTCAGATCATGAAGAGTCCCTAGTGAGCGTGAGTTCCATGCCGGGCATATGTAAAGGTAACGTATGTGCTGGGTATAATCGTATGAACATGTCGCCGACGTGGTGATAAAGGCCCTGCCCAACGAGTAATCATAAAGATCCCAAGGGAAACGGGGGAGTTTTACGTATAGGATAAATCTAATGGATGGCCAGCACTCTTCACGTACGTGATCCTCTTCGTTCCTATGCAGTTCCTCCAAATGAGGCTCCTGACCGCCTGTACAGCCTGATACCTTCTCTCGTACAAGTCCATGTTATAAGAAACGTCCTCTCGGGAGAGCGTCGTCACGCATGCGTGATCGACGAACTTCATACCTTTTGCTGCCAACGAGTCTCCGTTTCGCTTCGCCCCCGTCCACCAGTCCTCCATCGACTCCTTCTGCTTCTCCAGGCCGGTCACGACGGCGACCATGGGCACTCTCTCAGGGACGGCAGCTCGAACTGCATTATAGTATCCCTTTACGATGCCCTCCTTTGGTCTCAAGCAGTTAATAAGGAGGTCGATACCGCGCTCCGAGTAGAGCGTGCTGATGATTTTTTCCGGGGCGAAGTCGTTCCCAAAGCCAGGGATATCATAGATATCGAACGCGTGCCCGTTGATATCCATCCTGTAGGCAGCCGGGAATTCAGTGCAGGGATGAATGTCGGTGTGGAAAGGTGCGTCTTCGCGACCTGTGATTAGATTTACGAGGGAACTGACGCCCATTCCAGTCCGTCCGAATACGACGACGACGTGCACGCGGTCACCCTTGGATCATGAAATAACACAAATAAGTTTTTTTTCTATCTCGTGCTTCTGATGGCACTGCAAAAAGGCGCGTACGAACATTATCCACTGGCATTGGCATGACCGGGGTTTTGGGCTCGAACGGGTTCAACCCGCGCAACCCGAGTCGAGTAAGCATAGGCTTTTCGCCGAAAAGCCTGGTGGAAGCGAAGAGCTTGCTTGACGCCAGATTTGCAACGAATGTGGGGGAGTGAGGGTGCGAGTGCTCGATAGGGCGCCTTGCAGCCTGCACCTGTGTCCGGCTTTTAAAAGCGTCGAACATGGACATGCCTCATGGGAAGCGTGCCGCACGGAGGCTGCGAGGGAGCGCATACTTGAATCCATGCTCTCCACTCTTATCCCGTTCGACTTCTTCGCGATCTCGGGGTCTTGCGTCGCTTGGTGGCTTATCTTGTTGTCTACGATGGCTGGACGACGTTTCTTTCTCGCTGGGAGAACCTGGCACCAACCCCGAGCACTAAATGCATTTCACGTGGCCCAGGGTCTTTTACCAAGCGCTGCCAGTGATCCTCCTGCTGCGTATGAGTGAATCAGGGCCATTCCCAACTGTTGGTACAACTGCAGGTCAGGACGTTCCCGCATAGAATGCTCCGTTCCAACCTCTGTGAACTGACGATGTTTAAGTTATTCTCATTGGATCTGGGAAAGGTCCTAGTGATAATTACAGGTCGGATTAACGTTAACGTAGGCGATTGGGCACGTGTGGAGTCCTCGTTGCATTAAGATGAGCTTTAGATCATCACGGCGCAAGTGCTTGAACTTCAAAGGGGGAGAAGGAATCTATAATACAAGACACGAAGTTGTGTGTGCAGCTGTGTTGCGTAGTGTATGAACGTGCATGAATCGGATCCAACAAGCCAGACCATCCACCCAATCCCACCCCCACCCACAACTCACCAATGCTCATGTCTCTTCAGTGACCTCACCTCGCAGCTCTCCCTCCTCAGAAAACAATGCCTCAAAATAAGCTCCTTCACCGCCTTCTCCGACTCCCCAAGCCTCGCCCTGATCTTCCGGTCTCCCGCCACGCCCGCAGCGACACACGCATGCCCCGCAAACACCATCCGCCGCGTCTTCAGCGCCGCCTCGTTGTGCGTCCACCACTCCTCCATCGACGCGCCGGGGTACCGCTCGAGGCCCGTCACGGCCGCCACGATCGGTACGTCTGGCACGGCCCCGCGGAGTGCGGCGTAGTTATGTGCGTTGGCGGGCGCGGAGCTGCGCAGGCAGTGCACGATGAGGTCGATCCCGAAGCGCGCGTCGAGCAGGTGGAGGGAGCGCGTGAGGGCCCGCATGGAGGCGGCGTGTGTGCCGAAGCCGGGGGCGTCAATGAGGCGGAAGGAGCGGCGGCCGATCGTGAGTGCGTACGACGTGAAAATCTTCGTGCAGGGCCGCACAGAGGAGGAGGTGGGCGCGGAGGGGGTGCCGGTGAGGAGGTTGATGAGGGAGCTGGTGCCGGTGCCTGTTTGGCCGATGATGACGATGTTGAAGATGTCCTTTTCGGGCGGGTGCAGTGAGATTGGGGTGGAGTGTGCGGGAGGGGGGGTGCTGGACTTACTTTGTCCGTATTGTCGGCGGCTAGATTCTTTAGGAGGTTATTGATGATGGACGGGGTGGGGCGCTCGCGAAAGATGGATGGGAGCAAGTGCATTTTCGGACACGTTGGATAATCGATCGAATCGGATTAGTTTGAAGTGCACGTTTGACTGAGCGCAGGGACCAGCGTGACCTGGGAGGCGTATCTGGTGGTTTTTTCTGTAACTTGCAGTAAGACCCGAAGGACACTTGTTTATAAAGCCACTCCAAAAGCCCAGCCACGCATAGCCTGCACCACGTGTATGTAGCTGGAGATATGGGCGTCTTCGAGGCCACAGTTGCCAGTTGGCGTTCATCCAACATCAAGTTGTCCATGGCAAGCCTCCAGAGGCACATTTTACCCTGATGCATCGAGATTCGACACCGTCTTGGCTTCGCTTTATGCTGGCACGCCGCCAACTGCGTCGATTGGCGTTGATTGGTGTTGATCCTCGGGAATTGGAGATGGAAGGGAACGCCAAGTTCTCCTTGGGTCATGGGTGAGTCGTTTTAAAGTGGACTTCAGGCCTTATCGTCTTCTGCGGAGGCACTTGATATCGATGTACGTGCCTGTAAGTGGACGACACTGAGTCTCAGTGCGTAGATCCGTCTCATCACGGCCGACTTGGCGCTGTCAAGGACATAGAGGAATGTAGAAAAGACTAGTCCGAGTCGGTCTACGGGCGATCCAGGAATGAGCTCATGAGGGCTGGCATCATCATCATCACCACCAGTTTCGAGCAAGAGCCCAGCGCTTCGAGTTCGTCGTTCGAGCCACACGAGTCAAAAACGAAAACAGACAGGACAGTCTCGAATCTCCCACAAGCGCACTAGTAATGCAACACCACTACCGAGCAAGGAACAAACAAACGCACGAACGTAATCTACACACGTGTCAGCGGCGAGTGGAAACGCTGAGCTCTCAGTGAGTAGATCCCTCTTGTCATGGCGAATTTGGCTCTGGTGAGGACACAGAGGAATGTAGGAAAGACCAGTTGGTCCACGGATGGCCCCTGAAAGAGTTCATGAGGACCAACATCATCACCGCCAGTTTCGAGCAAGAGCCCACCACTTCGAGCCCGTCGCTCAAGCCTCATACAAACGAACTACATATGCTACACCACTACTTCCGCGAGCAAGCATACCCACCGGGACGAACAAACGCACGAACGTAATCTACACTTGTGTCCAGCTCTGGTCTATCGCGAACCGACGAAGCGAAAGTTGGAGTATACCTGGCCTATCCTTATAGACCCCCCTCAAACTCAGAGAAACGAGCGCTATGGTACGCACACTCCATCCACGACCAGATCCTCGATTGCACCAACCAGCGCGTCCATGCTCCGTGTCTAGCTCAACGCTCGATGGGGCGCACGGCCGCGCTTGTCGTGGTGGGGAGGTACGCGGAGGATACAGGTCTAGATCGCGATGCGAGGAGCGTAGAGTGGGGCGTTTTCAGTAGGTTATTTGGAGGCTGGGTGCTTATGTTGGCGCCGGGAGGTGGATGGCTGGGGACCGCGGTGCGTTGTGTGGTGTCGAGCGAATGGGGGGTATCTGGGGCGAAGGCTGGGGTGGGGTTGGGGCTGGTCGGCGCTCGAGAGTGTGCAACGATGAGGTAAGTCACAAACCATGAAAAAAGTGTGTCGCAGAAGACATGTTTGATGATATACCATCCATTCCTACTCGGTCAGGCGCGTAGAGACTCGGAGAATGAACAACGTGGTCGTGCACCACATCCGCACACTGTTCGCCTGTGGAGCACGACTACGTTGTCCAAGTCTGTGAGGGAGGAGCGGAGGAGATGTGCGGGTAGAGTATCAGTTTTGTGGATGTGGGTGGAGATTTCCCCGGGATGGGGCATGAGGTCGGGCTGTCCTCTGACCAAACCGCGGATGAATCTACGCCCTTCCCCGTCTTGGGAGTGGGGTGGAGGTTGGGGTGCAAGAGCATGTAACAATGAGTTAAGTTATAAATCACGAAAAGAAGTATGTCGCAGAAGAACCTGGCTTTAGGCGAAAACTTGGGTTCGTTTCGTGCAGGAATCGCGGTACGGAATGTCGTGTTTGATGAGATACCCCACTCGTAGGTCTGGTGTGTGTAGAGACTCGGAGAATGAACAGCGTGGTCGTGCACCGCATCCGCACACTGTTCGCCTGTGGAGCACGACTACGCTGTTCAAGTTTGTGAGGGGTCGGGCGCGCGCAGAGACTCGGAGAATGGTTAGCGTGGTCGTGCACCACATCCGCACACTGTTCGCCTGTGGAGCACGACTACGCCGTCCAAGTTTGTGAGGGAGGAGTGGAGGATATGTGAGGAGTAGAGCATCAGTTCTGTGGATGTGGGTGGGGATTGCCCCGCGTTGGGGCATGACGAGGATGAGGGTGCTGCTGAAGGGTTGGCTTGGGTAGGGATGAAAGAGGGTGAAGTGTGATGCATGTTCTGGTGTGGATATGTAGCGGGTGGAAGAGGCCGGGAATGAGACTGGGGTATAGTCTATGTCAGCTGCGCGCAGGAGATTGATCAGTATCAGTATGGTCCGTGTATCCATTGCGAACAGAGTAAAGTACGTTGTTGAGAGGGAGGCGCCGTGATACGAGGATGAGCACACCCTACCGAGGGCGATCTGGGTCGATGAGGTGTTGATTGGACTCGCATGCAGGCAACGGTGGTAATCCAAGGTGGAGGACGGGATCGATGGAGACGCTGTATGCATTTCTGTATTCAAAGCTGGAAACGGGTATAGTGAAGAAGACATTTATCCGATAAAGCAGTCGGTGCGCCAAACCTCGGAAAAGGTACATGCTGGCAGTTTGAAGGAACGTTGTAGTCGGGATGCACGAGGACTGAACACGTTTGCCAAGGGACATGGTGCACGTGAAACTTGGGATTAGGCGGAGCTCCGTTGCAGCTGGCCACAAAGATAAGTACGAAGAGAGACTCGTTTTGGCGGAGCAAGGTGAAAAGTGATCGTCGGCGTGCCAGATTGGAAATTGCAACTCACTCGGCCCGCATGCCGTCACCGTCACCGACCTCCTCGCCCAACACCGACACCGACTCTTCATCATCGACGTCCTCGAGGCCCATTACACCATCCAACGACCCTCTATCACAGCACATCACACCACGTAACCCCAATCGTTAATTAGTGACGACGTTGGGCGTTCATAGTCACTAAATAGCTCCCATTGTCCTAATCCAGCACTCACTCCTCAAATCACCATCTAAAATCCAAATCCATATCTTTTTCCGATTCACAGATAATCTAATTCCACCAACACTTATAAACTATCCCTCTTCCTCATTCCTCCTTCCCTCCCACCACTTTCCTAGCCATACTCACCATGGACACATTCAACGAACCATACACACGCGCAGGAGACGACATCTCCCTCGACGCAGTCCGTGAACACGTCCGCTCCCTCGAACAATCTCACAAAGCAAACGGCGTCCCCCTCTCAGGTCGCATCATACATGTCTGCCACCAGTTACCCATAGCACCCACTCTCATCTCCCCGGTAACCCCTGCCGCTGCTGGCGTCCTTAGTCCACCTCCGTCCCCACCTGTTACCCCAGGTGATGTGCCCCCTAGTCCGACGCAAGGGTCGGAGGCGGGGGCACAAGGCGTAGGTAGCCCAGTTGGGAACAGGTGGAAGCTGGCTCCGCGATATGGGCATGCCGCCATGATCTCTGGTATCCGCTCCCTCTCCGCTACTCACGACCAGCTTATCATAGGATGGACCGGCGACATCCTCTCCCCCCCCTCATCCACTTCACCCGATGAGGACACAATCATACCCAGTCACCTCGTCAGCCAGGCCGACAGAGACGCACTCGAAGCTGAACTCGTCGGCTATGACGATGACGGCAAGGTCGACGGTGCACAGGGCAAGATTGACTACGTCCCTGTGTGGTTGGAGGACAAGGTCGCCCACGGTCATTACGACGGGTATTGTAAAACGAGTGAGTCCCTTTGCTTCGTTCCGGTTTGCTGCTATCTTCCACTTTCATATCCCCTCTTATTTTATCCTTTCCCTCGGCACAATCTTTCCATATCTGTCTTTTACCTCCTGTTTCTTCGTATCATGTTCGGGCGGCACCTTTATCGCTTCTTCGCTACCTCTCCTTGGGTTCGTGATTTCATGATCACACGATCGCATACTATCTGGGTGGTCTGCGCGTTGTTTCGTATTCTCCGATCGGCGAAACACGCCTATCGTTATCTTTCGCTGGGTGATCCCCATCTTTTCATCTCCGACTCCTTCATCTCCGAGTATACTCGCCTCGCGGAGTGTGTTGATCGGAACGTCCCCCTGCCCATTTCTCAGTTTCGCGTGCCCACAAACGCGTCCCCTCCTTCCCCACAAACTAACGCGTACACACAGCCCTCTGGCCTCTCTTCCACTACCTCCTCTGGCAAGACGTAGCCACAGAATATGCATCCGCAGACGCGCACTACGAGCATTACGAACAGGTGCGTCCGGCCCCTTCTCTTTCGCAGCGCTGACTGTCTTACCACTCCTCCCCACGCACGCACGCACGACAGGCGAACCAGGCCTTCGCATCGCGCATCGCGTCCGTGCTCAGGCCCGGGGACCTCGTATGGGTGCACGACTACCATCTCTTGCTCGTGCCCAAGCTGTTGAGGGGCGCGGTTGGGGAGGGCGCGGGGGATGTGTGAGTGCGGGTTTTTCCCCTTCTCTTTGGGTGGGATGTGGTAGGGTAGGGGTGCTGATTGTGTGGTGATACAGGATCATCGGTCTGTTCGTGCATACGCCTTTCCCGAGCTCGGAGGTATTTAGGTGTTTGCCTCGTGAGTCCTACGATTGTGCAACGCGGTGTGATGAGGTGGCTGACCTGTGTGGTGTTGGGCTTATAGGCCGCAAGGAGATTTTGGAGGGTATGCTTGGTGCGAATCTTGTTTGTTTCCAGGTATGTAGATTCTGCTGGGTGGTCTGCGTACACCCACACTCCACCCATGCAAAACATTAACAACTAACCCCACACACCCCACCCAACAGACATACTCCTACTCCCGCCACTTCACCTCCACCTGCGTCCGCGTCTGCGGCTACGAAACAACCTCCCGCACAGTCCCCTCTCCCTCCCTCCCCTCCAACGCCTCCTCCCTCCTGCACCCCACCCCCTCCACGCCCACCGCAACGCCCCTCGCCCGCGCCCCGTCCTCCCGCTCCGAAAAAGAGAAATACATAGCGATAGACGTCGCGGGACACACCGTCTCCGTCTCGCACTGCCCCGTCGGGATCGACGCAGTCCGCGTGGCGCGCGACGTGCTCCGCCCGGGCGTGCGTCCGGGGCTCGAGGCGCTGGGCGCGCTGTATGCGGATAAGAAGATTGTGGTGGGGAGGGATAAATTGGATGTTGTTAAGGGGGTTTTGCAGAAGGTGGGTGTTTGGCCTTTCTCTCTCTTCCTTTCTTCTTTTTTTTGGGGGGGGGAAGGGGTTGTAGAAAAAGGAAGGAAGGAAGGAAGAAAATGAAGACAAATGCTAATGGTATTACCACCGATCCAGCTCCGCGCCTTCGAGAAGCTCTTGCACGACTACCCCGAGTGGCGCGGCCAAGTCGTCCTCATCCAGGTGACCTCGCCCGCGCTCTCCGACTCGCCGAAGCTCGAGCGACAGGTGTCGGAGCTCGTGGCGCATATCAATGGGGAGTATGGGAGTCTTGATTTTATACCTGTGCATCATTAGTGAGTCCCGCTTTCCTTCCTTCCTTCCTTCCTTCCCTCCGTTCTTGCTTTATACACCTCGCGTCCCGACTGACCGCCCCCGCAGCCACCAAACCCTCAAGAAAGACGAATTCTACGCGCTCCTCTCAGTCGCCGACCTCGGCGTGATAACCCCGCTGCGCGACGGCATGAACACGACCTCCATGGAGTTCGTCATCGCGCAGGAGCGCACGAAGAAGTCCCCGCTCGTGCTGAGCGAGTTCATGGGTATCAGCCAGCATATGGGCGAGGCTTTGCAAGTCAACCCCTGGGATCTTGGGGTCAGTTGTGTGTTTTCCTTTCGGATCTTGATTCAGGCTGACGCGATTGAAATAAATTGAAAATCATGCCCCCAAACATCGACCCTGAAAATCGAAACATGAAATGATATGGAATGGAATGGAAAAAAAAAAAAAAAACAACTCCGCGTGGTGTACACGTGGGGGGTAACAGGACGTAGCAGCAGCTATGAACACCGGCCTGCTCATGTCCCCCACCTCCAAAGCCGCCCGCCACGCCGCGCTGCACAAAGTAGTCACCACACACACCTCACACACCTGGGCGGCCGTGCTCGTGAAGATGCTGCTCTCGCAGATAAACGGGCAGACTGCGGCGCGGGGGACGCCGTACATCGAGAGAGAGAAGCTGAGAGAGCGGTACGAGAGCGCGGGGAAGAGGCTGTTTTTGTTTGATTATGATGTGCGATTTCTGCCTTTCTTCACCTTTCCACGCGTTCGGTGGCGTTTGGGCGATGCTGACGGATGGCGAAATAGGGAACTCTGACCCCCATCGTCAAAACCCCATCGATGGCGGTTCCTTCCGTGGACACCCTGACCGCCCTCTCGAAACTGACCTCGGACCCTAAGAACATCGTCTACATCGTATCGGGGCGGGACCAGCAGTTCCTCGAGACCCATCTCGGGCATATCAAGAGCCTCGGCATGAGCGCCGAGCACGGGGGGTTCATCCGCGAGCCCGCTTCCGGTGACGAGAAGGAAGGCGGGGAAGGGGAAGACTGGGTGAACTTCACGGAGCAGTTGGATATGGGGTGGATGGAAGAGGTGGCGGAGATATTTAGGTATTATACGGAGAGGACTACGGGGAGTCATATCGAGGTTAAGAAGAGCTCGATTACGTGGCATTATAGGTCTAGTGATCCGGAGTGGGGGTGCGTTCCTTTTCGCTTTTTTTGTTCTCTTGCTGCGGCGTGCGGGTTGGGGTTGTGGCTGATGACATGTGATTTAGGTTGTTCCAGTGCCGACAGTGCCAGGACCTCTTGGAGAATAACTTGGCGCACAAGAGGCCTATCGAGGTTCTCGTCGGCAAGAAGAACCTTGAAGTTCGGCCGATCGCAGTGAACAAGGCACGTCCTCATCTCCTTCACAACCCCCCTCCCTAACCACTCATCTAAACGACCAGGGTGAGATCGTCAAGCGCATCTTATACCTGAACCCCGACGCCGAGTTCATCTTCTGCGCCGGTGATGACAAGGTAACCACCCTTCCTCCTTTCCTTCATCACGTCCGCGCGCCTAACGCATTTCCCCACCCCCAGACCGACGAAGACATGTTCCGCGCCCTCCACCTCTTCCCGCGCACCCCAACCTCCCCGCTATCCCTCGAAGCCCCGCTCTCCGTGACCCTCGTCTCCCCCTCCGCTTCCCCCGCGCCTCCAGCGCCGGAAGTCGAGCTCGCGGTGCAGCCCGACGCGATATTCACCACCGCCGTAGGCCCCGCCTCGAAGCGGACGCTCGCGAGCTGGCATGTGACGACGCCCGAAGAGGTCGTCGAGCACATGCTGTATCTCGTTGGGGAGCCCAGCAGCGGCGGTGCGGGGGACGAGGAGGGGAAGAGCTATCTGTGAGGAGGTGGTTGGGTGACGATGGCGCCTCGTGCATATGCTGATCAGACGACGTAAAGGATTTCTTTTCTCCTTTCTCTCCTTCCGCACGAAGTTTCTTTCTTCTTGTTATTCTCCGGGCTTGTGGATATTTGTTTATGGGAACGTCGTCTCCATCTGGGAAAACATACATACATTGCATCTGACTCTCACTTACTGTACTTGTTTAACGCCATGCGCATCATTCTTTTTGACCTGTTCAGAAGTCTCTCGGAGGTGAGCCTCGGCGCCTGGGAGAAGCATGAAGAGCTACTTAGTCGCGGTCAGCACGGGTGGACTGAGCACGAACACGGACTGACATCCTTGGTGTCAACAATCAGATCGCGGACACGACGCAGACAGTCAAAACAAACACCATGTTCATTCGTGCAACGGTACCCACAACGAGAGAGAACAAGCATTTTACGACAGCCGCTACTCGACTTCAAGAGATTACTATAAGTGAAAGAAAAATCATTCAAAGAGGGGAAAGAAAGGGGGAAAGGCAAGATGGATACCAAAAAAAAAAGTCAATAATTTTTTTGCTCGTATGATACGATGTTACAGAGAAGACTCAGTAGAGGTGGAGGGATGCACCACACCACACCAGATTTTGCACGGCAATAAAGAGAGTTGAAATGCGATTCGGTACTAGCAGGCGCGGGTTTTCAGCCATCGGCTTGCATAGGCATGACTTGTCCGCCTTTGGCAGCTGTGGGCGTGAACGTGTGCCAACGATCGTTGAAGCGAACGTCGAGGGGCCGACCACCGTACATGTATTGCTGGAACTTGGCTATAGAAGGCCATGGTTAGGACGAGGTGAAAATAGGGTTAAGAGTGAAATGCGGGGGACGTACCAATAGCAGTTTCAGCCTCCGGCACTTGAGCAAACTGGACGACACCACATCCTTTCGACCTCGTCCCGTCGAAGAGAATTTCAGCAAGCTCGACCTGACCAGTAGTCTCGAACAGTTCTACCAGATCCTCGTTGGCAGTTGACCAAGGGAGCTAGAAAAAAAACCATATGGTCAAAAGCGCGGACTTGGTGGAATGCAACGAACGGTCAAACTTACGTTGCGAACCATGATCTGCTGGCTCGGCTCAGGTTCGACATAACCTCCGCCACCACCGCTGACACCGAACCCTCCTCCACCGCCTCCACCAGCATAGCCACCCCCGTAGCTATCCATACGCAGCCCTCCTTGTCCGCTAGACTGGTCGGGGCCAGGATAGTCCGCATAGAGATCCTGGCTCGAGAAGTCGCGCCCAGGCCCCTGGGGAGCGTATCCACCCCTGAAGCCCCCGCGGAACCCACCTCGGAACCCACCACGGAGACCACGACCGCCGAGGCCTCCACGAACACCGCTACCACGGAACGCGCCCGGTCCAGATAGACCTGCGTAGCGATCCTAGTGAGAAAGTCTCGTGAGCACCAGGACAATGTGTATGATGAGCGAATTTGTTTACCTCACGAACTTCGAGGGTGCGGCCGTACCAATCGAAACCATGGTACATGCCTTGGATCTGTGTGAGACAATCAAGCTCTTAAAATCGAGAAATGGACGCACTGATTGCCTGTTGGGCATCCTTTGAAGTCTCGAAGACGACTGTACCTGAGCCCTTAGGACGACCATCGGCACCGATGTTGATGTCGGCGCGGATGATGTTGCCAGCAGCTCGGAACAAATCCTTTAGATCCTGCCAGCCAGCTTGGTAAGGCAGCTATATTGGAAACATTAGCGGATATCAGGACGGAATGGTAGCAAACTGACGTTGCCAACGTAGAGCTGGTTTCCTGGATTTTGCTGCGTGCCAAAATAGTTGTGGTGGGGAGGTCGCGGGGGTGGTGCTGCGTGAAGCCCTTGCCCAGCCATCGCCATACCGATCTTGCCAGGTACGGGAGTCGCACCGAATCGTGATTCGTTCTCACGATCCTGAGGTGCCAGTGAGATTTTAGAATAAACATTACGGAGAATAACTGCTGACCTCGCGAATGAAGACAGGACGACCGAGGAGCGGTGCTTCTGAGAGCTCGCGAATAGCCCTCTGTGCGTCTTCTTGAGAAGCAAACTCCACGATACTAAAAAGAAAGATAAGCAATATATCCATAGCGAGAAGCATAAAGACATACCCGCAGCCCTTGGAGACTCCAGTAGGTGTGATAAGCACTTCGGCGAAGAGGACCTCCCCAGCTATTATTCCCCAAAAGAAAACTCCCATCAATATCCTCTCGAATCATTCCAACCATCCAACAACGGCGAAACCGGGAAGAAGAAAATGGCAAAGGGACCACTATCAATGCACCACCACTCTTCCACTCTTCCTCATCAGCCCATGCTCGATTTCACAAAGCACCACATCAGCTGCCTTTCTCCAAAAACGAGGGAGCTTCAGCAGAACGGACTGGCGTGAGCGGCAACCCATGCCTTCCCCCTCTCTCTCGTGCAAAGGAAAAATTTCTAATCTGAGATTCCCCCACCCACCTCCCCTCATAAATTCCATGAGATCGCGGTACTTGACGTCGTAGCTGAGATTGCCGACGTAGACTCGGTTTTCTCTCTTGCTGATCTTTGCGAATTCAACGGCTTCTTCGTGCTCGGCGTTCATCGGTCCACCAAGGGACCGCGCGAATGGATCTGGAGCCTTGCGATCACGACTGCGGGAGCGAGTACGTGAAGGAGTGCGCGACCGCGTGTGCGACCGCGAACGACGAGAGTGCTTGCGCTCACGTGGTGAGGCCGAACGCCTGCGAGGGGACCTTGAGCGAGGTGTTCGACTGCGCGAGCGCTTACGACGCTATGAATTCATCAACACCGTAATCTGCACTGAATTGCGTTGTAGAAACAGACCTCTCCGTTGCGCCTTTCCTCTGGCTCCCAGTGGTCAGTGCGTCGACTGCGAGCTGATAGAAAATACGTAAGACTGGTTGATGGCCAAAAAAGAGGTAGAAAAGCGCACTTGACTCTCTCCCGCCCCGGTCTCTATCGCGGTCCCTGTCACGATCCCTGCGATCACGATCACGGTCTCTATCCCGCTCCTTGTCTTTCGTGTCGCGGTCGTAGTCACGGTCCCTATCCCTGTCTCGTTCCCTGTCACGATCTCTCCCGCTTACCACACCTCCCTTGTCCTCGACATCTTCTTTGACCTTCATGTCCACATCCATTTTAATAAGCCCTTGAGTAAATCGTAAGCAGGAAAAGAGTTGAAGAGAATAGAGGGAAAGAACGGAACGATGAGCAAAGGCGAGGAAAGAGGTAATTTTTGACTGCCGATCACCTGACTG